>JBBPCZ010000115.1:15395050-15416941 GCA_037974445.1 Brycinus macrolepidotus | reverse complement strand
CACACACACACACACACACACACACACACACACACACACACACACACACACACACACACACACACACACAAAATCACCAATACTACTGAAACTGTCTACCTAATATTGCAGGCTCTGACTCATTGAAGCATGGACTCCACACGGGTGTGCAGTGATATCTGGTACAAAGGCATTACTAACAGATCCTTTAAATCCTGTATGTTGTGAGATGGGCCCTCCATGGACCAGACTACTTTGTCCAGTACATCCTACAGATGCTCAATCAGATTCAGTTCTGGGGAATTTAGTGGCAAAGTCAACAACTTTTAGGAACGGTTTGAGGAACATGACCATTTTGCAGTGGCTGTGTGTATTATCCTGCTGCCATAAGGGAATGACACTACATGAAGGGTTGTTCTTGGTCTGGAACAATGTTTAGGTAGGTGGTACCTAACAAAATGACGTCCACATGAATGCCAGGACAGATGCCTTCTCAAGAGAACATTTCCCAGAGCATCACACTGCCCCTGTCAGCTTGCCATCATCAACAGTGCATCCTGGAGCCATCTCTTTCCCACTTAAGCAACACACAGGCACCCAGCCATCCACATGATGGAAAAGAAAATGTGATTTGTCAGAACATGCCACCTTCTTCTATTGGTCCATGGTCCAGTCCTGATGCTCACAAGGCCATTGTAGGTGCTTCCAGCAGTGGACAGGGGTCGGCACAGGCACTATATATTTTAGCTTATTTTTCACATCAAAAATACATAAACTTCAAAACTGTTTATTACTTGCTGCCTAATCTATCCCACCCCCTGACAGGGGCCACTGTAACGAGATAATCAATGTTATTCACTTCACCTGTCAGTGGTTTTAATGGTGTTTCAGACTGGTGTATATATACGTATATAAATACATACACACTGACCAAACACAGACATAAAATGAATATTTACTGCATTTGTAGCACTACAGAAATGACTTTTGTTCCCTCTGTAGTGTTAAGCGAGGTAAATGAGGTCCAAATTTCTAAATTTTACAATAGTTTATTTTTATACACTGGCACATATGTACACGAAAAATACTGGATATTGCCATCAATTCACTTACAAATTACTCTTATATGCCGTAGGTGGCATATAAGTGCTTTGGCTAAATAATGTTTTCTCCTTCAGGTCAGGCAAAAAACTAAAAAGTGGAGCTAAACTGCTGTAGGCTTAAAAGGTAGATATGTGTAAATGTACTGACATTCATGTCAATACATAAGTAGTGAATTCAAAACGGGCTCTTCTTAATTTCCGTATATGGCCTAAAGGGAGTGAATGGTATGTTTTGAAAGTGTTAACAGTGTTCGTGTATTGCATTAAACTTTTTTTAGTCAGAATAATATGGTTTTTCATGATATGGGCCCTCTAAAAGAGCATTATATACGATGGGAATTTAGGGACAAGCTGAGTCAAAGTCATACTCTACCTTGAAGGCAACATTTATCTTCTACCATGCCTTGGCAATCTCAAGAAGCTTCAAAGATGTGCAGATATGAAATTTGGCATCAGATCAGACGAAGCACTTTCTGCCCCCACTTGTCGGATACTCTATCAAATAGCATATGGGACACTCTTTTCTGAGGGCCATAGACTTCCTTTTCTTATCAACTAAATCAAATAAACTCTCCTTCATGCATATCCTGTGCACAGTGGTGGCTATACTACGTTGTATAAGGCTCTTCAGACACTCTGTTGGTGAATTATTCAGATAAAGGTGAAAATGGCTCATCTTTAGTCACCTCAAGCCCTAAAATGTGTCAGTACTGGTAAACAACATTGCTTATCAGTGAAGTGGCAGCAAGCAAAATTAGTGGCTAATTTGTCTTCAAGATCTGTACTTCATATAGACGGAGGTTTTTTTTTGTTTTTTTTTTTTTACTACTTTAGGTCTATTTTATGAGTATATTTACAACTATTTTTATTTCAGTTATATGTCAAACAAGCAAAAACTTGAAAAGGGGAAATACTTTGTCCTTGAGCGCATTACAGTGTTGAAGGATTTCATATGAGTGATCTTTCACACAGGAAAAAAGCTGCTGGTTTCAGTATATCTGTAGTTCCGTTAATTACAGATCAGGTGGTAAAATGACCTAACAAAAAGCAAATGACATTACAGTTAAGAATTAAACTTTCTTGCTCTTGTACACCAAAGGTTTGGTTTTCACAATACAAAAAAATGTATGTTGTTGTATTACTGAATGTTGTCATCAGTCTTCTAATTATTATGGCCACCACCTATTCGTTTGAAGTGAGCATGAGTGTGATGTGGAAACAGATTAGATTTTTCTTTTGTCTTAAAAAATAATTGCACACTACTCACTATTACAACAGATCAGAATCAAATCTAACATAACATTACATCTAACATTATATATTCTTTCCCTTTCTTCCCCAGAGTGAAGTCAGGACAGTGTAAATGTCATGTCAAAGCACTTTGGAGAGTACAGCACCGTAAGTGGGTGTACAGATATAGTGAGAGATACACAAAAGAGTCCCAGTACTTACATGAAGACGAAGATGACATGTGATTCTGCAGCCCACGATGGAGCCTTTGGTTCTCCCAGCACGTGTCCAGTGGCCTGTGTGAAGGACATGGGCATGGGGGCGGGTAGTAGCTGTGCTGAGCTAATGCTGTAGGGATGGAGTGCAGTGAGCAGGGCTGTTCAAGACTGCTTCCACCTGGACTGTGTCTGTCCCGCAGGGAATGGGAACAACAGGCATCACTCTGATAACCAGAGAAATCTCCAGATACCAGGCAAGACGGATGGCTGCCATTGGAGAATCCCCTCACCAGGCTGCTGTAGGAGCCTGGGTGGAGCCACTCGTCTTTGTGGGGCTCCAGGGTACTGAAACAGCCCTCAGCCTGGCTGGGGAAGGGCGTTAGAGGGCTGTAGCCTGCTGGGAGTCCCAGGGGGGGCTGATAGGGGCTGTAGCTGGACCGGGCATTGCTGCTGGAGAAGTCAGAGAAAGCTGCCGATCTGCTTCGAGATTCCTCGTTGCTTGGCAACATGGGGTCAGTAGGTGAAAGCTGGGAGTCAGCCTGAGGGCTAACACTGCCAACCTCAGGAACAGAACGTGAGTCTGGAAGGCTGTCCTCAGCATTGATCTGACTCATAGTTTCGTCGTTCTCTTCTGGGAAGTTGAGTGACTGAAAATTACAGCTGACAGATTGGGAAATGTTCCTTAGGACTGACAAGAAAAATGCTCTCAGCACAGTCAATCAATGAAAACGAAAAAGAAAACCATAATTTCAGCAAAGGCCCTAGGGAACAGTAATGGATGTAAACAACATATTGTGTTCTTGACTTAAACTGTTTCTCGTGTTGGGTTTCTCCTCTATTTGTTAGCTGCACTGGTTAAATGGTCAGGAGGCAAGCATGCTTTAAAACGTTTCCAAATGCTCACAGTATTGCTACTGCAATAATCATAAGTTATAATCATTACCAATTTGAAAGCTAAAAGCAAGCTGAATTCTGGTCAGACAATCAGTGGACTGTACCTGTATGATGTGGGTGAGCAGCACAGACCGTGCAGCATCATTTTTTGCCGGTTACAAAATGAATAGTGCCATCTCAAGGCCCCAGTAGGTACACTGGTCTGCAAGAAAATAAGCAAAAAGATATGATTTACCAGCACACTAATGCCACTGCCCTTAAAGGAATGATTTGACAAAAAATTGAATTTACACAATTCTCCACTTATCTCAGTATTTGATTAGCCAAGACATGTTTGGTGTCCAAAGTTTGCTTCATTAGTTTACAACTCGAGCTTCAAATCTAATGTTGCTAATAAGCAACAGAACTCAACAATCACCCAAATAGCCCAAATTACCTCCATGAGGTTTAGGGCTGAGTCCTATAATGTGTGACTGCTTTGTGAATACCAGTCCCGCTGTTTTTGTTCATTTTTAGACCTCATGGGTAAATCATCCCGAACCATATATCTGCACCACCTTATCCAACACATCTGTACCTTATCTGACAAACCTGCAGCAACCTAATGAAGAATGGGATGTGATCTCGGTGGGCTGAGAAATGCGGAAATTATTTGGACTATGTGAATTTTTGTGTAACGTAGCAACTCTAGCTTCGCAACTACACTTCTGAACTAAAACAACATTTGAACACCAAACATGTCTTGGCCGATTGGCTACATCTGGTATGAGTAGAAATTAGATTTTTCGCTAAACAATCCCATTAACAATAACTACAACATTGGCTTAATTGTGAACTGTAAGCATTTTGTGATACTAACACACCGGTCTAACAACGTGTACATTTGATATTTATTTATATTAGTGATTAAATTATGTATCAGCTATGTGTTTACATTTCTGTTCTACATAATTCTTAAAACAGTGTTTTTTTCTTTTTGTCGGCACCCCTAGTATACATCACATTTCTCAAAAGCACTACACAGCAACATAAAACAACTTGGATAACAATGGCTCAGTGGAAAAAAGACGGCTTTTACAGTTTTGCAAAAAGAGAACACAGAGAAAAGCAACTGTCAGTTAAGTTCATGAGTAAGCAGTACTGATCATTTTTCTTTTCTCCCTCTTAAGCTCTGTGGTGTACTATTCTAGCTCACACCATCAGGGGAAACTACCCCGATCCTGCCAGAGAACCAGAGCAGCAATACACAGAACAAGTTTAGTGGGAGACCCAGCTAAGTCAAGCTAAGTCATCTGAGTACCTGAAGGTCGTGTGGCCTTTGGTAAAAAGCCACGTGTAGCTGAATGAAAAAGAATGCGTATGAAGGTTTGGGGTACACACTGCAGCTATTTATTAAAGGTAGGTGTATTTAACTGTGAAACTGTGTCTGATGCTCATTGATAAAATGCACATGCTCAAGTGCTGCCCAAAACAAATAGCAGGTGGCGCCATGCATCATTACATGTCGGCCTCCCAACACTATCAATGTAAGACTAGTATATAATGGAAGAATGCAGGAATACATTGATTTTCAGGCCATATGAAAAATCCTTCATTAGGCCTTATGTAACTATTTTAACTGTTCCAGGTGAGGATATATTCACTAAGCCCTCGTACATGAGCAATAAGTGCACTTGAACGTAAACTGGAGTTATATTTTTATATGTTCGTAACTATTTTTAGAATCATCACATTTATAACTTCACACATTTCAGGATAGGCCTGCAGATCATTATGTTGTTAATGCTTTCAGCTGGGTGTGTATAAACTTTTGCGTGATAGCGTACAATTACAAGCAGCGTCTCTGAATGCCCTGACTTTGTGAACAGATTTGTTAGTTAGTTAAAAAGTTAGTTAAAAAGAAAACCCACAAAATTTAAATTCAAGCTAAAATTAAGAACAAGAGAGCATACACTGATAGGCAAGTTCATTAGAAACATCTACCATGTATCTACACTAATTTTCCATAGTAACAGCTCTACTTACCACATAAGTGCACTTTCTGCAATTTCAGTTCAACTGTGTCTCTGCATCATTTGTTAGCCCCCTACACTCCGTTCATAATGGTCAGAACCCCACACAGGACCATCAGTGAGTAGGTGTTATATGGGTGGGGGATCATTCTCAGCACAGCAGTGACATTAGAAAAAGTAGTGGAATGTGTGTGTGTATGTGTTGCACAGAGTTAATCACACACAACAGTGCTTAAAACACCTGAGGGCTAAAAATAGTACACCAGCCAAAAAGGTGTCCTTTGGCCAGAAAATGACCACTGATAAAGGACTAGAGGACGACTAGCACAAAATGTGCAGCATCAGATGATCATTGATAACTTCACATCTGGACCATTAGGTGGACCATTAGGTTAGACGTGTCTAGTGTGGCCGGTAAAAGGACAGTGTTTAAAAACTTTGTACACCACACACACACACACACACACACACACACACACACACACACACACACACACCCCAACATGTCACTACTACGTCAGTGTCAGAATGATCCCACCACCCAAGTAATGCTCACTGGTGGTTCAAAACACTGACAAAGGGGGGTAAGAGCTGCGAACTGATTGTGAAATAGTAAAATAGAGAAAGAGATGGACTACAGCCTGTGACTGTATACTACAAAGCTCACCTGTAGTATAAGTGGAGTTGATAAAATGGACAGACTACAAACAAGTTACCTAATAAACCAATTTTGTTGAATTATAAGTAATTTTCCCTTTATAAACTGGATTTTTAGGACACTACAGACACATGCATCTTTAAAAGAAGGTACAGTAGAGTGTATGGCTCAGGAACTGATTTCAACAACTTAAAATTTTAACTCTACACAAATCTACACACTGTTGTACATTAGAAAGAACTTGTGGTTTACCTACAGTTTAATACTCCACCTGCCAGTGCTGGGATTTCCACACCACTTTCTGACAGCAAGAGCTACAACCCCCGTCCCAAAACACTCTCCCTTCACCCCACCTGAGGCCACTTTTACCTGAGGTCCCTTCGTAGCTGAGAAAAAAGCACACAAAATGAACATAAAAAGACATAAAATGTATTACTGGCATTTTGTTTGAGGCTAAAGAACATTTAGACCAGAAAATGAAAGCAATTCACTCTACAGAAAACTCTGAAAACACTGTTTCCTCCTCACTGTACTTTGTGGTCAATTTTAACTCACTGCAAGTTAATAACCCACACCCGGACACACTTTCGAAACTCACCTGGCAGCTACATGAGAGAAGGGAGGTTGAGTGTGTTTCCAACACCACCCTCTGAAAAGGAGATAAATGGTGAGTAAAGCGGAGGCTACAAGTCGATGTTTTTAAAAGCAAGGCAGCGGCTTTACTGCTTTACTGGAGTTTCAGCTCTGCGTGCTTTCAGTCACTGCACTCCGTGGGTCGGCCCACCCACTTTTCTTGCAAGAAAAAAAATCCCCTTGCAGCCGAGTGTCACAAGAGTACAGTTCAGGAGTCGTTTCGAGACTTTCAATGAAACTGTTTCACTTTTACCACTGACTCGCACGACGTGGCAGGCTTTTAGAGATACTTTCTACCCCAGAAGGTTCACAGGAGCAGCTTCTGTATGTAAAGATCCTGAACAGAGTTCAGAAGACAGCCCCAAGGCCCCACACACTATTTACAGTCTCCCTTTACAGCACACCCGGGGGCTTCACGCCCTCAGGAAAGCATGAGTAGAAGCCTGTCAGGTAGCAGGCCGAAGAAAATATTACAATTCTTTCCCCAAAACCTGAACCTAACCATAAAAAAGAGGCCAAACTGCAGAAATTCAGAGGTTACAATGGCAGAAGAAATGCTGGGATTTAAAAAAAAAAAAAAAAAAAATGCTGATGTGCTCGTAAATGTACGAGCGACAGCACTGAGGTTAAGCGCAGTTACCACAAGTCAGGAAGAGGAAAAAGGTCAAAGAAAATAGATTTGTACCTCAGCAGCAACTGCAGTGTTTGTATGACCAAACAGCACAGCTCAGCTGCTTTAAGCATAACAAATGAATGAACACATTTGCAAGTCTTTAATCTCAGAATGACTGAACAGTCAGAGGGTATTTACTGCAAAATTAGTGCTTAAAAGGCTTAAAGAACTGTTTTTTTTTTCTCCTTAACAGTTCCTAATTTCAGTGCAGATGTATCGTGATTTCACTAACTGAAGAGTAACCAACTGTAGCAAAGCAGCCACAAAGTGTTAGTTCCAAACCTGCTGCCTCCCCACCTGGCCAACGCTAATGCATCTGATCCAGCAAATGAGGGACTTCTGAAAAAGAAAACCAGGTGTGATAGACTGGTTGGGACTAGACTCTAGGTAGATCGCAGATTTGTTTGAAATGAATACATAAGATCAGCGGTTCCCCCATCCCTAGCCTGGTGAAACCACCCTATGCACATGTCTGTTTTGTCTTATATAACACACTTTATTTAACTCATTAACCACTTAACAAGCTCATCATGGTCTGATTCAGGTATGTAGAGTAGGGAAGACACAAAAATGTGTCCAGACACAAATGAAATCCAGCTACCACATTCCAGTATATATCTCATTTTATTTGTGTAAATCTCACACAGTTCATAAGTGGCAAATCACAGATTATTTACTGGATATATTAGAAATTAGAACTAGAACTTTTCCTCTTAGAAAGAAAAAAATAGCGATGTCATTTCAATTGATGGATATATTTGGAAGCATCGACTTTTCTTTGGTTGGAAAAGCAAGACTCTAGCCATTTCTTCTTCACAAGGGATGCCTGAGGATACTGATTCATCAAGTCCTGTAATTCCTGAAAGGAAAACAAACACAAGTGGATCAGCAGAACACTTTAGCTATTTATCACACACTGAAATGTTTCTTTTAATCTACAACTTGGCAAGTAAGGCCACTGGCCAGTGCTGTAGGTTGCGATACCTTTATATGAATTGGACTTTCCACTTCTGCTACAATGTGAGTAACCTGTGAGCTCATAATGTCCTCTTCATCACCATCATACGTACAGAAAAGTTAAGGTAAACATCTGAAATGAGGAACCATTTTCATGTGTAATGGGTGCATGCTATACACAAGATCAGGCAAAATCATGGATTTTCGGATCATTCGGATGCAGCCCCAGCTTTAGTCATTTTACCCTCAAAGACTAAATAAAATTTGGGGTGTGAGGCTAGAGTCTCGTGACTGAATACGTGCTTATCTTTCTGGATGAAAACAGAAAAGTAATTAACACAAATGACATTATTTCACTGGTTGTACTGCACTGACTGCAGGGTGCAAGTCTGCCCAGGTCTGTTCCAACAGCTGCAACAAGAGTTACAACACTGTGAAATAATGGCCAATGATATTATAATCAGAAAACAGCTGTGATGTCCACTGAGTTATAAAACTTAAGTTTAAAGGTTAAAACTGTTAGCCCTTTAAACACTGATTCATTCATTTTCTGTAACCGCTTAATCCTTACTAGGGTCGCGGGTACCCGGAGCCTATCCCAGGGCCAACGGGCGCGATGCAGGGACTCGCCCTGGGCGTGGACACTTTAAACATATCCCACTCATTACTCAGTAACTATGAACTGTTAAACAACAGTGAAGGAGCTGTTTGAAGTGACAATTTTAACAGACCACTAAATATGTGTTAAGAGGCAGCCAAAACTGTTAATGACCCATTTTAGTGTATTACACAAAAAGACAGGATGGGCCATTCTCATGCTAGTTTAGTTACTCTTGATAATATCCAGAAGCTGAAACATCAGTTCAGTCTGTGTCTATAATGTCTGCACCATGCTTTATTTATTAAAAAAAAAATCATTTAATCTTAATACTTTATGCACAGAACTTTTTAGATAAACTACCTGGTAAATTTGTGTTATCATATTTATTGGTACAGCCCTACACATGTTTCTTCTGAATGAATTCTCCATAGAAAAAACAGAGAAAATTAAAAACAAATTAATAAAATGCTGTTCTACTGCTTCAACACAGCAGGGAACAAATATCAATCAAAGGATATGTGACAAGGTAGCGTGAGAGTTTCTTTTTCTCTGTGGCACCCAAATTGTAGAAGAATACACGGACACCTCTCATGAAATCAGAAAGGCCTGGAGTTTCTCCACCCTGGGGTGAAGTGCTGGGGCCTGCTGCCTCCTCATCAGAACCAGAAGGACTAAGGGAGCATGTGGAACCTGGAGATGTTGATGTTGTGGGGCCTGAAGCTGAAGCACATGGACCTGTGTCACTTGTGGAGGAAGCCTTCGTGGAAGAGCATGAAGCTGGAGCAGTGCCACTGCTGGAGGAGGTCTTTAGGGAAGAGTGTGAAGGTGTTCGCTTATAGTAATATCTAATAGTCATGTTAAAGATGTTCATACTCTGTTTCAGTGCATCTCCAAAAAAACACCAGGATTAAAGGAAAGTAAGAGCTACGTTTCGCCAATTAAGAGTTCTACTTACCATCCCTGAGCATCCCTGAGCTACATTTTGAAATATTTGTCTGAAGGCGACAGGACCACACATTTAAAGTTTCAAGCTTTGCACATCATTTCTTAAATTTGGCTCAGACTCAGACCAGGTTCAAATTTTATGCTCTGACTTCTCATAGCCTGTCCCATGCCAGTAATGAATTTTGGCATACATACCTCTGCTTCAGGTTTTTCCTACTTTAGTCTTCAACCTTACATTTATCACTTCTTAATCTGGCATCCTGATTATGGCAGGCCAGCATGAAAACAATACATACGTCTACGTACATGTTTTTTTTTTTTTTTTTTAAAGGACTGACGGACGAAAAATGTATTTTTTTTATTTTTGTGACGGTAACAATTTAGAATAGCTGATAAACAGGCTTTTTAAACTTTGCTTATAAATGATATGGTGATGGCTTCAGTTGCTGCATTGCTGTTACCGTAACTTGTCAGTCACTATCATTAGGAACGCGTTGTTTTTAATACAGATTGGATTGGATGGGCTCTTGCGCTATATTCAGGATTGGACCAAGAGTTCTGCCCCTAATTTAGTCCTAATTTGAGCAATGGTTATGCATTTTAACCACGATGCATATTTTTACTTGTAAATATTTATCTTACAGATTTTCTGCAGACTTTTGTCAGGATACATGAATGTAGGGATGCCTTGGGAGGCCAGGTGCTTGCGGATCAGCCTCTCGGTGCCATACCAGTTGAAACCTTTGGTGGAGTGGCCTATCCGTGGAAGGTGCACACTTGCTGGGGGTAAAGAATAATATAAAAAAATAAGGTGTAACATTAATCGGCTATACCTTTCAAGGAAAAGCAACAAGAAAAAAGTTCACTCTTTCACCATGTCCAATAAAGTGTTTACTATATCACAAGGAATATCATTAAGTATCAAAATGCACAAACTAAATATTTGTGCATTTCTTTTAAACAGAGACTTGAGACAAAGATGTGTGCTTAAGGAAGGCTAAAGTTTGTTTATTTGAATTTCTCTTCATATGGTTTAATCTCATTATATTTAGAGATGGGACATATTTGATTACAGGTTAATTTATACATGTCTGAACTTTGGATTATAACCACAAATCCAAAAAGTGCACCATATGCTAAATGTCAAGCTATCTTGATGTCATTATTATTATTTAGTCACAAACTGTAAGAGAAGTCAATATATCCTGAATCACAGGAAAACAGGAAAGCCTGTACAACTTTTTACTCATATTCTCATACTACTACAGCTCCCATCGACATGCAAACAGTTTTGGAGTTTTTAAACAAATCCTTTGAAAAGTTCAGATATTTTAGGGAGTATCCACATGTACAGTGAAACTTTTAGCCCAACAAAAATAAACAGCTTGTCTTTACAACAGCTTCATTATTTTAATGGCTGAGGCTTTCAGCACACATTGTTTTTTGTTATGTACCTGTGCAGGCTTACTTAATGTACCTTCTTATTCAGTTAGAGACAACTGAGATTGTTTCTAGATGTTTACCTTTCTTTTGTTTAGCGGCCCTGTAGATCTTTTTGAGGCCCTCCTCTAAGGAAGTGAGGCAAATGCCTGACGGGTTGTTGGCTTTATCTCTCTTCTGAGCAACAACAAGTGCCAGCTACAGCAACAGGAACCAACAGAGTAAGAAACTGACATAATACTGTTCAGAAAAACGCATGGAATGAAAGAAAACATAGTGGGTGGATAAGAAAAACCACAGATAGAGAACTTAAATGAGAAAAAACACAGGTAGCATAAAAGAGAGTGAGAGTGATTTCAGGCTGACTTACATGGTCCCGTCCACTCAGTCTTGACTGCTTGTCGTCAATAGGGAAAAACAGAACATGCCCGAGATCTAAGTCTAAAATAGAGCAAATGCCACTTTAGTTATGAAAGCAGCTACTTGTTTTGAAAGTGCAAGCGGTAGACTGGCTGACGGGGTTGGACAGTTTCCCACCTTCCATGTCTCCTGCCAATTCATACTGTTTCTTTGCCTCATCTGATCGGATCTCCAAAGCTGTAAAAAGCCCGCCTCGACCCCACCGCCCTGAGTCATCTACAAGCAAACGTAAATAAACTTTTCTAAATAATTATTTTATGAAGGACTTATTTTTAAAAAAAAATCTTCAAACTAATGACTTCACCTTCGGGTTTCCGCTGCTGGATCATTATGTGGATGATGAGGCTATGTCATTACCAATCCATTTAAACACTATTTAAAAACATCACATTAATGTAGCTACATACCAACACAATGAACAATAATGGCATCCTCCTGGTCAGCCTGAGGGTGGGTAACATCACCCAGTACATAACGGATGGCTGTGTGGTCAGAGTCTGTGGAGTTCATACTGCTGTCATCGTCTTCATCTTCATCCACATCCTCACCCTCACTGTCAGCAGAGGGCAAGCACAAGGACCTGTACCCACATGAGGCCCACCATGCCATCCTGCCACAGATACAAACTCTTTTGAAGTTCACAATTCAAAAATATCTTTAATCATATTCCTACAGCTCTGATGTGACCCAGTTAGCTGCTCCTTCACCATAGCAAATCAATGAAAAATAATTTGTATTACTTGCTAGATAGCAAAAAGCACAAAGGAATAAAGGAACAGGAGTTAAGATACAGAAGTATGGGAAAAAGACCATGCCTAAAACTCCTCCCTTCTATCCAAGTTCCACCTTTCTCTTCTATTTCACTGTGATGAAGTTTAGAGCTCACCACCACCTCATCTCCTTTGTGTTTCCTAAAGTCTATGGCCATCTTTCAGTCCTTCAAAGGGAATCTGTTATTTTTCTAGCATAAATCAGTTGTTCCCTGCTCTCTTGGAGTACAATGATTGGTTATACTATAACAATAGACTAAAGCTGTGATATCCACATAGATAGATAGATAGATAGATAGATAAACAGATAGATAAGTTATTTAATTTGCATAACTCTAAAAGTTGAATGAAATACTTCTTCAACCAGGGCTACTAGTTTCTTACTTTTTCTTGTGTTTTTGTTCTTCCCGTTGCCTCCTCTTCTCTTCCTGTAGCTTGGCTCTCTTTGCGGCAGTTTCCTGTCTCTTCTGACGCCTCTGCTCCAACTCAGACTCTGTGAGAGGCCTCTTTTTTCTTGCTGGGGTTGCCAGAAGCCCAGACAAAACAATCTACCAAACCACACAAATGTTAGACAGTGTAATGATTCTCCAGTTCTTATATCTTTATAGTAACAGTTACCAGAGTGTACTGCAGTCTATTTATTTGTATGCTTTATCCTTCACAATGAAAAACAAGCAGCATCTCAAGTTTGTAAGACAAAATTGAAAAATCATGTAAGGTGACTTCTAATATATATAGGCATGAATTTTTCATATAACCAAATACAAGAATGGTCAATACTTTCTTAGGGTCAAATACAACAAATGAGGGTTTGGGAGGTAACACACTGAACTACTTTGCAGCTGATACAAGGTTTCTGCTTTCTACTTAATGTTTCTAAATCTAGTAAGAAGGCACTGTATTGCACTGAAAATGCTGAGGAAAGTCTAGAAAGGCTGTACACCTTTTCCAGTAAGTTGATGAGAGTGCATGGAGAGAGAGAGAGAGAGAGAGAGAGATAAGTAGATAAGAATGCATCAGAGAAAGAAAAGAAAGGAAAAGAAAAAAAAAACTGTCAGGCTGCACTTTCTAGCTCCTGTATACCTGTCCAGATTATTACTCTGCCTTTAGCCCTATGACTGCTGGGATTGGCTCTAGCCCCCCACTCCTGCAACCCCGGTTAAAATTAAATGGCTTGGGATAATGAATGAATGAAGGGGTGGGATATATTAGGCAGCGAATGAACAGTAAGTGAAGGTATTCTGTTGGAAGCAGGAAAAATGGGCAAGGGTAAGGATCTGAGTGATTTTGATAAAGGTCAAATTGTGATGGCTTGATGACAGGGTGCAAGCCCACAGAAGAGCTACTGTAATACAAATTAATTTAAAAGTTCATGCCGGCTATGATAAAAAGGCATTAGAACACACAGTGCATCCCGGCTTGCTGTGTAGTGGGCTGCATAGATGCAGACCGGTTAGTGTGCCTCCTGTCCACCACCGGAAGTGCCTACAATGGCATGTGAGCATCAGAATTGGACTATGGAACAATGGAAAAATGTAGTCTGGCCTGATAAATGGCATTTTTTTTTACATCATGTGGACGGCCGGGTGTGTGAGCTTTGCTCAATTTAGGACTAGATGGCACCAGGAGATGTTCTGCTGGGAAATCTTAAGTCCTGGCATAAATGCAGGCGTTACTTTGACATCCCAACCTCCTAAACTTTGTTACAGACCACATATACTCCTTCATAACAGCAATATTCACAAATGGCAGTGGTCTCTTTCAGCAGGATTTCAGCAGGATGCATATCCTCAATCTGATCATGTATGTGTGGGATGTGCTGGAAAAACTAGTCCAATCCATAGAGACCCACCTTGCAACTAACAGGATTCTGCTCTCCTAAGGATCTGTTGCTAACGCCTTGGTGCCAGACACAATAGTACGTGTTTAGTTGTGGAGATCATGCCTTGAAGGGTCTGAGCAGTTTTGGCAGCATGAGGGGGACTTATAAATATTAGGTGGTTTTATGTAATGTAATGTTACAGTGTATAATGCACAGAGACATAAACTTTCTTCACTCAAGGCAGCTCACAGTCCACTGCAATGAACACAATAAATAGGCACTGTTCAAGTATCCTTTGGGGATCTTACTGTCAGATAATCTAAAAAAAAATATGAAAGCAATATCATGAAGACAGTCATAAAATAAAACTGTGGTATGCAGATGGTGGTCCTAAATGGGCTTTTTTTCCCTAATGATAAACTGGAACTGTACAAACAACATTTTTACAATTAAGGTTTTGGATTTCTGTAAAATATTTTCTACAGCAGTACAGACTTTTTAAATTTATAATACTAAATGAAAGTATGGCCAGCAAGAGCATAAATATATATTTTATGACTGTCAATTTGTCCATTTCTACTGTTGCAAACTTACTCCAGTTTTATGGCGTAATGCACGGCCCTCTTTCCCTGCATCCTCCAGTTGCACAAACTGTTCCTCCAGCAGTAACTCAAATGTTTTCTGGTCGTCTGTGCTGGGGTCTTTGGAGTAGTCTTTCCCTTCATAGTAGTACATATGATCTGGCAAAAAATGCATGTGAGTGCTGACTTGACTAAATAGGTAATAAAAATTTTTACTTGAATAAATGAAGTACAGGCCTTACTCTGTCCCGTATCCTCGTCATCTTCTTCTTCTTTATTTGGCATCACATGTTCTTCATCCATCAACCAGTGCCCATCCTGAGATGGGCCCAGGATCATGTTTAGGTCCACATCCTGAACTGAACTTTCCTCTGTGGATAGCAGCTTGTCCACTCCAAACTTCAGAATCTCACTCAACTGCAGACAAGAGGTCATATTACATCAGTGCACTTTGTAGGTTTACAGTTCCTAACTATAGTACATCCATTGCTAAGCACAATTTGTTATCCCCCTCCTACTCTGTACATCAAAGGAAAGTGACCATCAAAGGACTACTGCCGACCCGATATTATTTAAGTGGTAGACCACAGTCACCAACACTGAAAGTGATGTTAGCAGATGTTACATTAGGTATCACTCTAGTATAAAGGTATCAGGCAAAGCAGCATCACTCCTGGGTTGACAACAGACCATCAATCAAAAATATTTAGCCAGCAGCAGTCTTGTGGTCAGAAACTGACCACCAGTGAAAGGCTAGAGAATGGCTAACGCAAACTATAGTTTCTAACTGTACACCTACAAAGAATACCATTACAGGTAGGTGTCTAATAAAACTGCCAATAAGCATAAACAAAAGATGCAGAGAGGAGAACAGAGAAAAACTGGAGAAACGAGGCCATCTCGGAAAGAATGACCAAAACTGAGAAAGAGAGAGGTGAAAGAGACACATGACAGAGAGGCACCTGTAGTGCAGAGGCAGCAGCCTGAGGCTGTTCCAGCAGAGAGAAGCGGCCCTCCTCAATCACTGTGCTGGTGAGACGCAGTTTTGATACAGCACGCGAGTAAACAATCTCTTCCACTGTGTCCCTACCCAGGAGCCGGATCACCTTCACAGCCCTAAGGAAATTAGATCAAGTTAAAAGAATGTTAACATGTGAACAAATGAAAGCAGAGAATAAAATGCTTTCATTGAAACAAATCCTTTCTTTATTGTCTGGGTCTAAAATTAACAAAGCATGCTAAGGAAAGCCAAACTGCATCTTAAACCACATTAACAAGTCTACCTCACCTTAATGTAGAGCGTGAATACATATAATTTTCACAGAAACAAGTCTGGGCGACGACTAACTTTTAGTGTTTGTTAGCTACATTAACTTTGGAGCATAAGTGCCACACTGTAGAAGTAAAATTAGGGCTCATGTCTTGGCTGGCAGGCTGCATGTCGGGTAGGTGAAAATGTATTCGTCAAACAATTTTCTTCACTTATTCAGTAACTAATATGAAACTAATACGTTATGTAGTTATGTGAGTGAAGAAAAAATGTAGTCCCACATATGGACCATTAGAGTTTAATAAATATTTCATTTAGTTTGCAATGTGTCTCAATGCTGGAAAATATGGTTAACAGGCTGGTAAATACTGCTTATATTAGACATGGCAATACTACTAGCAGACAGAATATTGTGTCTGAAGCTGGTAACAGCAACATTATAAAAAAAAACTGCATTTTGAACACAAAGTACAGCATGTAATTGATATCACATTAAGAATACGTACAAGATGGGATAATGATACTGTTTCTCAACATTTTACCCCAGCAATACCTTGTCTGTCCAATTCGGTGAGCTCGAGCTGCTGCTTGCAAATCATTCTGAGGATTAAAATCACTGTCCACGAAGATGACAGTATCGGCTGCGGTCAGGTTCATACCAACTCCACCTAAGCACCAAACACCGCACTCATAAATCAGGGCGGGAAGAGATGAAAGTCAAATGGATTTGCAGTGGCACAGACTACTGCAACAACACAACGTGTTGATACATGTTCGCATGACCTGACGATGAGCAGTGATATAAATGCAAAATTGCCACATCATCTATAACGCAAATCAATCTGCCTGTCAACTTTCAGCTCAGACAAACAAGATGCCTGGGAGTTCATCTCAGGTTGTGAAAAACTTCTTTACCCCTAATGTAGTCAACCCGTATTATGCTAAGCAGTCGCATCAGCAGTGGTAGAATTAATCCCATAAACTAAACCACAATTTTATCATCTACTAAAAAAAAAAACAAGCTCTCAGTCACTGATGTTTTGACTATAAAACTCCAAAGAGGCTTCAGGGATTACTGTACAAAATCAGTAAAATTCTAAGTAATTGCAGGGAGTTCCCACTGCTCTCCATCTACGAACAGACTAGCACTTTCTCCCTTGGCTTCTGGTTTGTGCACCACCACCCAAGTCATTTGAGTGTGATAAATACTGCCTTCATCTCTCTGAGTCATAAGTATCAGTCCCTGTTCCAGAGGTGATAAGATGCATGTAGGTACGTTTGCAGAGATCTTAGGTGTGATAAGAAAGGAGACAGCACATTTCACCATTGAGAACCTATATCACACTCCATAGTGTGACATTTCCACTGAGATTATAAAACTTACACGTTAGAGTCTGTTATACGATGCCCTGTCTGGTTTTAAAGAGTTTTGTATCAATAAAAAACAAGACATGTTAATTAAGCTGTAATAATTTACTCTGTTTTTTTCGCTGTTCAGTTTAAAAAACAAAACAAAACATTGTGTTCAGACAACAATAACTATTTTTAACCCTTACCACAGTTTAGAATTTAGCACTGTTTGGCATGTTTTGGAGGGTTCTGTGACCACTTTGGTGACCACAATTAATATGTTTAAGCACAATATTGCTCAAAACTGGACCATGGAACTTTTGCATTAGATTTGGACAATTCTGCAAAATTGTTTACACAAAGTAAACACATTTAAATAAACGCATAAATGACATACTTTTTATTATTGACATTAGGAGACATTTTGAAGGACATGAGTGGGGACACGAGCGTCCTGTTTGGAAATCACTGTTGTAGTGTACCAGCCTAAAGCAAAAACTATGAACCCACCAGCTCTGGTGCTGAGGAGAAAGATGAAAACATCTTTAGTGCTGAAGTTCTTGATGGCCAGATTTCGCTCCTCTCCTCGCACTGAGCCATCCAGACGTTCATAGCTGTAACCTACAGGTGTAGGAGGTTAAAGTCAGCTCAAATTTAAAGAGCAGGCAGCACACTCATGCACACACAAGAGTAAACACAGGACGTGATTAAAAAAAAAAAAACAGCTATTCCTCTAGATCACAGAACAAGATAAGGCCACAAACCTGCATGGTATGTTGCAAAAATGTACAGTATTGTGCAACAAAAATGGTTCAAATCATTTTGATAATCTAAATGAATTCAAAGGGGTTTCAAAAGAATCTCGAAGGAAAGATCGTGAATAAAAAAAAAATAAGCACAGCTATTCCTCTAGATCAGAGAACAAGATAAGGCCACAAACCTGCATGGTATGTTGCAAAGAAGTAAAACAGTCTTAAAACAGATGTGTAAATACATTAAACAACTGTGTCAAGATGAAAAACAACTCAAATAATCCCTGGTATATTATACTGAACCTAACCTATCATTTGACTGATGAATTTGAAAAAAGACTGACTGATTAGAAGACTTTCACCAAGCCCTAAAGCCTGTCATGTGCTAGTCAACAATATTTAGACCTACAAGTCTAGGCAGAAAATACTTCCATGTATGAGATGACAATTGATTTACAGCTAACTGCAAGGATTGAGGGTTATTTATACTTACAAAAGCCAGTTGTCAAAGCCAGTGACTTATTTCCCAATATAATTTGTGTTCAGTTGTAATGTAGTGTATAAGCTGCATGGGAGTATATAGTACAATCTGTGTCACCTCTGTACTCCAGGTAGTCTTGAAGAATGTCCAACATCCTGGTCATTTGAGAGAACAGTAGAACACGATGGCCCCTGGAATTAAACATGCAAGCATGACTTGTATGTGTGTCTATTTCTCTACTTTTGCTCAGCAGTTGAGTATGTTTTCTACTATGTAAAAAAACATACATTAGGATGCACTGATGTGGAGTTTCTGGAGCAATAATGATAACTAATAATTAACTCTTTACTGTACCCAATACCGATTTTGGACAGTTGGCATATTGGCTAGGATACAAGAGTTGACTCAAGACATTAGGCATACCCCTCTAGCAGATATGCAAGCACAGAGTCCAGCAGAGACAGCTTTCCACTGGCCTCCACCAAGTGCTCCCCAATCTGAAACGGTTCTGGCTCCACACCTTATAGAGCGAGAGCGTGAGAGTTCATGAGAGAGTGAGAGAGAGAGAGAATGTGTGTATGAGTGAGAGAGAGAGAGAAGAGGGCGAGGGAGAGAGACAGATAAAGAAAAAAGAAAAAAGTGCTTAATTTATAAAGTGCTGACCTACCACAGTTACAGCTGGCCCAAGACACCTCATTAGTTGGAGACTAGCCTTGATCCCTATACTACTCTGCCCTATTTGTGACCAAGACCTTTTCTGTGCCACTGAAACCACTGGGACCACTAACAACTGTTTCTTGAAGGGTCTTATCAGACTGACAGCTAAGCTTTTTTTACATCACTGTGCTGTGCACTTTTGAAGTTTTTTTTTTTATCAATTAAAGGAAAAGAGCAAAAAGGAAGGACAGTCATTTGTCATTACCATCAAACAGGTATGGGTGGTTCACACACTTCCTCAGCTGCATCAAAATATTTAGAAGCCTGGTCTTGTTGCCCTGATCACTCCCAAATGCATCTGAAAGCCAAATGAAAACAGGAATGTAATATTAACATGTGTATTCTATGAAACCCCATATCTCTAAAGTGTTATGTTTAGAAAAGAAGAAAAAAAACTTAGGTTTAATGCATATTAATGTTATGAGATTTTGGACCGTATCTATTGGTCCAATCAACATGAAATGTTTTCAAATGGTGTAAAAAAAGACTTGTAGAAAACTTGTAGAGGTTTTGATATGACTGCAATGATATTCATTCCATCCTTCCATTAAAATAAAAACATTTTCACATTTTTGCTTTTTCTCTACTGTACTTTACCCAGATCTTTCATCAGTATGGCTTTGTAGTACTTCTTCTGGAGGGCAGACATTCCATGATAGACCACCAGTTCGGCCTTCTTGGGCAGCTCTGCTGCCACCTCAGCCTTGACCCTGCGCAACAGGAACGGCTGCAGCACCTGGTGGAGCTCTTCAGCTGCACACATGTACGCACACGCACATACATAAAGTCGATAAACGTATCTATCAGCAGGCGGTCATATGGAAAAAATGTTCGTGTTAAACAGCCATAGCAAAACCTTCAGTTAGCTTGTTCAGCTTGTCCCTTGTATCTTGTTTGACTGGATGCTACAGTTCAACAATACAAAGCCCTGTGCTCCACAATCACAAACCTCATTTGTAGAACTATTGCAGCTAAAGACGCTTTAAATAAAAATAGATAACTACTAAAATGAGACATGTACAAGACTAATTATTTAGTATTTTTAAACAAATAGATTTTGAACCATGCCGTCTTACCTAGAGAGTGTTCCGTCTGTATATTTGCATATGTACTGACAAACTCTTCTGAGGCATCACTGGGGAACAGGCTGGGCTGAATAAAGTTGAGGAGTGAGTAGACCTCCTGCAGATTATTCTGAATGGGAGTTCCTGTTAACAAAACTCTGAAGCCCACAGAGAACTGAGAGAGAGACAGAGAGAGAGAAAGAGAGAGAGAGAGAGAGAGAGAGAGAAAAAGAGAGACTGATTATCAGAGACTACCGGAAGTGCTGCAGTGTGTGCAGTCCAACATAATAACACTGCAAAAAAACCTTACAAAAGCAAGATATAAATATACTAAATAAATACTAAAAAACGAGATGTGAATGCCTATATTAAGCAAACAAATCTGCCAAAAGGTTAAGCTTACTTGGGAAGATTTCTTGAAGTGAGGAAAATAAGCAAAAAATCCTGTCACTAACAAATATGGGTAGGCTGTTATATGGCCGCTGTCATCCAATGATATTCAATTACAAAACCTCCAAATGCTTGGTTGAAGTTAACTTGATAATACTTTATTGCCAAAGGGAATATTGGATAACCACCAAGTTTCATGATATTTGGCCACATGGTGGCACTATACCAGAAAAACAGAGAACAAAAATAGTCAAATGCTTTTAGAACCAAAAAGTGCACATCACTTTGGAACCCAAGCAGACGTTTCAACTAAATTTCTTGTGCATCATCACAGTAAAGGACCCTATGACCCTATTGGAAATTATGAACATTTCGCGCTGACTACTACGCGCTATTTTTCGGCCTTCTTGATATTGTCATTTCTTTCCATGTTGTTCAATGGCAGGCCAAAAAATCCCTAGATGGATTTTGGAGGAATCAGGCACTATTATAGAGCACAGTGCAGGGTATCCAGCCACCCAATTTTAGGTCAATCCAACAGGACAAAAGAGTACATTTTTTGCTTATTGCTTTGTTTTTTGCAGAGTAGGTTTATAACACCATAGCTAACCTCTGAAAGAGTTTGATGAAGTAGTGATTTCTGGTTCTTTAGCCTGTGAGCCTCATCCACAACCAAAATATCCCATTTCCACCTACAAAAGGAATACAGAGGCTAAATTATTTAATTACAATGTAACATAACTGTTTTGTTCACTTCAGCAAACACAGACACTCACCTTCTTAAGCTGCTTGCATCTTTCAGACACATCTGTGAAAAGGAGGGGAGACTTAGTTATAAAATGCCAACCAAGTGCAAAAAAACTTTAAACTTTACCATTTTAAATCAATTGCTTTCAATACCACATCTTCCTTTCAAATTCTATGGTGAATA
>JBBPCZ010000115.1:15377609-15394041 GCA_037974445.1 Brycinus macrolepidotus | reverse complement strand
TCTTAATTATTCTGCCATTGGTGCAATTACAATGTATCTAATATTTTTATAAAAAATCGCGATACCTCGATTTAAGAAAAAATTAAATCATCTTAAAAAGTAAATTCGAATTAATTGAAAAAATCTAAAGAATCGCCCAGTCCTAGTTGTATGTATGTAAAGGTTAAGAACGCTACCTGGGTCAAAGCAAAACTGATCTGGTGGTTTTGAAACCACAAGTAAACTACGCATTCTTGTTGATGAACAGTTTTATAGTAGATTTATGATAAAGTACATAACTAGATTAATCCAGCAGTGAATGTTATGCTTAGCCTACAGAGAATCTTTGCCAAAAAAGTACTTCAATAACATTATCAAAAGCCTAAGATAGCACACTGGCTCTCAGTTAAAATACAGATACTGTGCGTGTGTGTTAAAGATCGTACTTATGCAAAAATCAGGTGCCAAGCAATATTGGACAGAGACAGTACAGAAAGTTACAGTAAACAGGAACGTTTCGCAACAATTTCGCTGGGTGGATAAGTGGGGGGACGAAACAAATTATTTTTAAAAGTGTGTGTGTGTGTGTGTGTGTGGGGGGGGGACATCACCCACTAATATAACGGTTCCGGCACCCATGCATACCAGGCATCTCAAAATAAACTCAGCAACAGAGACCATTTTGTCAGGGAGTTAGTTAGTGGGTCACAGGTAGACTTGCTCAGTTTGGGTCTGAGTGCCTGGTCCAGTGTGGCTGGCCACTGGCGCTGGGATCGGGCTGTGCTGGCTCGGACCGCTGGGTTAGCTGCTAAATGCTTTGTGTTGAGGTGATATTTTAGACCTGATGTACTCCGATGATACAAAAATTCCTTATTGCATGAATTGCAGAGAACGTTCCAACCTTCCTTTTTTAAAAATTCACCACGGCATGCGATTAATCAGCATTATTTTTTTATGCGTTATTTTTTCTGTGATTAATTGATGGAAATTAACGTGTTAATTCGACACCTCTAGTTTAAATACTTTTTAAGAATCACTGACCATTTAACGAACAACGTTTTTATGTATTTTGCTCTGGGTGGATTTGGGACAATGTGGCAAAATTGCAAAGTTTCAGAAATTAATTTCATATATTAAATTGTATTATGAATTTACATGCTACAAAGATGAATGTATGTAATCCCCTGCACATACTACATCCAACAAAACACTTGAATGCAAAACTGGCCTTGAAAATGTCCTGATAAGCTGAATCAGGTGTGTGTGCTGAAGACTGTGAAAACGTGTAGGGCAAGGGATTGACAGAGCTACAGCTGGACCCACTGCGTATAATGGAGTAAATATGACCAATACTGTGAATAATGCAAAAAAGTTACATTTTGGCCTAGGGTTGCTTTTTTGTAATATTTACAAAAACTGCCTCAAATGTATATCTTTCATTTAGCCATTGTAATTTACCTCATATGGCAGTAATTAAGAAGAAAATAGCTCTAATATGTACTTGGAGGATTGAAAACTTGCTCTAAAATACAGACAGGTTGTGTCAATAGGAGGCAGACACATTGTGTGACTTTGGCATGATGTGAAACTTTACAAGATTGTTGCAGTTTTGCAATAGAGGGTCTCTGAGGGTTAATGCTGAATTGCTGACCCAAACCTTGATGCCCTCTACAGCTGGGGATCCACAGTAAAAAATTATGAGGGGTGCAAAATTTGAAAAAAAAAAACAAAAAACAAAAAAACAAATATTACTCCTCTTTCCCACAACCTTGACGATAGTGTAAGTATTTCACTAAAACTACACCACTTCTAACCTGACAGGTCTTGCCCAAGCCCATTTCATCACCAAGGATGCATCCTTCCAGGTTCTTCAGGCCCTCTGCCAGCCATTGCACTCCATGCAACTGGTAAGGTCGCAGATGAATTCCTAGTGCAAAATATAGCCGAAAGAACGGAAGGTCATATATTATTATGTTCTGATGCATAGCTATTTGCCAGCATCAAGCATATAATGGTTCTTGTGCCCACAAAAGACACCTGAGTTCAGAGAAAAAAGAAAACAAATATGACCACAGAGTCATCTTTATATTTGAAAGTTATAACTTCACGGTACAATTTGGGGCACAACCTTCCTGGTTGTTTTAATGTTTACATGCTTGTTTGCCCTGAAGACCTGTCCCAGATCAAGGGTTTTCCGTAATAAACCCTTTAGCTGCAGATACATTGCCTATATGAACATAATACTAATATAATCTATTATCATCTAACAGATGTGTCCAGAATGACTGAACAATAGATAATTGCAAAACGGCTGAGAAATCTGTTAAAGCAGCTAGAAGGGTATGATGAAATTTTTACTCAGAACGACTCATGTTTGCAAAGCAGTAAATCAGTGCTTACTGTTGTAAGACCGTTATGAATACAGTAAGCGTACTACATTATCATTTAATAACTTGTCAAAATGCTGCTGTATGAATCTTATATCTTTAGGTGTCTGACTTCACTTCTCTACTGCAATACGATTAAACACACTGCAGTTTTATAAGTTGGGCATTTTTTTTTTACCTTGATATGTTTTACTCCTCTTAAAGTCAGAGTCAGGTAGCTACCGTTAGTTCTAAGTAATTTTTACATGTAAGCTATATACTGAAACACAATGCAGTTTTATAAGAGTTGGGGAGTTTTTTTCATCCTATGTTTTACACCTATTCAAGTCAGGGTCTGTAAGCTACAGTTAGTTCTAAGCAATTTCACATGTAAGAAACTACTTGATAATAACTTAAGGCTCCTCTAGCCTCGTGTAATACTGACCAATAGCCAGGCAGGCACATTTACACAGGGATACCAGTGACAAGCAGAAGAGATCATAAACACACTGGTGTACTGAAGTTGAGAGTAAGCTGATACATCCTGATCAAAACATCTCAAGGGTTTGGTATTGAAAATGATGATCTAATATATAGACTATATAATATAATAGATTATACTCGTATTTTGTTCATATAGGAAATGTATCTGCAGCTCAAGGGTTCGTTATTGAAAACATGTGAACGGTGTATGTGTTTTAGACTGATCTGGGGCAAGCCTTCAGGGCAGACGAGCATGTAAACATCAAAACCTGGAAGGTTATTCCCCACATTTTGCAGTGAAGTTGTAACTTTCAAATAAAAGATGACCAAACCAGCTAACTTAGCCAAAATAGGCTAGCTCTCACACTCACACACACCTTGCAGTCCCCATGTTTTCAACCCTTTCTCGGTCAGTTCCGACTTGTCTCTGTCCGGCACTTTGCTCTCGACCGTCTGAAGGAACCTTGACATGTTTGTTTCTTGAAGTTTGCTTTTTGTAATATTATTTAACTCATTGTTCTTGTTAAAAGCTGTAAAGTTTACATTCCTCAAATGTTACTAAGACTTGGCGCGCTGCTTCCTGGAGTGGGCGTGGCGACTAAAATTGTCCAATCACCATCCTGCGTCCTCCCGCAGTCTCGGCGTCCTATTGGACAGACTCAAGTTACAGTATATGGACAAAAGTATGGGGACTCTTGACCATTACACCAACAGGGACTTTAGTGACATTGTATTCAAATACACAGACTTTGCAGCTATAACAGCTTCCACTTTTCTTGGAAGGCTTTCCACAAGATTTTGGAGAGTTTCTGTGTGAATTTGTGCCCATTCATTCTGTAAACCATTTATGAAGTCAGGCACTGACGTTGGATGAGAAGGCCTGGCTCACAATCTCTGTTCCAGTTCATCCCAAAGGTGTTGGATGGGGTTGAGGTCAGGGCCAGTCAAGTTCTTCCACACCAAACTCATCTATCCATGTCTTTATGGACCTTACAGTCATGCTGGAATAGAAAAGGTTGGAAAAGGGTGGAAGTAAGGGGCCACCTGAATTCAATAATTTAGAGTGTGTCCATATAGTGTATTTCAAATCAGACGAAGCGCCTAACAGAGACAACACATGACAGTTGATACATCAATTAAGTTATTTATTTACATTTATTTAAAGATGGCAGATACATTAAGGCATTCAGTGTAAAGATGCTTCGAGAGCTATCCTTTCTTGGATAAGTACATTCATGTTTCTAAAATCCTACATGGGCCAGAATAAGTAATGCAAGACATCTGATAAGGGAATTAAAGTTAAATACAATGAAAGAAATACCAGTGCATCTAAAATATTTATATTACCATATTAGTTAAACCTAAGCCTAACATCCTTTACACCAAAATACCATCACAATCAATTTTCTTAAAATGTTTAGTTTCAATAACACCTTCACAATGGCAGAAATAAAATACATTTACTGTTTTGTTCCTTCTGGCTGGCCTCGACCATGTAGAGGCATATCAAGCAATTGTCATTTCACTCAATACACTTTGCAGCATGCAACCCTGACCAAAATAAAACTAGAGAGGAGGATCCCTGAGGAAAGGCAGACTGTGCTGAAGGCTCTTCATTTAATGCACATGGTGCACAGCATGGAAAAAAACTTCAGAATGGCATCTCTGGTGATCACAAGAGAATGAAGAATTAGAAAGTGTTGTAAACATTTTCTGTTCACAAAGTAGCAAGAAATACCCCATTAATATATACAATACTCAGCACTTCAGACTACTTCACCTTAATATCATGTGTCCAGTTTCATTTATTAGTCAACCACTGAGGCTTCTTATAGCTCATGACAGTAATGAAAAAATGAAGGATTTAATTCTAAATTCCATCATTAATAATTATTTTCATTTTTTTCTTATATGTAGTATGTGGCTTTTATACATTCAAGAAATATTAATGCTTACATTATTATTACTATCACCTTAATAAGACAAATAGGAATGCATTTTTCAAATATTTTTCTACCCAAATGGATAAACAACACTCTGTAATGAAACTATTCATTTAAAACGTCTGAATTGTCAATAAAAGTCCAAATTCAACACACCTTGCAAACGGGATGTACGAGAGTCCATACCTGTAATCAAGAACAAAATGTGGCCGCAAAGTAGTTAGTTCTGATACAATAATTCAATAGCTTACAAGTGCAGAAATCATTTTAGTTCAATAAACTGCTAAATGCCATTTGCTAAGTTTTCACTAAGGACTTACCAAATAAATGCAAGGGCTTGCAAAATAACAAACAGCAGAGAAAGTGCAAAAATCTTCCACTGTAAAAAAGAGACAGCATAAAAAGTGCAATGAAAACTGACAGAACCAACCAGTCTTTCTAGTTTAGGACTAGGCTCTATCTGAGTAGAAGGAGAGCATTCTGCAGAGTTATGTCAATGCTCAATTCATTTACTCACCCAAAAAGTTGCACACAGTGTAAGCACCAGACATGTCTATGGGAAGAAAAAAAAAAACAAGACAAAGCAATTAGTTTCTGTGTCTTCAACTTAAAAACGACCCATTCAATCATATTCCTTAGCAAATTTAAATATTTATCAAAACATTGTTATTCTAATTTGAGTGCATAAACTTGATTAATTCACAGATCATTTCGTGAGTTTGCTAAACAATGCAGTTGCATTAACTTTTCCCAAGGACGAGTTGCATTCAAGTATAACACTGAATTAACACTGCTTTGATACTTTTGTGCACATCTTCTAGGGGTGGTAGTGGCCTAGTGGGTAAAACACTGTCCTGTGAACTGATGACCACAAAGTTGCAGGTTCAAACCCCCACCTTCTACCACTGTGTCCTTGAGCAAGACACTTAACCCTCAGGGGGTTGCTCCAGGGGGACTGTCCCTGTAACTAATGATTGTAAGTTGCTCTGGATAAGAGCATCTGCCAAATGCCACTTTACTTTACTTCTTATTAGTGTTCTTACCACAGCCTAACAAGATTAGAAAACTTTTACCATATACCACAATGATGAAAAAGAGATGATGACAAATTCAAATGTAAACAGAAAGACTGAAAAAAGTACATTTTAGAATTACAGGAAGATAAAAAGGAAACATAATTAAGATAATGAATAAAAGTGTTTTAAAAAAAATCCACACATGTAAATAAATACAATCTGAAAATGCAAAGATTTGAAGCAAAAAGGTTAAGACCAAGAGCAAAAAAGCCAACTTATGCAGAGAGAGTGAGAGAGTAAGCAATTTAGATACAAATCGGACCAACTTCACATACAATTGCTTCTCTGTCGTTACATAGTAAAAGCAAAGTAAAGTGACCCCTTACAGTCACGAGTGAACACACCACAGCACACAGTGTGAACAGTGTGAACTTCTTTCTCTGCATTTAACCCATTCACCAAGTGAAGCAGTGGGCTGCCACCAACGAGGGGCGCCTGGGGAGCAGTGTGTGGGGACTGTGCTTTGCTCAAGGGTACCTCGGTGATGGCACTAGCAGTGTTGGGATTCAAACCCACAACCTACTGATTGCAGGGGCAACTCCCTAACCACTAGGCCACCAGCTGTTATAATGGTGATTTTGGTTTAGGTTTGGTTCAGAAACACAATTCATGCTATTGGTCACATCACATGCCACACAGTCAACAAAGATAATATTCACATAAGTCCCCCATGCACATCCTGACATCAACAACAGTTTGTCTCAGGCAGGTCTAAGGTCTCAACGTTTCCTGAACCATCTCACAAAGTCACCTTTTATCAAGTTCCACAACCAGAGATCACACCATGTCTGGTAAGACAGTTTGGAGACTGCATTAAAAAGTACTTCTCTCAATAATAATGACAAATCACTCTCCAAGTGCCATGAAAATACATGAAGAGAAGAAACACCACACAAATACACCACAGACCTCACAGAGACACAGAACAAAAATCAATATATTCCTAAGTGTAAGAAGACAGAGAGAATGTGACCATATGAACACTGTTCCAAAACATAATTGGAAAGTCTCTGCAGACGTACATCAGACACGGGAAAAAATAACAGATTAGACTTCCTAAGCAAAGTGTGATGTTAAGATGTTTTATAACTGATTATAATAGAAGGAATAAATAAGACTCATGGTTTTGAAAGTTTGGAGTGATGGTGCTGGTGATTATCTACTCACTATCATGACAACTGTTGCAAAGGCTCTTGTTTTGTCACACATCCTCTTCAGCTGTTTCATTGGTCCCATTAGAAACATTGTGCTGTTGACAAAGTCACATTTTACCAGTCAGTATTGCAGCCACTTAAAGAACAATTCTACAGCCTTTCCAACATCATAATTAAACTGTTAAGATGTAGACAAAGTCGTTCAGAGTGGTCTGTTCTAGAGGAACTTACAAAGTCAGACTTGTTCCCTATCTTTTCTTAGTGTTCCCAGTTTGTTGTGTGTCTCTGCTTGTTTCTTGTTCTTTTGCAGAGTCATTTAGAGTTGTCAAATAAATCTCCTGCATGTGCATCTGCCTCAAACCTTCCTCGGTATACATCACGTTACAGACATGCTTAGATCACATACTGTGATAGATTTTATCCCAATAATTTGTCATATCGCCCAGCCCAAGTCACATGATGTGTGTAAATTTGCTGAATGTTTTGAATAGCAAACACTATCTTGGGTTCTTTCACCATAATCTTCAAGAAATTTGAGTATGTGCATTTCTCTATACTACAATATGTCACACTACACCACTCTGAACAACTTTGCTTACATCCTAAAAATTGAATGATGCATACATTCTAGGTGGAATGAACCAATCAGTTCAATCAGGTCCAAACATTATCAGTATTGTCTGGTAAGTGAACGCAAAAGTGTGTAAGTGTGAAAGAGATTTACCTGGCTAGGGAGCAAATATTCCCAAATGTGTAAAACACAATAAAGAGAATCAGGCCTATCTTGGGAATGAACAGGCAACACACTCCCTAATGCACAAGAGATAGAGATAGATTATTTATTTACATACAGAACATTAACATTATACACAAACCAATTTACAGGTATTTTTGTAAATTAAAAGCCAGGGTGTCCAATCTGATCCGCAAAGAGGCAGCATGGCTTCAGGTTTTCGTTTCCAAACAAGCAGGAGCTCACCTGACTGTACTTGTTTAATCAGTCCGTCTCAGTCTTCAGGCAGTTGATCATGTGCATTTCTGCCCTGTCGGAATAACTTTGCGGATAAGATTGGACATCCCTTGTTTAAAGGGCCCGAATCAGGAAAGCCGTCACTTTCAAGCCTTTTGAAATGTTTTAAAAATAATATTTAACTTCAACACTGTTAATGTTTAAAATCACAACATGCACTTTCCAACCCATATGGTGCACAAATATTATATATACCGCAGCATCTACTTCCCAACCCATGTGGTATGTTTTGAAACCTGTATTATTCAAAAACCAATTAATTCCCATACATGTGTCTAATTGTCCAACAGCAGTTTAGCCCCACCCATTCACACTGAAGTGATAAGGAATGTTTCAGCCTGGACTACTTTTAATAAGGCTCAGTACAGGGCAGTCATTCACAAAGACGTACCCATATATGTACAAAAGTATTGGGACGCACCTGTTTTTCAGGGTTTGGGCTAGGCCCCTTACTTCCAGTGAAGGGCAATCTTAATGCTTCAGCATCCCAAGACATTTTGGACAACGCCACGCCACCAACGTTGTGGACACAGTTTGGGGAAGAACCTTTTCTATTCCAGCATGACTGTGCCCCAGTGCACAAAGCAAGCTCCATAAAGACATGGTTGGATGAGTTCAGCGTGGAAGAACCTGACTGGCCCGTACAGAACCCTGACTTCAACCCCATCCAACACCTTTGGGATGAACTGGAACGGAGATTGTGAGCCAGGCCTTCTCACCCAACATCAGTGTCTGACCTCATAAATGAATAAATAGAATGAATGGGCACAAATTCCCACAGAAAGCCTTCCAAGAAGAGTGGAAGCAGTTATAGCTGCAAAGGGGGACCAACTCCACATTAAAGTCTATGTATTTGAATGCAATGTCATTAAATACCCTGTTGGTGTAATGGACAGGTGTCCCAGTACTTTTGTTCATATAGTGTACATCGCTCTGGATAAGAGAGTCTACCAAGCGCTGTAAATGTAAATGTAGAAAGGAGAAGAGAAGTGTTCATCTCTGGAGCTCAGGGATAAAATCCAAAACATTTGTAGGACAGGGACCCTTTAAAGCGAAACACAGACAGTCTGTTTCACATTTGATCTTGTAGACACGTGTTTGACTGTAATATTAAAGACTGCATTCCTCCTCTGGCATTCCTCAAAGCTGGTCAGACCAGAGACACAGCTCCCTCCAGCCTCCACTCCCATTGAGTTCTGGCAGGAAGCTGTAAATGGCCTTTTCTCCCGAGACATTTTTAGAGTAAATGTTTAAAAATGATTTCACATCATACTAACCAGAACACTGCAGCCCAATCCGATGACCATACAGATTATGAAGCCTTTCACCCGAGTTCCCCATCCCAGAGTGGACGCCTCATTCGCTGCCTGAGAGAGAGAGAGAGTGTATGTGTGTGTGTGTGTATAAGAGAGAAAGAGAGAATGACACATTTATTAAAAAAAAAATACAGCCTATAACATTAACTCACTAAAATATATGGATGTAATCGTAAATTAAGATTCCTATAAGTTAAATAAATATCTAATATAACGAAGGAAAACAATTTACCTGAAGGATGTTTCGATTGTCATTGTTTCCCTCTCGACCGTTCAGAAAAGACCTCAGTTTATCCATGGGCTGACCCTGCAGGGTAAATGCTTTAGTAGGGTCGCCGTGACGGTTTGATTTATTTCCTGAAGTTTCTCTGTCAGTGAAGAGTTCTAATCGGTCTGCAGACAGGTAAAAGGTGTCACCAAAAAAAAACACTTCACCTGAGAAACACCACAACGCACCATTTCTCATGCACGCAGCGCCACACGGTGGTGAAAATTGCCTCTTCCTCAGTTCCACGATTAGCAGTTTAAGCAAACGCAGAGGGGCTCAGCTCAAGGGTCTCTGCTCTAACACACATGCTGAAGCCGGTTTTTAGTTTGGGAAGTCAGTTAAGCCAGTTAAAGCAGGAAAATAACTGCTATACTACAGGAACAACTAATACACAATATGGACAAAAGTATTGGGACACACCTGTTTTTCAGGGTTTGGTCTAGACCCCTTTCTTTCCAGTGAAGGGCAATCTTAATGCTTCAGCATACAAAGGCATTTGGGACAACGACATGCTTCCAACTTAAAGACATGATAGGATGAGTTTGGTGTGGAAGAACTTGAGTCCTGACCTCAACCCCAGCACCTTTGGGATGAACTGGAACGGAGATTGTGAGCCAGGCCTTCTCGTCCAACATCAGTGCCTGACCTCATAAATGTTGTACAGAATGAATGAGGACAAATGCCCACAGAAACACTCCAAAACTTTGTGGAAAGCCTTCCAAGAACAGTGGAAGCGGTTATAGCTGCAAAGGGGGGACCAACTCCGTATTAAAGTCTATGAATTTGATTGCAATGTCATTATAGTCCCTGTTGGTCTAATAGTCAGGTGTCCTAATACTTTTGTCCATATAGTTTATGTCAAGACTGTGACACTCAGTCAAGCAGACATAAGGTTGATTTAGGAATGGTGAGAGAGAGAGAGAGAGAGAGAGAGAGAGAGAGAGAGAGAGAGAGAGATGATTTAGGAATGGGTCTTGGATGAGGATCTCTCATTATCATCTCACATTTGTAATCTTTCCCAAACTTGCAGGTGCCTTCTATATAACATCAGGAGAATTCGCCCTTTCCTCACCACTGAAGCCACTCAGACACTTATTCAGTCAAGACTGGACTACTGCACTTCTGCCTGCCCTTCATCAGAAGACCACTATGCCTCCACAGCTGATTCAGAATGCAGGAGCACATCTGGTCTTCAATACATCAAAGTCTTCCCACACCACTCCACTACTGCCTGCCCTTCACTGGCTTCCTGTGGCTGCTCGCATTAGATTTAAAACTCTAACACTCGCCTGCAAAGCCAAAACTGGTCCAGCTCCGTCTTACCTGTCAGCACTTCTCAGACCTCGGGTCTCAGCTCACTCTCTTAGAGCTTCCAGCACAGTCCGGCCTGACCCTCCTCTTCTTAAAGGTCGAAGACCTTCATCGAGAGTGTTCTCAGCTCTGGCACCAAAGTGGCGGAACGAACTTCTCCTGACCATCAGAACAGCTGAGACCCTCACCGTCTGAAGACCCACCTCTTTACTGAGCACTGAGGATAACAACTACATGTTCATGTCAAAAACTTAACTAACATTAGAACTTCTTTAAAAACCATATCTTCTAGTGGTCTTCTGAGAGGGCATCTCTGGTAGAATCTTCGCTTGCTAACAGCTCTTGATGTAAATCTAGGTTTAATAGTATAAGGGACGTTTTCTTTGTGGACTACAAAGAATCCACATCCACTCTGGTTGAGAGCGTCTGCCAAATGCTGTAAATGTAAATGAATGAACCAAAGTGCTGGGGCCAATACTGTGTCCACCACATTTGAGTACTACTCTGAATTTACTTGACTCAAAAGCGTAGCAACATCATTCCCGCATGAATAAAACATACTTGATACATTTACATTATTTATGTTGTTCATGTTAAATTAGAATTTTTATAATATATTGCATATGGTAAAAGGAAGTACACGGAAAGACAATGTTGTGTTGATGTGATATGTTTTTGTTAATGTAAAATGAATGTAATCAGTGAGTCAAGTAAATTCAGTGCATTTCTGTTTTTTCTTCACACTCTGCTGAACTAAGACATAGAACTGAACAGGACATTGGAGAAAACTGAAGGTCTTCAATTTGCAGTTCATATGATGATCAAGTTTCAGTATGCTGTATGATTAAGAATGCTCCATATGCACAGCACCGCTTTAAGGAGTTACTTATATATCTGTGTTGTTTGTTGCCATTTTTCTTTCACATTTCAACATGATAATCTCATCCATAAAACTGTCGCTCGCTGGATGGTTCCTGTTTCTATTTTCTGTAAACTATAAATATTGTAATGATTCAAAATTGCATGAAGGCTGCCGAGATGCTGGGAGCATGAATAATAATTATCCCCATATGGCACACGACTATGCCACCATATGTCAAAAATAAGACACCTCCATTGGAGGTGCATTTATAAGTATGAATCAGTAATATGTGATTTCTCTTTCACACGCAATATGTTTTCATGAACACAGCAAAACATAAATGTCTAGTTACTGAACATTTAATAATAAAATCTGTTTTCTGGACAGACCAATGAATCACATGCATGATAAAAAAAAAAGATCAAATACATACATAATATTCATGATAAATAAACAAGAAAATTCCAAAGTTTGTGAAATGTGCATTAAATTTATGAAGAAATGTATAAAGCAATAAATATGCAATATGTTGTAATTCAAGGTTTCTACTAGATTGCACAGTTTCCCCGCAAAGACTAGAAAATTACAGTATAAAGAATGAAGAAATGTCTTTCGCTAGCATCCAATCTAGACCTCCAACTACTTAATTTTGTAATGAAATACACAATATCTTTGTGTACACAATAAATTTGGTTCAGAATACTATAAGTATTCAGAGGTAAAGTCATATAAGCAGCCCAAATGTGTCTTATTTCCAATAAAAGCGAGTCTAATCAAAATCCATTTCAGGAATCTGCAACCCTGAATACTCATACCACAAAAATCCTCCAGTCCCCCTGTGCAGGTCAGTTAGGCCCACCACTTCGATCCAAAGTCTTCAAAGGCACTTATGATGCACCATTATCAAATATTCTGTTAGAACCATTTGACAACATATGTAACAAAGAATAACAATATGCATACAGCAAAACGTTTATTTAACTGATCTAAAGAAATGAACAGGTCCCTTGAATGGCTTCTTAATAAAAAACGTTGTGGGTCTTTTCTATTGCAAAAGAGACATCTGTCTATTGATACACAGAAACAGAGAAAGCAGAGAATAGCAATTAAGAGAGAAAAAACAGAAAGGATTTTGTTTAAACAGAGACTAAACATAAAGTGGACAAAAATATGGCAGTAATAGCTGGAGATCATGAGCTGGATGATGAACTCATGATGCCAGTACTTGGCTCCAGCTTCTCACTATGGAGGCCTGAGACAGGCACAGTGAGTCAAGGCTGTCAGTGTTTAATCATGCTGGTATACGAGTCAGCTTGCAAGAATGTCTTCACTGAAAAAAGACTTGCATGCAGGTCACAAATGCTTATAAAACTTCATCTTCAGAATCTCCATCTCTCTCCCGAGGTTTTAGGAGACCCATCTCCATCTGTGGCATTCTTCTGAGTTTGGAACGTACCATACTGGGGAAGAAAATAATGATATCAGTTATGTACACCGACTGAGTGAATAAGGGCAACTCAGGCATGGCTATGACTTTTAAAAGAACAGTGTGGCAAAAATACCCAAATGTATCCATATTTTCCTGTTCACCATATATAACCGATCAGACAATACATTAGTGCCTTAAAGAGGTTTGCATCTTTATTTTTGCCTTGAGCTATGTGGCAAATGTGACAAACAAGTAGTAGAAGCTTATATTCCACCAAATAGCATCTCAGAATGCATGCTGAAATCACATTTGTTTCAGGTCATTAAGTAGTATATTTCTTACGTGGTTTTACTGTATGATGTGCTGTTATCTATACAAAGTATGTTGTAAAGCTGAAAACAGTAGCAGCAACCATCTTAAAGCTTCAATTTTAGTAATATAGCACATAGTGTAGCACATCATATAGTGTCAGAAACAAACCACACATCTACACATATATATATACCAGTCAAAAGTTTTTGCACACCACAGGTTTTTACTACTTATCCATTCATTTCATGAGCTGCAGATTTGTATTCTTGTTAAGCATTGGAAAGTTGTTGAGTGAACTATTACAAATGAAAATATGTCAAATTAAACAAGTTTCCTTCATAACATGTAAAGAATATGTAACAGTATGTAACAATGTACTATGTCTGACATCCCATTAACTGGTTGTGTGGTGATACAGAGTCCCATATTTGTCTGGTGATCCAAATTATAATTATAATTGTATTAGGTGGCTTTTTAGTAGTGTCAGTAGTAGTGACATTTTCTGGCAAATAAAGGTACTCAAATGGTGAACATTTACTTTTAGCAAAAAATAAGTGAGTAACGTGCATGGAAAGTAGAAAATCTCAGTGTGCAAAAACTTTTGACTGTGTATAAATAATCTAAATATGAGAGTGCGATATGAGAATCTGAGAGCACTCACCAAAGAACAGTGGTGTGTGCTATGGCCACAATGAGCAGGGCAAAGGCTAGGTGCCAGCTGTAACACATGGTAATGAACATGTTGTTGTTGTGGTCTGACAAATCCCATGTCACCTCACTGGGGGGGTACAGCACAAAGGCAATCTGGGTAAAAGGACAGATGGCAGAAACAAAAGAAAGTTACAAAACAGCATGTAGCACATAACAATATTAATTTTCTCTGGCCTGCACAGAGCCACATGCACTCATGCTGACCTGCCAGAACCAGCTGCCCTGAAGCAGACAGAGAGCAGCCCGCAGCAGCTCAAGCAGGATATTTCCCCTGTGGAAGACCTCCAGGAAGCAGATGATAGCCCCTCCGAAGATTGCATACAGCAGGAGCATGTGGACATGGACATCAAGCATGTCTCTACCATGGAGGTGATAGAGGAATAAGAATCCTGCAACGATACAGACATTTAGTCCATCTTACATTCAGTTTCCTCTGGATACTGTATCATGTATGTAATGATACATATTTCTCAGATTAAATATTCAAAAAGTCAAGATTTGATTGAATTTTTGATTCTTTATGTGTTACATCATCTTGATTCTACAGAGCTCTAACCGTCTAGAACACAGATTTAGCATCAAAAACACAAATTTCAGAAAAGACCATAAAGTGTCTTTGTGGTCTTATACTACAGTGCAACATGAAAAAAACAAAAATGGACAGGATTTACCCAGATGCCTTTAAGTTTTAATTTTGGAGTAGTTTTGATCACTGACTGTGGTTTTCACTAAAAACACAATGTTTAAAATTCACTGCTACTTTCAATAAATTAAGAAAAAAAAAAAGAATATTAAACATATAAAACAGTCACAGTATTTATTAATACTTTGGGTGTATTTTTAACACTCAACTTCAGTATTCATATGAAGAGCAGGTTTTGTATTAGAAATGATTTGACAGTTCTCTTTTCCAGAGTACTGATAATTCACCTTTTGGGATACAATGTGTGGGGTAGTACTGAAGTAGTACTTTTATCAGTTGTCTATTCAGCTTGGGAGTTTTTGCAAAGAACAAATCTACACTGCTTCCTATTTCTATTCTGCTTTCAAAAAGAGAAACATTTCGAAAGCAAATATTTGACACACAGTGTAAATCTTGTCACAAAGCAAGTTCTGGTCACACAATGTCAAGTGCTGACCTTCATTAAAAAAGGCAAGGCCCAGCATTAAGCGATCTAAGGCCAGAGGTGCTCCGCCTGTGCTGTGGATGGTAAGTGAGGTAGCCCCTGCCAGAGCGAAGAATAGGTACATGGTTGTGTGCTGCCAGTTCATCAGCTTGTCCCAGTGCTGAGTGGAGGAGTCGTACAGGTGAAACTTTGGCCCACCTGCTGCCAACTGTTCCCCTAGTATACCTGAGAGAGCAGCAGGTTAGAGAGACATTAATATTACTGCCATGACGGCTAACATCCCCAATTATATTACCTTGCAGCTGATATATGAATCAATATTTAATGACAGCATCTAACTGGAAATACCTAGAACTACTAGAAGCACAGCTGACATAGCAGACCAACAGTAACAACAAAATCCAGAACCTCTGAAAATCTCATCCAAGATTTGAGCAACTGTTGCATGAAATGACATGTGTCTCCTAACTCTTCCCTGGCCGTTACTGTAAGTGGACATCACTGTGGTTTTGTAGTACACAGTTGATTACCACAGGCAAGAATATTGACACTACTGGAATGAGAACACCTTAAAGGAATACCCCAGCTTCAACCCAGTCTGTATCTGACAAATTTATAGGATACTGTGGTAAAAAGTATGTATACACTACCAGTCAAAAGTTTTTGCACACAGGTTTTTATTCTTGTTAAACACTGGAAACTTGTTGAGTGAACAACTATAAATGAAAATGTGTCAAATAAATCAAGTTTCCTTTATACCATGGAAAGAATATGTAACAGTGCATGTCTGACATCCTATTAACTGGTTGTGTGGTGATGCAGAGTCAAATTCTAGGCTGTCCTTAATCTATAAATGCACTAATTTACTGTATCATCTCATTTGCTGTCACTTAATAGTCTGTTAAATATGTAACACTTGTCTGGCGATCCACACTATAAATATAATTATATTAGGTTCTTTTTTATAGGTCAGTAGTAATGAATTAAAAATGACCTTATTTTCTGTGTAATAAATGTACTCAAATGGTGAACATACCGTAATTTCATTTTTAAGCAAAGAATACA
>JBBPCZ010000115.1:15355211-15370359 GCA_037974445.1 Brycinus macrolepidotus | reverse complement strand
AATGACCTTATTTTCTGTGTAATAAATGTACTCAAATGGTGAACATACCGTAATTTCATTTTTAAGCAAAGAATACAATTTTAGTAAATAAGTGGGCAAATATCAGTGTAGGTCAAAACTTTTGACTGGTAGTGTCTGTTTGCTGAGCAAAGAAAAGGACATTAAACCCACTGACTTAAAACAAACTCATAAAAGAAGCCGCTGGGCAGGTGCTGAAGCATCTCTCCGCTGGCCTCTATCGTAAGTGTTTACTGAGTCCATACTGAGTATGTTATGTTAAAAAAATATTTCTTCAGGGTATTCTCATTTCAGCAGATGGCATTTATCACTGTTCCATTGGACTTTTAAAAATATAAGAGCCTTGCATGTTGGTTTCATACACTGCAATTCCTGAAATGTATTCATGATATTTGAAACTTTGAAAAAAAATTTTTTTTGTAATTTTATTGTAGGCCAGTTGTAGGTTCATGTTGTGAGCATGTCTGTTACTCATCCCAGCACTGATATTCTAAATAATATAGTCTGCTTTAATAGGCACACCAGTCTAGTACAGTAATAACAATGGCCAAAAGAAGAATGTTAAAAGTGATGGTGGCATAACAGTAGTTGTTCAGAGGAGCAGTAAACAAAGAATAACCTCACAAGGTTCACAGTATACTTTTCAAGATGCAAACCACCAAAAGAGTTAAGGCAGGGCATTTCAAATCTATGGTACGATATGCTATGATAAACCTTCATGACCTTCTGAACACAAATTGAGATCAGTCATGGGTGTCTCATTCCACAGGAATGTGTGACTGCGGATTACCAATGATAGAAAAGGAGAGGGTTACAGCTCCCTCGATGATTTCTAGGCGGTGTTGCATGGCCCGTGTGGTGATCCTCCCTGCTCCAGCACTTTTGTTCCTGCGGGTGGTGTACCACAGGGAGTACTTCACTGCCCACCACAAGCCGGCAATCAGAAAGAAACTGCCAGGTAGAGCGTGCCCTTTGAAATTTCCCATGGTTTCCTGCAGGCTCTGGAACAGCAATGGAAAATGTCTGAGTATATCTTACCCTTTTGTGCCCTGTCAGTTTATCTCTCTGGCACTCACTACTGAAGACAGACAAGAAAATAATTAGAGACTTGAAAAGGTGACACTGCTTGAAAACTGCTATAACAAACCGCTAAGGGTTGTAATATTCAATAATAATAGCCAAAAAAAAAAAAAAGAAAAACAAGAAGAAACTTCACACCGACATTCAACACACATTCAAGCAGGAACATGTTTAATCTGTACTATATATGGTGGAACTGGACCAAGCACAAAACTGTTCACCATCTTCTAACTCTTTTTCAGATTTGGCTGGTAGTTGTTTTCTACAGCCATGGCGTAAGGGAAACAATAGTAAGTCAGAGCGGCAGTCAGAAGCAGTGGAAAATGGAAGGGTGTGTGACGGAACCCTTTGGTGAAGGGAGACAATCAGATATAATGAGGGCCTTTGGAGAGCCTTGAAGTGTGTGTTTATGTTGTAAGAAATCACGACTTGAATGATTTAAACATTCTGAAGAAGGTATACACATAACACAAAAAACGAAACAGTCACAAACTGTCCTGTGAAACCCTGGAAAAGGAAAAATGATTTCATGAATTCTCGGAGAGTGAGATCTGCAGTTTGCACTGACTCAACAACTCCACACCTAATATCACATTATGATAAACGTGCAGAAAAGGCAGATGGTAGTGGAACTTGAAATGTAGAGGTTGATGTTGCTGGTGACCACCTATCACCATAAAAACACACTACAACATATATACTATAATAACAAGAAGAACCAGCCTATCAACATCTTTGTATTCTATAAGTATTCATTGTGCATTTTATTCAGCACTACCCTTCAGCAGTGTTATAACATGAATCAAGCACAATAATTTGAGTGGGAAATGTCAACTCTTTGTCAAAAGATGACAAAAATCCTCCACATTGTAAAACTGCCAGCCCCCTTTCCATCCCATTTGAACCAGTGATGATATGTTATATTATTTTAGATGCCTATTACCAATATTTTAATTTCATCCTCATATACTAAGGATTTATTCATCAAGCTGCATTGGATGTATTAAAATTTCGTCAGGTCAAACTAATTAAAGATTAAAAGTTAAAGATTGATGCCTGGGGCAAAGCATGCACAGACTCATGAGACTCAAATTGTACAGAACAGTATTGTAGTGGAGTACATGGTGCAGTGCACACAAACACACTCGCTGCAGCTCAACGCTCAGATTTGGAAGTGATAAGATAAAAAATAGGTAGTCAAGGATGACCAAGGACTGCAAAGTAGGGTTTATAATTTTAGATGACTCTCTTGATATTTAATTAGTTCCAGTTTTCACTGGAACGAGTGATCTCTGTCTTTTGCACAGTGCTGTACATACACAAATGTCATACCTACACTCTCAGAAACTGGTAGTAAATTGTCACAGGGATGGGGCCCTCAAAGGGGCGTTTTCAGTATCCTTAGTTAGGGAACATAAGTGTATCATATTCCATTGCTGTTATATTTACACGGACTCCATACACCCTGTCTGACTCCAGGCTTTTGATTTTATTTTTTCTAATGTAATGAAAATATAAAAATATGATCCCATGTTCTACTTCTGAGGGTACATTTACACTGTTTGTACCTTAAATTGACCTGTACAGACCCTTTTTTCCAACAATATAGGTGACTTCAGCGCTGAAATAAAAGTTACAAAAAAGTTAAAGTTACAGATTCTTGCACTGCAATCACTATACTATTACTGTATTTTTAACATGATTTTATGTGTTTTAGAATCATACACAACTGTTTGTCCTTACAGTTCTAGATTATTAGCAAATTATGACTAAGTAAACTCATCTCGTATTGGACTACCCAGCCTAACAAACCTGTTGCTTTGTTATGTCAGTTATTATTAATTAATTATGAAATCCATTAAAAGCTTATCATTTGATTATTAATCTTAAGGCTCATTATTCAGTCACAACTATAAATATGCTAACAACTTGGAAACTACTGGGTCTGTTACATATTTGAATGGAATGGAGGACTGGAACCACCATGGCTACGTGGAGGTTAAACACAGTATGGAGTATGGAGGATTTGGACTCAGTGGTATCTGGAACAGACACTGCGTGCTTCAAACAGGAAAATGTAAATACTAAAGTTCTATCTTTTTAAAGATTTATTTTAAACATTACTTTTTAAATTATTTTGTAAAATGTTTTATTCCAGCGGTTCAGCCTTATGATGGTCTCTATAGTGCCCTCTTGAAGTTGGATGCAGATGAATCTTTAAATTGAACTTCAAACAGAAGTTTCTTGCGTGTCTTAAAGTGAAGAGAGCAGTGAGAGTCAGCAGGGCTGTAGTTTTCTGTAGACAGGGACAGAATCACTCTCTACTAACAGCAGACCACACTTTTAGTCATATCCTCGTATTCTCAAAGCATCTGTACATTATGGCAGCAATTATCCTAAAGATTATTTCATATCATAAAAGACTTTTTTTTGTTTTTGGTCATGGACACTGATTATGATGAGTGTTTAATCACACTTTTGGTGGCTGTCATATGCACTTTTAAAGGATTTAAACAAGCAGGCTAAAGTACAGGGTGGGGTGGGTTGTAACGTAGTGTTACACCTAAGTCTACTATAATAAACAGTAAGAGAAATCCATGCCCTCCATACCCTCCCATTTCATGCACAGCTTCAACAAAAACATACAATAGATAGTATATACTGTAGATAAAATCAATTTCAATTTTCTTGTGCTGACATTTGCCCCTCTACTCAAACAGAAATTGTCAAATTTGACACAGTCTGACTTTTCACTTTCTTTCTTCTTTCTTTCTTCTTTTCACTAATCATATTTATTTTTATAAACATTTTTTATATATTTAGGTTGGAAAGCTTATCTAGTTCTACTAATTATCATCTCCTATGGGGATGGTTGTGTTAGCACTCATTTTGCTTTTGACTGAACTCTTCATAAATGCTTGTATAAACAATATTAATCTTCCTCAAATATTTATAAAATCATTTAGCAAGAACTGAAATGTGTTACGTTGTGCCGCTCTCCAGGACAGGGGTCATTTCTGAATATTCTAAAGCAGAGGTACCCAAACCGGTCCTGGAGAACCCAATACCCTACACATTTTAGAGTTTTCCTTGCTTCTAGCCCACCTGATCCAACAAATCAGTTCATTACCAAGCTGATCTTGAGCTGAAGTGGGTTTGAAAACACAAAAATGTGCAGGGCCCAGGTACGCCGGGACCAGTTTTGGAACCAATGTTCTAAAGTACAATAATAATATTAGTAGGCTATTCACCAGGGAGCACACACTTTAAATAGAAATAAAATAAGAGGATTCCCTCTCAGGCTGCTATTCTGGAGCACAACTAATGCGACCCCAGAACTCCTTGAATCAGGCCTGTCCCTCCTGGATGTGGTGCCATCGTCATGGAGACAAGATGACAAGATGACCCATGAGTGCCTCTTCAATGGAGAGCAGACAAGCTTTCTGATTGGCTGATTCTGCTGAGTTTATTTATAACAGCAGGGCTCTAAATATGCACAGCATCTTCACACAACAGCAACCACAATAGTAGGGCCTGCATCAAAAGCGAGGCAATGAATAAGCAGTTTGTAATCAGTTTGACATTGAACTAAACCTGCGGCAGCTTATCTCAGCTCATATCTCCAGCTCAATTTGTCTGAGATCCAAATGAAACGTTCTTAATATCGCCTCCTCTATCAGATTAACTGACCTAGCTGCTCAGGTCATGCTTCAAGAAAAGACAAGGAAAAGTAGAAAAACACACAACTGTCTCAGGGGAATAATTGGATTAGGCATAAAATAGTGTGATCAAATAAAGGACACATTATCAGCTTTGACACCTTTTAGTAGACACCATAAGGATAGCTGCTGAGTGTTTTTTTTTCTTACTGTTCAGTATCTTTAATACATAGTGTTTGTTCTTTCTGTAATTTTCCCGCTCACTGCTGGAACAAACAAACTGCCCATCAGTATCAGATCTGCACTAACTGCAACTTTAAAAAGCTGCTAAAAACTATTCTCCTAGGCCTTCTTTTCCATTTCTGCACTTCTATTGCACTTTCAATTTTCTTTTATTGATTTTTAATCTATTCTTTTTTTTCTTTCATTATTTTATTCGATTTTGTTTTTTATTCTATTGCTGGAAAGCACATTGAATGATAATGCATAATGCACTTTTGTGTATGATAATGTGTTACATAAATAAAACAGACAAAGTGTTTCACAAACATCTATTTCCAGTTATGAGCAAATTTCAGTTGTTTAACTTAAACATGGTATGTTAGTTAAACTGATGCAATTGATTCAAATTCAGAGTCATCTAGAAGAAAACAAGCTGGGTTATGAGGCAAATTAATATTAAGAGTACTTTTTTCAAGACTTACCTAACTGACTGGTGAAGAAAAGAAGCCACTCTCACTATTTTCCAAGTAAAAGGAGTCAGACGTCCCTCTTATTTCCTCTCATTTTTAAAAGTAAAACTGCAAAACAGTAGCAGCCTTCACCATAAACTGCATTTTACTGGAAACACGGTCACCATCACTCCAAGAAAAGCGTTCAGAGTCAACTTCAGACTACCCACTTTTCCATCTGTTCCACGCATTTCCAGGATTCCTCTTTTTTTGGAGTGCAATTTGAAGGAACCGCCCTTGCTCCTCAGTGATTGGTTCAAAACCAAGCATTCGTGTCATCACTCTTCACTCTGATTGGCTGAATCTTCACTCAATCAACGGGCTGGTCTAAATTCCACGTGTGCAATCTCCCTCAGCCTGTTTGCAGACTTGAGGATATGTAAATGAGATACTCAGTCACACCCGTTTTCAGGATCGTCCGGCCTCCCTGCGCTAGGATTGGTTAGTGGCAACAGCTTTCCGTGATATGATTGGCTAAAATAATCCAGTATTCCGCATGGGAGGCGGGACTTGTCTGAAAAGGGGTGGGAAAAAATCCAGAAGCTAGACACCCACTCCTCTCCAGGAAACCGCTACTTTTAGACGTTGGAAAAACATACAGTGCACTTATTTATATTATTGTATAATCGTTGGCTTACGCCTCAAAAACACTTATAGGGAGTGTAGCCCACCTTAATGCTCAGCTGAACCCTTGTGGAATGTAAAACTTTAGAGATGTACATTTGATTTGATGGTATTTGACATCCATGTTGTTTAGACATTTCTTTGGGATAAAACATAGACATTGATTTTTATTTCATCCTGAGAAGGCTGTTTTAGCTCTTTGTTGTTCTTTTCAGCTTAGGAGGAGAGGGTGGGGTTAGGCATGTGAGGTTTGTGTACGTGCATAAAGTCACGGGCAGCCTCACGAGACGAGAAGAAGACTAAAACCGAGACCCCTTGTCCTGGACCCTTCTTAGACTGGACTTTACTGTCCATTTAACAGTGGGTGGCGCTAAACCAAGTTTAAGGATTTTATCATGTTGCCTCGTATTTGCCTCTAAATGCGGGACTGAATGCCACAAGAAACCCTTTCTACCTGTGGCCATAAGACTGTATAATTACTCTCTGTTCTGTTGGTGATCTTTTTATGTTTGCAAGGGTTTAAGCCATTCTGAATCAGATTTGTGTGATAAACAACTCTGAATTGCCTGAATGTTACTGAATGTTAATCTCACCTCCTCATCATCTGCAGCTATTTTATTCCATTTATTTTTAATTGGCAGTAACACTAAGTCACTTTCATAAACCACTTTGCACTGCTGATCTGCTGGTACAGCACACTATATCTTTACATGCAGCAATGTTACAGTGTTACACTGTTATTTGTTACACTAATTGTGTTGCACTACTGATCTGCTGGTCATTCTGAATTGGATTTGTGAAATACACAACTGTTTTATCTGTGAATTGACAATGTTATTGAACGTTAATCTCATTACCTAATTGTCTGCTGCTATTTTATTGCATTTATTTTTATGGCATTAACACTAAGTCACTTTCATAAGCCACTTTGCACTACCTGCTGGTACAGCACACTAAATCTTACACACAGCAATGTCAGTGTTACACTGTTATTTGTTACACTAATGTTATTGTGTTGCACTATTGTTTAATGCCAATATTATATATTATTTTTCTATTGTATTATTATCTTTTATTATTTCTTGTTGCACTGAGCATGCTAATGACACAAGAATTTCTCTCGGGCAGTTCTTTCTTATGTTCTTACATGCAGTGCATTAGTCAACCATTCCAACACCAGAATGAACCTAAATCTACCCTAAAACAAGATGTTTACTGTTGAATCACCTTTGCTAACTACACTTCTCATTATCTTCCTGTTGTGTATCTAGGAAACCTGATTATTGGATTGCAGGTAAGGTATCCCTTACAAAAAAGCATGCATTTTTACATGACAATACTGCACTCTCCTTGAAGGTAAAGCACCTTCATTAAACACATCAAACTGTAGTGTGTCCTAAAACTGCAGGTTTTACAAACTGCAGTACTGAAACTGCAGTACCACTGCATTTGTCTATAACATATTCCATTGCGTTATACTGCCAATGTACTGTGGCATATTTACAGTTCATTTCATAACAACTTCAGTTCTTTTTTTGTAAGGGATGTAACCAAAGGTTGTACATATACACATACATACATAAATATATATAGAAATATCTATAAATGTGATTTATGATTATTTAGATATGAATACGACCTCATTACGAATTAAAAACCGAGTACCACCATTTTGAAAATGTTTATTGTAATCTGTGAGGAAAAATTACAATACTCGGCTGTGACTGAAAAAAGACCAGAGATTAAGGACAAAAAAAGAAAGGCTGCATTAAGAGGAAAAATGGCTTTACGGTTTTGGGAGTAGTAGATAAGGAGAAGAGGAGTACAGGTTCAGGAGTACACACTTTCATGATACTACACAGATAACTACCTTATCTCAGGCAAGCACCACACACACCAGTGACAGCACACAATAATCCAGATCTCATCATACACGTCCAGATCAGTATCCATACATTCAGATCTGACAGTGAACACGAAAGACGTACACAGCCAGGAACCTTGTCCTTTCGCTTTACATCCACAAGACTTGTGTCTGCATGCAATAGGTGGTATTTACCACAACATTAACATCAGACTGTAAAATGAACATTGAAATTGATGTCAATGGTCATTCTCCCAAACTGAAATGGGAAGACTGTTTTTTTGCCTGCAAGAGTGCATGGGTGCTCATTTTTAGACTCAGAAACAGTATGAGTCATGCAGGTGTATGTTGGAGAGTTCACCAGGGAAACTGGACTCGTTCAGAGGACCAACAGAGAGGCTCAGGCAAGGACACAACATGACTGCCTGTTTCACAGTCACTCTTCAGTGCACTGAAAGAGAGGAAGCTGAATTCTGGAGAGGAAGTCAGACCATGCAGATTGCCTAGGCCACAAATTTTGACCGCCAAATGTTGACACATTAGTTAAAGTACAGAAGCACAGTATTCGGAATGAACATGAGGTATAACATTATATGACGGGAGCTCTTAATGAGACATGAAAGCCTCCTTAAGGCTTAAATGGCATTTGTAACAATAAACAGTGATCCTGCATCTGGAACCTTTGCTTCAGGAACCTTCGGGTTGGTTTGTCCTGTGCTCACCTGCCGCTGTGTCAAGTTCATCCTATAATCAGTGCTTAAATACACTCACGTTAAAATTATACCCTTTCTAATAAGCACATACCCTGTAACCCCGCCTTCCTGGTGTAGAGTTAGAGACTCAGCTTGTTAGAGGCTCTGTTTGTGTTAGACAAGGGGTGCCCAAATGTTTTGTTTTGAGAGGCCAAAGTGTAATGAGGGCCAAAGCTAAAACAGTACACAAATGAAGCCAAGTAAGTGTCAAACTGAGTTAAAAATATATTTTATAACGTAACACTATATTGCAAATACGTTTAATACATTTAAATAAATACAGGGAATTAAAGAGAAAATAAGGCAAAAATAAGACTTTCATAAGGGACGTAATGTATGGTATAAAAAGGGTAACTTTCTGGCAGGCCAAGCCTTTCATCACTGGTGGGTTTTTGAGCACAGAGTCTCTCTTAGCTGGAAATACTGGGTGGTGGTTCCAGTGTGTGTAATAACCTAAGTTAGTTCACTTTACATTCACAAGGTTAAACGAATACAAGCACCACTCACTCTGCCATGCCCCTACAATGTCAATATCACTGCAGTGCTGAGAATGGTCCAACTACTTTAATAATATCTGGTCAACATTGGTCCTAGGGTCTGAAATTGACCAGTGATGAATGGAGTAGTGTGTGGCTGATGGACTGTTTGTGAAAACAGATGAGCTACGGTCTGTATGTTTACAACCACTGTTTATAATGGACTGAGTGTGGGTACAAGGTAAGTGCTCCTAATGAAGTGGCCAATGAGCGCTTATAGCTTATAGCCTTTCTGTGTTTTCTTAACATAATCTTGAGCTCCTTAGCAGTACTAATCCATGTTTCTTGTTCTCCAGGCTGTAGTTTTCTTGTTTTTCTGTTTTTCAACATTCAGACCCCAGTGGCCTGTATGGGTTAGGATTATGGTTATGGCCTGTAATGCTCTGTCTGCCATTCTCATTATTCTGCTTGAGGAGACTCCCAATTAAAATACTCTCACATCTGCAGGCCCTTTCTCCAACAGTGGGTAATTGTGTGTCACGTTCAGTGTCAGATTCTTCTTACATACGTGCCAGCTTGCCTGCATTTTATCTTCTATTTTTAAAAGTGCATTTTATTAATAAAGCATTGAAGCCAGCGAACAATAAAAGTATTCATAATTCCTATGTAACTTCAATGTGTGTGAGAATCAGCTAGGTTTACAAACTAAAAGATAAAAATGGCCCTCTCCCATTGTGATTTGAGCTTTGGGCGTCAATTGATTTTTGCTATGGTAGTTAGACGTCCAGCAGCCACCAGCTAATTTCCAGCATGTGCGTGTTGATGTAATCTAATTTCTGCACTGACCCCTTACGTCTGACCTGTAAACAGGATATGACCAACGTCACAGTTAACACCTCAAGTTGGTCACTGTGACAGGATGGCATGTTAAGGTGCCTGACCTCAGAGCAGACACTGACAAAACAACGTTGTTGACAGACAATCTCACAATAAAAGCACAGGAAATATGATTGTCATATACAAAGTGGCAATACATCAATACATCACTGAGTACAGCAAATATATTACATGTGATGAAAAGGCTATTGGGATTCATAGCCCCCACAATTACAATGATGATTATACACAATAAGCATTTTCTTTGTTCATTGACATACAGGAGTTAAATTAGGCCCCGACACAAAGGGCTACAACCTCTTAGCAGCCCCCGGTCGACAAATACAACCCAACCATCCCCCAAAGACAAATATGATCGCCAACCCCCCCACCCCCATCCTCTCCCAGATCGACAAAAACGATCGCAACCACCTCCCACAGAGCCCCCTGACAACAAATCCCATTTTAACCCCTGGTAACATATATACACTTTGCACATAGATTTTGTGCTTTTACACAAATATCAAGGTTACTTTGTTGTTGAGGCAGTTCTTTGTCAGTAAACTGTTCATGTATGAAGAGTTTTTGTTTTTTTATGTATGAGAAAAAAATTGTTACTAAATTCATAATGGTCCATAAAGACCCCCACAAAGAAAGAGATCAGGGCAAGAGGCAAGAAAAACAATTCCAAGGGCAGAGAGTTATTAGGACTTTTACTAAACCTGCTCAAGAAATGAAATCAATTATGCTCTGTAATTGACTGAGGAACTGAATGTGCTTGATTCAAATGTGTGCCTCATTTCCACAGTAATAAAATATAATACATCCACACAAATACTACCAAAAGTAAGAAATATATGTTGATGTGATATATGTTGTTCATGTGGAAATGACTTAAATCAGGTAAATTCAGTCCATTACTTTTTGGCTGTAATGAACAGAGTACTGTGCATTTTCACTGAAATGTGATGTGGTGTGCACATATGTTTCGGCGGAGTTACAGTCTTCAGATGGAGATGTATCAACGTTGTCTACGTAGGGACAGCTGGCGGCGTGGTATGCGGTACTCTTCCTGTCCTGGGCAGAATGGCACTTCTTTCCTGCGCTCGCACACCCCAGTGGAACTCCCGCTGCGTGGACGGACACTTGGTTCTGACCTCCTCACCTTCCCAATCCACCAGTCAGAAACAAGAGATGGAGTTATACCGCTGGACTGTAAGTGCCCATGGACCATCACTACAGGCCAAAGGTAATGTTTTCTTTTTGTAATAAAAATCTGAAAATTGTTCTTTTTCAAGAAATAAAGGAGAGTAAAATATCCATCGTCAAGGAATGAAAAGGTTTAACCTAGTAGTGTACAACTAATTCATTCTTAATTTGTTTTGCCTCGAGATTCTCCTGCAGTTTCATTGCAGTTCTAATCATCTCTACTTTATTCTCACATTCAGTTGCATCTGAAGGTCTGATTACTGGATCCAGATGTGTTAAATTGAGAGATAACTAAATTAATTAATTGATAATTGTAAAGAGATCATTAAAAATTCGTGAACAATATAAGAGTAGGCTTTCCCCAAATGATACTACATCACTGCAAAGTAATGGAAAAATGATTATGGCTAAACTAGATGTCAATAAACATGTTGTGCTGTGTAGGTTGTTGGAAATTTGACTGTAAAAATCTTTTCGCCTGGAGTGTATATGTATTTTGCAACAAGCTAGCATTGATGAAATCCTCTTTAGCTTGGCCCCCCTGCAGACATAGACGGACTGCTTTGCCGTTATAATGAAGGGGAAAATCAGAATGTACCCAAGGCCAGCATGCAGCATGCAGAATAAAAATGGATGATTCTGAAGGTCTTGGTCGACAGGAGATACGTATGGTAGCTACTAGCATGCAGTAGCCATTAACCTTAAATGAACCTTGAAATGCTTTGACATGCCAGGTAAATGCATTCGCTTGGCTCTTACCTCTTTGTGGAAGCGGTGAGAGCAGTGGAGTTCATGCACTCCTCCTACTCCCCCTCCTCCTTTGCACAGTTCTTCATTGGAGATCAGACACACATTATCTGCATCACTCTGAAACAGAACAGTATCGGTGGACTCATACTGGGAAAACCTACAATGGGTAAGAAAACTTGAACTTTAGAGGAATTGCTTTTGGTTGAATTAAAAATTCATCTAAGTTCATAAGCCTTATCCTGTAACCTGGCATTAGGGCTGCCAACCTCAAACGCTGACCTTGAGACAAAAGATCTCCATTCCCCCACATCACAAAAGAAAAAAAAACCAACCCAGATTGCTGTCAGATGGAGTTGGGAACCCTGCCTGTTATGTGCATGTTGATTTCATTTGCAGTACAATATAATGTTAGCAGAAACAAATGTTCAGATATGTTTTTGCTATTCAATAGGCTTTTGCATATATCCACTTTAAATGTACATGCATAATCTTTTTTAACTTTGTACTTATGAATATGGAGAAACAGGTACATATATTCATAAGCAAACAAAGGTATGCTTAAAAAAACTGGAAAAAACACAAACTGATGTGTTGTTTTGCATTTATAGCCTTGAGACAGTATTGTCTCAGTATGAAGTAATTCGGTTTTTGCAGCATTGTGGTTTAGTTTTCATCAAACCATCTTGAATTACCCAAGTTTAATAGGGTCCATTAATTGTTGGGAAGTTGATAGGCCATGCAAGCACCCTCAGCCTTTTAGAAATCAGTTTTCAGAGAAGCAGCCCCATACTGTGATGCTCCCGCCTCTGTTTCACTGTGGGTAGAATGTTCTTGGGATCATATAATCACATCAGCCTTTCTTTCTCCGAACATTATGTGCCAAGAGTAAAATATTTGTTTCATTTTCCTAGTGTAAAGTGTTTCAAAGTACTTCAGACTTGTCTAAATGCTTGTGTGCAAACTTGTACGTCTTTATGCTTCTTTTTTTTAAAGAGGAGTTTTGAGTGGGATGTAGGGGTGAAAATGATTGCGTGCTGATCATTGCTTATTGTTCTCTGTGTAACTGTTGTTCCTGCTGCTTTCAGGCCATCATGCAATTATTTTCGAGTGAAAGTTGGCTTCTTTCTTACCAGTTGTACTCACAGGGTTATTTACAGAATTTGACAGGGATCTGTTGTTTATCAGTGTTGTCTCTGAGTACTTTAGGAAACTCATTCACCTTCACTATGATTGCAACTTGTTGCATGAAATCTTCCTTATCAGTGTCTTTTACAATGACACCAGGTGCACTTTGTATTTTTGCAGCATTAATGTCCAGAACATAAATTATTTTTATTTTTAACCTTTACAAAACACAGTTTATTATATTTTAATACAGTGTTTGAATATTTTTCCATATTTTTTCTCATTCGTTTCATTTTAAACATGTTTAAACATATCTATGTAATGCTTATGAATGCTCTTATTTATAAAACCAAGGGCAAAAGATGTATAAATATATTTGAAATGGATATACACACTTTTCCCCCTCACTGTTACAGTGGATTTACTTTGCTTTAGGCTGTGCTCCTTTTGTGACCAGATTTTATTTGATTTTATAGATCAGTGATACAGTTCAGTTTAGACCCTGAATCAGTAAACTGAATCGAAGATTCTGGGCTGAACATTGGAGAGAGCAGCAGGGAATTTGTGAGGACAAATTTTACGGTGATTAAACCCTTGGGGAAGAGAATCTTAGTGCAATCTCATCCATAGCCGTGAGGTGTTATATGATGTTTCCTATGTACCTGTGTACTCTATATTGCTGCTGGTTCTGGATGTGTATTTGTATTAGTAAGTGCACCAGAATGGAGTAGGACAGGGAGACTTAACTCCAGTCGTGGAGGGGCACTATCCTGCACAGTTTGATGATTCCCCTACTCAAACACACCTGATTAACTTCACCTGTTAATTAGCAATTTTAGTAAGGATGTTTGAGGAGAAGAACTACTAAATTGTGCTGGACACCAGCCAACCAGGACCAGAGTTGGGTACCCCTAGCTTAGGACATCTGAGGATTTGTAAGAAGTGAAACAATACAGTAGAATCATATCATACTGTATAAATAATTTGTACAGATGCTTGCAGCACTCTGACAGGCGCCGTTACTCACTAGAGACATGACCTTCTGGTTGCGGAAGCGCAGCCTCCTCTCAAAAGATTCAGCCAGCTCAGGGATGGTGCAGATGCGACTCTCCGGACCACCTTTGGTCCAGCTGCTCTCATCTGAGGAGACTCGGCGAGCATGAGGGTGAGGTCGCACTTCTTTATCCTCACGACTCTTTTGGTGGACGGGGGCAGGAGGCATGGTGACAGTGTGGGGCTGCCTCAGCTTCATGGCCTCCAACTGCGACTAAGAGAGAGAGTGAGAGAGAGGAAGACTTTAAACGCCCTTTGTGACGCCCCAGATGTAGGTCCATGATTTCATTCCTCACTGTCTATGTTATATATATTAGTTTCACAGAAGTTGCAGAATAAATAGTCTTAAGTCTACCTGAATAAAATGAGTTGAGTTGTTGACTTATAAAAAACCAGTGCTTTAAATTATGTAATCTCAACAGTACTAAATTTGCCCTTACATGTTATAATTAACTTTTTACACGTTTAATAGCAGAACAGGTGTTAGCATAAAAAAGTATAATACACAGAGGAAGTAGTCTATTGTAAATTAACCTAATTTAACTCTATTAATTTTATTGCACAACATTCCAAGTGCCAGCAACATAACATTAACAATAACAAAAGGACCAGCAACAAAACATTTCAGTGAGATTCTAGAGCATCTGCTGAAATCTGCAAGACTGTCAAACATAAATCCTACATTTTTCTTTTATTTTTTTCCTTTAGATCCACAAAAGGAAAAATAGTTGTGTGATTTTACTGACAAAAAATCAACCAATCAGAATTCATTTTTTAATCTGACAATTCCCCAGACTCTTTATTACCTGAAATTGTACCTGAAACACTCCTTATAATGTTAATGTGTTTGGACAGAGCTAAACTATTGTAGACTGAATGACTGAGTGTGTGTAAATGTGTTGGTTTGACATGACACAGTCATGGTTATGGT
>JBBPCZ010000115.1:15345086-15355111 GCA_037974445.1 Brycinus macrolepidotus | reverse complement strand
GAGCTAAACTATTGTAGACTGAATGACTGAGTGTGTGTAAATGTGTTGGTTTGACATGACACAGTCATGGTTATGGTCAATAGATAGATAGATAGATAGATAGATAGATAGATGTAAACAGAAACAGAATAGTTCAGTCCTTACAAACCTCTGACACTTGGAAATATAAGGAAACAGACTTATCAGCACTGTTGTCAAAAAACCCTCTAGAAAAGCTATTTAGGTATGTGTGAAAGTGTAAAAGTGTGCTTATATTTAAAATACACAAGCACGGTGACTACAAATCACTTTTGGGACTGACTACCAGAGAGCACACAATCTGACCCACTTCTGCAATACTTTAAACTGCCAACCTTTAGGTTAGTGTGTTTGTGTCTGAAATATGTAACCAATAATATGTGGGATTGTTTGCTGGGATTGTAGGCACTCTCTAAAATAGAATTTAAATACAACAAGACATTTAATTCCAATTGTACAAGAGAAAAAATGCAAAGAAAATTGCAATCTCTCCCCAGCTGTTTCTCAGTAATGTGAAAATCGCCTCTTTATTCGTGATGCTGCAGACACAAAGGCACAGCAGTGTGTAAGCTTTTACAGAAGTCAAACTGCAGCGGGTTAATTACATCTGAATAGCTCACAATGATCTGAGTGAGGCATTTCACTTGGAGCTCAGAGCTGGCCTTATCACACACTCAGCTCCTTTTCACAGACTAACTATATGTTGCTAAATAATGTGATGAAAATTACATGTTGGTAAACAAAACAATTTGGACAAAGAATGAAATTAGGTTAGGGACTGTTCATGCCCACACTAATTGTCAACATTTGCAAAGTGAGAAGGGGAACAGTGATAATACATATGCTGGTGAGCTTGCTGATAATCTGGGCCTAATCAAATCCAGCTTCTTATTAGCAGATAATTAATTTAAAATAATTTTTCTTGTATTACTATCAGAAAAAGGGTTCAGCCAACCTCTCTTGAGCCAAAATGGATCTCATTAAACCATCAGAGGTCAGGCTTTCAAAGACTGATTTGCTGCCTCCCTCTAATGGCAGCCTGAGCAACAGCATGTGTTTGAATTTCTTGCTGGTGTGTTCATTTGTAGTGTTGATTCAGTCAGGCAGGGTAATTGTGCATAATTGTCAGTTTGGGCCGTTCCAGCATCTAAACCTTAATGTCCAGTTGTGGAGTTTAAGATGGAATTGGGCATCTGCACAAATGCTGAACAGTAATTGAATATTGCAGTTTTGTGGCACATTAATTAAATGTGATCCTAATGAATACTGTCACAGTTCAGCTGAGACAAATGTACTGTGTAGTAAATGAGACAACTGACCATATTTATAATACAAGGCGTTCCTATCTGTTACATTTATAGTAAGTAGTATCACATTTCGGGTGTTATATTGTGATGCTTTGGAATAACAGCATGTTTGGTTTGCCCCATGACTCCAATAACTTCAAATCAAATCAACATTTAGTCATTGCATGCGTGTGGCTGAGTAACATGGTACTTTATTTTGTGCTGACAGTTCTTTCAAATGGCCTGTTGGCATGGAAGTCATTCTGTTATTTGTAATCACACGTTTTTGGTTTAAAATACTTCTAAATAGTGGATAGAGATATGTCCGCTATTGTTGGCACTGGCACTAATTTTTTTTTGCCGTGTGGAGTTCTTTATGTTGGTGAATGTTAGTTTTTAGAATAAGTACCCTCAATGGTTTTGTTGCCATTGTGAATTTTTTGGTTTGGTTTGTAAGTTTATTTTATGACTTACAAACCAAACCAAAATATAATGACACTATATTGTTAATCCTAGGAAGACCTAGCAATGAAAGCTGACATTTTCTCATCTCATTGTATTACTAGCTCCCACTGCATGCTTACTGCATCACAGCTTATGGCCCTGGATGATGTAGGCCATTGTGTCCATTCACCTGCTCCACATGAATCCACATAACACATGTACGTCACTCCGTATAAACAAGGAGAAAACTACCTTCATCCTTCCATTCCATAAAAGTATATGGAGTATATGGATTCCTATTTACTGTATCATGTCCTGAAGGGAAGTAAAACCCAGCTTTCTTTTGGAGGTGCACCTGAAAAAGCAGTGTGCTAGTTAGCTGATGCTCTCATCTTAAGCATTTGATAATACACTCAAAATAACAGCTTTAGTTTAACAAAGAGAACATTCTAGAGAGGATATTCTGAGGACATTCCATGAATCTCTGCAAAACATCCAAAGGAAAAATAACAGCAGATGATATGTTGCTTATTAGTAATTCTGAAGCACATAACAAACCGGCTATTGTACATGCATAATGATGAATGATATCATCAGAGTCACTGAATGGAGTGAAATATATCTGTGTGTTAGAGGGAGACAATGCATAAGAGAGAATCCACAGCCTGAGGGATGCTACGTGACTGGGCTGGCCCTGTTAAAGTGAAGGTAGCATGCAGTGCTGGTCGCTAAACTTCTAGATCACTCTACTAATCACTTAACTGATGCTACTTAGCACATAATGATAACATAAAACCTTGTCATTTTTTTCTCTCTACTGCTTTTCTGCATTTGCTCACATTTTTTGAGGGCTTCATCAGAGCTTGTTTTTTAATGCCAGTAAAGCTGAACTGGTATTAAAACTTTTGCTTTACTAAATCATTCCTGTCATCTGAATGACTCTCAATATACAATATGCAATATGAACTTAAATGCTTATAAGAGCCTCACAAAACAGTCCAATTCTCATAAATTGCTCCAAATGCACATAAAATAAAAATATACAATTCATGCAATTTATGAAATCTTTACGTTCATTTGATGGCATATAATAACACTGTTAGATTACTCAGAGTATAACCTGACAGTAAAAGCTAATGTTTTCTCATCTTCTTGTGCTTCTCACACCACCGAATTTCCACTGAATGGCAGCTAATGATCATGGGTCAAATTATAAACAATGTCTTTGCTCTCCCATACTTGTTGTAATATGCTTTGAATAGAAGAGCCAATGTACAACAAGTAATGCAGTAAGGACTTATTCAGTTGTTTTACAGAGTTCCATCATTATATTACTTTCCAGATTAATTTGTATTATTGCTCTTTTATGTTACTCTGTCAAAAAAAGATCTGTTCATTAACAACATGCTTTTTAGGTTACATTCATATTAACATATTTCCTGTTCACAAGAACACTGCATATCTCTGACACTAATTACACTCTTCTAAGAGCACAGCTTTATGTTAAAAAGTGTGTTAAATATGATAATACACTACTTGGGGTAAAATACAGAATGCATGATCTATAACTTACATCCAAAAGTTTGTAATCTCTTATATTATATTATATTATATTATATTATATTATATTATATTATATTATATGTTCATTTATAATTTGAATTTTATGAAGGCTTTGTGAACTACCATTAAATTCTGCTCATTAATACATGTATCTACAACCTCTTTGGTTGACTCGAGACTTTTGAATAGTGATTCCAAATTTATGCAGAAATAAAGAAAATACAAAATAAATAACAATGTTTGGAATGCATGGCCGGTCTTGTCAACAACTGGGCCATGCTTTGAATCTTGTCTGTAAACATGCCTCCTATAGTGCATTAGCCTCCTGTCCCCCACCCCCAGTTTCCACCACCCCGCCCCATCCTGTCCCTCTAACCTCTTCCCCCTGGTTCCGCTGGCTTCCTACCGTGCAGGGCAGAGAGGCACGGCGGTCGGCAGTAGAGCGAGAGGGCCTGCGGAAGCTCCTCTTCCTCTCTTTGGCCGACTCGTCCCCTGCCCCGTGACCCCAGTAACTGCTCATCCACTTGGTGAAGTTGCCGTCATCATCCTCATCATTGTCCATGATGATGGCAGGCAGCAGCCGCAGAGACAGCTTGAAGGCCGGTGTGGAGCTCCCACTGGGGCTCCTGACCTGTAGAAGAAAACTGGACTGCGGCTGGACCAGAGTAATCCAAATCGGATGGCTGAACAGGGGTGATGCTGGAATGGCGGCTCCCTCGCTGGATGAACTGCTGCACTCTCTCTGGGTGCTGGAGGAATGGAGCCTGGACTCCAAAAAATGGCCTGCGCTGGACCAGACAGGGCAGGGCAATAGGTTGTAATTAGTTCCCTCGGGCTGGTTAGGTGAATGCAGTCCGTGGCGTTTGATGGTGTAAGCCGGTCTAAAAACACACACACACTCACACTTGCAGCTTTGTCAAGTCTTTAAATAAGTGAATCCCCTGTAATCTGTATAACATCAGAGAAAGTGGGAGGGGTTATAGTAGAGGGACAGAGAGATGCAGGGCAAGCAATTGATGGGGGTGGGGGCTGGTGGAGAGAGAGGGAGAGGGAGAGAGAGAGAGAGGGAGAGAGACTATTGCTATGTGGAGGCACAAATCTAAATGGGCGGGGTACATATGTTTGTGTGTGCGTGCAGGAGGAAGGAGTGGTCTGCTTTTAAAATCTTTCCATTACAGAGTGCAGAGCCTAGAGGGCCCAGTCACACACAAACACACACACACCGAAACACCAATTTTCCCATACTTTCCACTGGTTGAGCACATGAAACCTGCCAATAATTATGGACTTCAGCAGTGAAGACCAGATTGTGTTGGGTATTCTACTGCAGGCATCATTTACTCTGCCACAACTACAAACACAATACTCTCAGCTGGAGCTCTTTACTGTACAGACAGCAGTCAGACAACTGGGCCATATAATAAGCTCTAAATGGTGCATGTTTGACTTTCATTCAATTCCAAGTACACTCCACTGAAGGATTACAGCAGTGTAAGAATGGTTCAGCAGAGTGCACTGACTTGTTAGCTGACACTGGTTTAGTAACCTCCTTTTCTTAGTCGCTGGTGTATTTCGGTCTGACCCTGTTTTGTAGAATATGACAAAACTTCCTTCATAAAAGAGCAATCTGGGGCACACAGAAGTCTCCCTGCAGCTCTGTCTACTGTCCTGCTCTAGTTGTTCATACCGTCATCCCGTGGGGCAGAGGAGTATACACTGTAAGAGGCCAGAGACGTTTGTAATATAGAGCACCTATTGTGCGTCATGCTGTGCTGGTAGACTGTATGACCTCTGGGTCACATAAACTACTTCAGCGCTTCTCTTTAAAAATTATATAGAAAAATAATTGACTATGTGAAAGTGAGACAGAATATCAGCATTAACAGAACTATTACAGAACAATCAGTTAAGGCAATGGTCCTTAGTTCTGGTCCTGCAGTACTACTGCCCTGCAAGACTGACTTTTTTTTTTCCGGTGTCTGCTATGAACATTCAGATTCTTAAATATGACTTTCAAACTTGATGTAAAATTCCCAATTTACCCACAGATGACCACCCACATTAAAGTGAATTCTGCATCAGAGCGATCAGTTGTATTACCTGACAAACACAACCTTAACCAAAGTACATTGCTTGGTGTAAGAATTGTTTATTGCAATTATTAACAATGCCAGAAGTGTATCGTAGTTCATTTTCATTTTACGCCATTTTATAAAAACTCTGTTTTGCATCATCCCTCACAACACCTCTTACCAAGGCCTCTCCTGGTATTTTGTTTTATTAGGCTTGTCTGTAACTACTATGAGACTAATTGGAAGTTCTTACACTGAGCAACTGACCCTTACATTTTAAAGAGTTACAAAGGATTGGTTAATTAGGTGAGGTGTGTTGGAGCAGGAAAATGTGAAACTGGGCCACGGTACTCCAAATTATTAAGGCAAAAGCAACAGTATTGATCACAGCAATATACAATACATATTATGTCCAAAGGTATTCACTCAGCCCTTCTAATTAGTGAATTTGGCTATTTGAAGGTTCACTTGCACACATATACAGCTTAATTTCCACAGAGAAGCGATGCTAATAAGAATGGGACGTTCTGGAACATGTTGCACCATTGGAAACATGTAGAATAGTTGTTTAGAGATACTTATGACTCATCTAAACAGCTATTCTGCATGTTTCTAATGGTGCTATTCTAAGAAGACTGAGTGTGCTGAGAATAACTAGATGACTGAGGTGTTTCTGCCCCGAGGTGAGAACCTAAGCTCCATCTCAGTGGACCAGGCCAGTGAGGAAGCCATGAACCCAAACCTTTCATTACAGACGTTTCATACGCTGGATCTCAGACTGCCAAGTGAGGTCAAAATTTATTTCTGGATCACAAAAGCCACTCTACCTCCAGAGAATCCATCGTTCCATACAATGTAGCTAACTCATCTACAGTCTAATGCTGTGTGGCTTTACACCCCTCTAGCTAACCCTTGGCATTGGACAGCTGCTCCAGAACGTCCAAGTCAAGTCAAGTAGGTTTTATTGTCATTTCACCCATATACACACAGTACATGGTGAAACAAAACAACGTGCCTCCAGGACCATGGTGCTCCACCCAGCCCTTCTAATTGGTGAACTGAAGGTATACTTATTGCTAACACAGGTATTTAATTGCACACCAACAGCTTAATTTTTTTACCAAAAAGTGTTATCAGAATGGGCACTAAATGTTGTCTTGTCCAGTTGTATTGTTGCTCTTGTGTTTTTCTTTAACTCTCTTTCATCCTGTCATCACTTGTAGTCTTGTGGTGTTCTGTTCCGTTCTGTTCTGTTAGAAGGGCTGGGTGGAGCACACTGTATTTGTCCCCCAAAATTTTTTTCTTTCTTTTATTCTCTGATTTTTTTTGGTGAATGATTTTATATTTGCAGGCTTCACCAATCCAAATTAAACTTGGCAGGCTTGTAACCCTGATATGGGACAAGAGCTTTATGCCCTCAGATGACCGTTTTGCCTGAAATTACGAAATTTGTATTGCAAGTTGGCCTCTAGGAGGCACATGACCCGGCGCATTATGACTCAATTGCGGAGTAGTGCCACCTAGTGAACAACATTAGTGCAAAAATCTGGCTCTTCACTAGTCAATATCTTGTAACATAAAAGTTCAAACTTGGCATAATTTGAAACACTGCATCACTACCACATTCTTTGGAAGCTAAACCTGTGAAATACAATCCTTAGAGGGCTCTGCACCTGACACAATACAGAACTGATTGAGCAAAAAGTTTGAAATTTGGTTTGTGTGCACAAGTTTACATTTACTCAGATCTCCTAAAGGTCTTTTATAAAACAGTCTTTTATAAAATTCAAATTTCCACTAAGAGTGGAAATCTCTCAGTCTGTTACTACCACAAACATCAACATTCACCTTAAATCACATTAACTGATACCCAAAAAATCACATTTACATCAGTAAAATCGTACTTAAAATCACAGTCATGTTATACACCACAATTCGGAACATCTGGTTCTGGAATCATTTTGTTGACTATTTTGTTAGCCCATTCCTGTTCCAAGTCTATACTTTGTATAATATAGGAAAACGTCTATTGGACTGTACCATGGATGAACATCTAGCTGCAACATATGGGAAAAAAAACAAAACTGCATTTTTTGATTACATCCGATTTATATACTTTTATGCCCAATTGATTTTCTACTCTTCTGTTAAAATCTAAATTCCTATGTGAGCAAGAAACTTAATTTAATGGACAATAGTGGGTTAACATGTAAATGCTTTCAGGGGTGTTGTTGAAATTATAAACTGAAAATGTGTCAACATAAACTGCAACTGAATTTATGAATTCATCAAGTTTGATTCAGTCGAAATGCATGGTATATTTAACTTATGTTTATATCATTTTCGTTGAGCATGCTTTCTCTGGTTCAGAATCCAGAACCTCATAACATGGGCACCTAAATGGGGAGATGTTCAGGGATTGTTTCTACACGTAGCTTATGATAAAAAACTTAGAGTGTGAAGAGGAGAACATGTGTCTAAACATGCACTCATTTCTGGCTTCAACACAAGCAGACTTGCAGGCCTATTATTATCTTAGTGGGCCCAGGCCTCTGTGGATGTTTACTTGGACCTTAAAAAATCTCTTGACACAGTTCACAGCACTGCTAGTTCAAGCTCTGGTGCAACAAAGCATACTGCCAAGACAGGAATAGCCTTGCATGTCTTTATTTGGACCTACATAATTTGAAGTCTGGGGAGATAAATCGGTTTTGTCTGGCATTTAGACTGGGAATCTGACCGGACTATCTACACTGGTCCTCTGACACGTGCATCATCCCTGACCCTGTCGCTTATCATTTTTGAAGCACAAACATAGATTGATTGTGTCTCGTGTTCTAGCTGACTGAGCAGATATGTCCACGGCTGGGTGTGTGGTGTATCGAATTGACATTTTGCATGTGTCAGCTGGAGGCTGTAGATACTGTATTGGGGACGCGCTGAACTACTGAGCAGACTTACTGTCTGTAAAAAAAGAAATAAACTGATACTTAGTTCAAATGTGGATATCATTTCTACATGAATAAACTCTATTACATCAACACAATCTCTGTAAAACACACTTAAACAGAAGGACAAACTGTGTTGATAGCATTAAAATGATGTAGACTACACTTTTGAATCAAATAGGTGGAGAATATTGTATTTGCCTATCGATACGTATATTCAAATTATTAACAAATAAACAAATGACAAAAGACAAATGAAAAAAAAATATATATTAGCAGATTTGTAGCTGTTTGTTGCAGTAGTGACTAAACTATTTCTTTTAAAAGGCTGCTGTCACTGGTGCCTTGTGTTGATGGGTGATGGCTGATTGTGTTGCATTTAATTTGAGTGGAAAGATTGCTTTGAAATCCTTGTGCTAAAGCTTTGTTAAAGGCATTGTAAAACTGAAGAAAGCATCTCTTGGAGGACAAGTGGTGTTTAATGCATAAATAACGTCCACATGGGAGCCCCTTTTTCCTCTGCACAAAGAGACAATGCAATTTAAAGAAAAGCTGTGAGCTTCACCGTGAAGAATACAGCACAAAACTATTATTTGTCAGTGGCAGCCTTTAGCTTTCAGAAGCCAGCAGACTGCTGGAGCTCATTAGGGTGGAGGACATAAGGCCTCGGGGCGGAGGAATTGAATCGCTGATCCTGACTGCTCACACTGGCACGAGAGTCATGGGAAACTGAAGCTAGACTTTATAACACAAAATCATGAATAAAGTAGAGTAAATAGATTCACCAGTCAAAAGTCAGTCAAAATGTTCAGTAATGTAACTGTATTATGTATATAATAATTTGAATATAATGCTAGTCCTATACAACTAAGCTACAAAAACAACTAAGAATGTTGTATCTAAAAAGGAACAAAGTTGCAAATGACTGAAATCTGTGAAGCAATGAGAATGATGTCATAGAAATGAAGCATTCAGAATGCCACATATTTTCAAAGTAATCACATTTTAAGGAAGGTTATTTTGCCACAAATTATTATCAAAATAGTAAATATTCATTACTCCTTTAACAACATCTTTTTGTTCCTAAACTGAAATTAAGTTTTTTCTGTCTGGTTTGCACTACTTAAATGTGCACTGTAGATATTTGTAGAATAACAACTATTTTAAAAATAAACTAGCATAATTATTAACATGAATGAGTAATTACAAATTTGTATAGATTTGTATGTTAAATCCCCAGGTGGACAGTGAGCTGAAACATGTATTGTTGGCCAAAAGACCCTCGTAACCTTGGAGAACTGAAGTCTATTTGCCAAGAGGAATCAGCCAAAACTGAACCCAGAGCTGGTCCTGACGAACCTGGGGCCCTATGGAAAAAGAATTGTTGGAAGGGGTGTTTTTTTCTGGTCTTTTTGTGAACAGAAGGAAAGTTGCACTATTCTCTCATCAACACATGGACACACAAAGGGGAGACAAGGCCCTTTCGTAATTTGTGGGGCCCTAATCAAATTAAGTAGTGAGAGTATAGGGCAGATCAACTCTGACTGAATCACAGTGCTGGAAAAAGCTTGGAATGTTGGCATTTCCAGATTATTATTATAGATTATGATGCACGCGCACTCACACACACTCATACACACTCACACACACTCATACACACTCATACACACACACACTCACACACAGTCACACAC
>JBBPCZ010000115.1:15313345-15344986 GCA_037974445.1 Brycinus macrolepidotus | reverse complement strand
TATGTATATGTATATATATATATATATATGTGTGTATATATATATATATATATATATATATATAATGTTGGCATTTCAAAATATAGATTATATTAGATTATGATGCACACACGCACAATTTTTTTACTGAACACACACGCACACACACAAACACACACATATATATAAATATATGTGTATATATGCACTGGAGGCTGGAAGTACATTAACTAAATAAGTATATTTAAATTGTTAAATGACAATTGTAGTCAATGCGGTATAGTTCAGAAACACATGACATTTATTTTGAAAGATGTCACTGTCCTTACTGAAGATTTCCTTTACTAGTTTCTATTTACCAAAAATAGTGCCATTCTTTGGAAATAACTTGACATTATTCATATATTATATTTTTGTAACTTTCTAATCCTTAATTATATTCAAATCTTTTATCACTACTACACTTTTTCTGAATGTCATACAGATACCAAACATTGAGTCAACTGTAGTAATGAATACAACTCACTCTCTTTAGAGAGGACTTTTATTCTGACAGACAGGAAGAGTCTGTGCTCCTGTCTGGTTTGACACTGGGCTGCAGCCTCGCAGTGCCCTTGTTAGCGAGCAGGCTATATCCAGGAAAGATGAATAACACTTCGTTTTGAAATAAGATCCCGTATACCTCAGTTTGAACCCTTAATAGTTCAGTATGTTACGAGCTGGAGGTGCTGTTGCCTGGTAAGACCCTGTCTTCTCCGTGCTGCTGCTGTGGTGTGTTCTGTAGCTCTGGAGCTAACTGCTCCACATCGGTCAGATTTACACAAATCACGCTGGATAGCTCGGACTGTTGAGCTGTTTGAGGTGCTGACAATATAAACATTCTCTACCAAGTCATCCCAGGGTGCACTTTTTGGCTTTGAAGGTGTTTTGCCTCTGTTTAGCTGGTCTAACGTGACAGCTAGCCGGCTAGCTTCAGCCCTTCAGCAGAAGCACACCCTCACACCCTCCTAATCTCACATGACAGACCTCTTCACCTCTGTCAGACACGGGGGTCGAGGCTAACAGGGCTTCACCATGCAGGATAAATCTGCTTTCCTCTGTTAGACTGCACCTACATGCGAGAAAGACAGTTAATAGGGGGCATCTGGTGGTTTAGTGGTTAGGGAGTTGGCCCTGCAATCAGAAGGTCGTGGGTTCGAATCCCAGGACTGCTAGTGGTACCCTTGAGGTACACTTCAGCAGGGTGTCGTCCCCACACACTGCTCATCGGGTGTTGTGTTCCTGGCTGCTCGCTGCTTTGCTTGATGAATGAGTTAAATACAGAGAAAGAATTCCGTGCTGTTCACACTCTGCTGTGGTGGGTTCACGTGTGACAGACGGTCGCTTTACACTTAATGCAGTGCAAGTCACTGTTAAGCCTAGCTAACTGAAGTGATGTGTGATGGTCGTAGTGTTGGTGTAGGGCTGATCAAGCATGGCTGTTTGCTTGTTGTAGGTGCAGTGTGTAAAGAGAGGCATATTTATCCTGATATGGTATTTGATTTACAAACTATTATCAATCCAAATGTTAAAAAAGTTAAACTACTGTTTTCAGATCAGGATTAGCTTGGGTCAGTTTGGTTTGTCATTTTATTAAGCCATCTGGTAAATGAGAGTTTACAAACATAAATGTATTTCTGTGTGATAGGTGTCAGGAGTCTGAACTGTCAGTCATAAGCTTTAGACATCCTCTCTGGTGATCAGTACTCTTTACTCTTCACCAAGATTGTCCTATATTGACCCGTCTGAAAAATGGTTGGAAAAAAGTGGACTTGGAATCAAATTCAGCTTATGCAAGTCATAGCTGTTAGTCTTTTTGCCTGCAGTGGACAGAGAATTTGTTATTTATCAGTGTGGAAATGTAATATGTAAAACCCTTGGTTTGTTTAGTTTAAAAAAACACAAAAGTAAACCATTATGAACTTGTAAATGGCAGTGACCCAGTAACTAACCCAAATCTATTTTCCTTTCCTCTTAGCGTGGCTTGCAGGAGTCTGCTCCCCTCCAGAATGGGAGTGAGGTTTCGGCTGCCTCTGCAGAAACTGCACCCTTTCTCTCGTGCCATCCATCACCGCTACTCAGCCAACAGCAACCCCCAAAGACCCCCTCACTGTTCAGCAGCTCGGCATTTTACATCCCTCTCCAGGCTCCCCATGCGTCCCCCCAAGTCTCGATCAGGAAGCCACGGCTACCAGCAGCAGCGCTCCTTCTGGGTGGCTCGTCTGGCCTCTCGGCTGCTGAAGCTGCGCTACATTCTGTTGGGCTCTGCTGTTGGGGGAGGCTACACTGCAAAAAAGGTGCTGTGACTCTTCATGTTATTAACTTCAGTGATGTTTTTGGAGGTGAAGGAAGGAAATCAGGTTGCTAAAGTGACTGCTAGGAAGCTGAATGTCTTATTGCAGTCATATTACTGTAGTAACCGTCTTCAGATCTTTACAGTGAAGAGAATGGGTTACTTAGATGTCTTGTAGGATGAGGCTAAAGGACAACAGGCTAAAATCTGGTGTTAGTAAGGAACTGGTATAGTGGAAGCCCAACTAAGAAAAAGAAATGGAAAAAAATTGTTTTGCTCTTTTCATTATTTGAAAAAACCATTCTGACTCCACATTATCACACGCTTTACTATCATTACGTCACGCACTGGAGAAGTGGAGCATGTTGAAGTTCTTTCAATAGTTTATCGCATGCTGTTGTGTGAGTATCTTTTTCTAAGAGCTATTAGGAGGTATTTATTCTTTGTTAGTTGTGTATATGAATTTCACATTCACAAATGTGGCCATTAGCATTTTGCATCCATGTTTGTAGAATTCCTTCAAGCTGGAGTGCTGTTAAATACTAAATGGGCAGTGTTACTGTGCTGTGCGATATCTGTCTTGTTTGTGGACATTTTGTTATTTGCATTTGATTTTACAGCCCACAGACTCTCACCCATATGAGACCGTGCTGCCTTTGTGTTTATAACATTGTCCTTAGAAGCTTTTTCTGTATTCTAGAATTTAAACCCATTGTAAAATATTTCAGTTTTTAAGATAAACATGAATAATAAAAAGTATTCTACCCAAACTGATTTACATATGTACATTATTGTAGATAATTGTAGACTCACCAAATAATCATTGAATCATGATGCTTGTATCATAGTACATATTTTATTGCTAATTAATACCATATAACACATTAAACGCTAGTCTTAGGCTGCAATAGGGGCAGCTGGTGGCCTGGTGGTTAGGGAGTTGGCCCTGTGATCTGAAGGTCATGGGTTTGAATCCCAGGACTGCTAGTGGCACCACTGAGGTGCTTTTGAGCAAAGTACTGTCCCCCCACTGCTCCCCGGGCCCTGTGTTTCTGGCCGCCCACTGCTTCACTTGGTGAATGGGTTAAATGCAGAGAGAGAATTTTGTGCTGTTCACACTGTGTGCTGTGGTGTGTTCACGTATGACACATGGTCACTTTACACTTTACAGTACCAAATTAACCATGATTGTCTTCTCATCAGATTATTTCATACATTTACTGTCAGAAAATTTTGATCATCATAACTATTATATACTGTATACTGTGGTTCATCAGTGTTTTGGCTGAATTTAGGCCTTCTCACCTTTTGTTTGTTCTACAAGTTAGACTTAAATCTGCAAATGTGAAGCAAATGGCCCTTTTTAGAAGAACTAAGTCATCTAAGTGTTTTGTTGCATAGTTCTGTTTCATTTTCCATTTTAAGAGATCATTAGTGCTACACCTAACAATACACCAGCCTGAGTTTTTAGTTTAAGCCTACAGGTAGAGGCTCCCTAATGAAATACTTTTAATGAATTCGCCATAACAAAACAGTATACAATCTGTGTACAATACAAACTGTGTGGTTTGACCTCTCCTTTACTTTGTCTACCTTGTGCTTGCAAAGTAAACATAACAGCACAGAGAGCGTAGTTCAGATTAAATAATGCTCTCCGAAAGTGCGTTGTTGTCTTGTGAGGAAGGACTATTAACATTTATTAGCAGACACTGTTTATTAGCAGAGACTGGACTCGTGAAGGTCACTCTGTGGAAGATATATTAATGAGATGTATTGTAAAGATTAGTAGTTAGGTAATGGCCATGTTATGTAATACGTTTGTCTTCTTCTTGCCCTCTAGACGTACGATGAGTGGAAGGACATGATTCCTGATCTGAGCGAGTACACATGGATCGTGCCTGACTTTGTTTGGGAGCTGACTGAAAACATTGACTTAGGTAGGCGATAGCAATTCTCTGCTTGCTATTAAGCTTTTTTTTTTAAATTTAAATTGTATGCCTCACGTAAGTTCAGAATCAGACAACTTTATTGTTCCCTGAGGAAATTGCTTATGTTATGACTGCACAGACACGCAGAGACGCAGAGACAAGAACAACATAAAATATAAAGTCTAAATAAATCCATTGAAAGTATGCAGAAAAAACCCCAATATGAAATACATTATGCTGTGTACACAAATGCTAGATATAAATACTATAGGTAAGTAACTTACAGTTACGGTGCCACTTGAATGACTCTGAAATCAATATTTCTATCAGTATCCGTGCGCTTCACCATTATACCAATTTTGTTGTCTTATGACATACATGTTGGTATAGATTTTATAAACTCAAGTGGTGTAACTATTAACAATGCGTTGCTTGTCATTTAATGTAGACAAGCTGGCCAGTGCTTTGCCAGAAATAGAGGAGATTGCGAAGCTGCTGCCAGACATGGAGAAGATTGGGGAGAACTTCACTTTCCTCAAGAGTCTCCTCTCCAGTGGTGAGTGACATGTACATTCCCTAATATTTCAGGAAAGAAACAGCTGATACTAACATTGAAGCTCCAGCCAGGAATTCTTGTCTTTGCTACTACAGGAATTTTGGATTAATGGATTACTGGCTTACTTGGTCCTGAAATCACAATCCTGCAGTGTATCTATGTTTTTAGTTTCACTTATTTTAAACATTTTAAACAACCTATTTGACGACATATCAGCACTAACTGAACCATAGCTGTGTTCTTCCAGTGCTGTACTCTGTAAGCTCAGAATGGTCCTGAAAGAAGCAACATTACTTGCACAATTTTTGTTCTCAGCTTTAAACAGATTAAATTGTATCTTTAAAGAGTCAACCAAATGGTTCACCATTGTTACACAGTTTGCAAAAATCAACCATCAAAATTGAATAAAAATATACTCAAATTATCTTTCTAAAGCGGTGTCCAGAGCCTAGTTATTCACATATGTAGCACATTTTATTTGGATGCAAAGTGATGAATCTGATGAAAAGCGGTTGCTTTTTGTGAAATCATTTGCTTTGTGATGTACATGCATCTCAACTAATGCTCAGTGAATACTGAAGTTTAAGAATGCTGTCATAATTGTTCACCTTCCACATTGCGTACTGATACTATATTTCACTAATATTTTACACAGCAAAACATTGTGAGTGTGTAATGTACATTACAGAGTGTGTAAAGTAGCTCATGTTTAGTACTGTTTGACTGGATTACTGAATTGATTTGCCTTTTTTACACAGTAGTTTCTGTGCTTGTCAGAGAGAAAAGTATTTTGGCATAATATAATATTAATGCACAGACATTATCAATGTATTGGTGTACAGTCATTTATGCTGATTTGATTTTGCATCTCCTAACGTGTTCTGGGTTTCTAGTTCACAATGCTGCTTGTCTGCAGGGGCTCCGAAACAAGATTTCAACACTTTTGCTGCCATCTTTTTGATTTCTTTCCCCATTTCATTTTTGTTCCTCTTGTTTCCCCCCCTTCCCTCCCTCCCTCCCTTCACGTTTTCACAGGTGTGGGTAGTGAAGTCATTGGAGCTTCTGGTCTGCGTCTGTTGTTAGGTGTGTAAACCACACACAGTGCCGTTCCCCCTGCGCTGTTTGAAAACTTCCGACTGTCTGCCGCCCCCTCGATGTAAATGGACTTGTGTCAGTTGGGTGTTTGCCATTAAGGACTGGTCAAAAGAGCCTCCCAATATGTCTTCAATTTTCTGTTGTTTTAGAAGAGAAATCAGAACATTTGCTTGACATTGTTTGATAAATTGAGACTTTAACCTTTAAATACCTGGAAGCAAATGGTGTCGTTGTCATTAAACCATTTACGATTTGAATGGTAATATTATTCTTCATATTTATTTGTTTGCAGATGTAATATGCAGACCACAAAATTGAGTCTTCCGGTGATCACAGTGAACTGAACTTGGTTTTACAGCCTAAGATGTTCACTTCCAACCCGTGTGAATAGTCAGACATCCTGTAGTCTTTTTCCTAGAACTACAGATACATTATTCACTGTTCTCCAAATATTAACACTTTTAATTTGTCTTGCTTTTCCATGTCTTCACATTACTATATAACTTCCTTTTTTTTTTTTTTAAAGAAAAATGTGTCTTTTGAGCCTTTTGTGTCACTTCTGTTTTCTTTTGTCACTCTGTCTCACAACTCTGGTTTCTACTTGAAAGACTAACAACTCAAATGTTCTGAAAAGTACAATGACTGATATCTACTATGCTATCTAAACAAATCAAGTGAGCAACACTGATTATTAGGTGCAACTGCAGTTATGTATGTTAAGCCTCTGATGGTGTAACAGCAGCTCTTCTTTTGTATAGGTGTGATTTTGTACTCCCATGCTGCGTCTTTGCACAGTGTATTCACTGTGTACCAGATGAATTAAGGTTATGTGAGATGTACATGTACACAAAATAGTACACTGTCTTACTGTGGACTTTTCAAACGTTTGAGTGTCAGTTGAATGTGGTGCCTGGGGAGAAGTCAAAAATGAACTGAACCATTCCTTCAAATGGCATGTGAAGAAATTTCATAGCTTAGCCTGATGTTTAGTTTTATAGTTAAAGTCATTATTATTGTTAAATAACCTGCTGGCTGATATGTTTTTCTCAGAAACTGCAGGTGATCCAACCCTTAAAGCACCTGAGATCCAACCAGCGATGGCGGGGGTCCCTGAGAGTGGTGACAAGCAGTTTAAAAAGGCAAGTCCCTTCCCCTTCCCTGTGTTTTCCTGCTGATAGGTATGGTTATGGCTGCAAAGGAATGGTTTAAAGTCCCAGATATGGGGAGTGTAGCTGATTACATATTCCAATGGCAAATGCGTTTTTTTTTTTTTTTTTTTTTTTTTTTTTAGCCAGAATAACAGTTTTAGTAGAATAACACCACTATAGAATGTTCTGGTGGGAAACTTTAATTTTCTATTTTGTGTCAAACTTCCTTTTGGCTTGACTGCTTTTAAACCCTTCGCTTCATGAACGTGCTCAATTATGGCAGGGTTATACTGTATTTAAAAACTGTATAAACGTAACAATAACCGCTTCTGTCAGTTTTTTTCCATTTTCTTGTGATATAATTATCTCACGATTAAATAGTCTTACAGATATAGTTTCTGCAGCTCTGCAGTTATCAAGCTTGTAGACCTTGTTGTGCTAAATCTAGACATAATTAAAGCAATAGTTAAATTTACACAACGATTAGTATATATTTAAAATAAGAATTTGGGTCCAAAGTTTAGCACTTAAGTTTTGAACCTAATGTTGCTGATAAAGTGTAGAAGCCCATAGTCACCCAAATCTGTTCTGTAAATGCATCCTCAAAACTTCTCTCAACCTGGTCAAACCACGTCCAGTTCTTTATTAAGGTGACACAGACTCATCAGTGTGGTTTTGGAAATATTGCAAAAGTGCTATGTGAACAGTGCACCTTGTGTGGCCGCTGTGTATGCTTGCACACGCAAAGGTTACAAACAAGTATTGGTATGTGAAAGAGTGGAAGCATGCATGGGTGGGCAATGACAGAAGTCTGATTTGCTTGCTTGAACTGGAACTGTACAAACTCTGCCCCAGATTTAGCCCTGTACACGTCTCCTAAACAGACTAGATCTGCTTCATTGCTGTGTTCTTGAGTTTTCAAGTGTGTGGGACCTTGTAGGTGGTCCTTTGCTCAGTTTACAGTCTCATGCGCAGCTGTAATAAACCCAAAGGTAATTTCAGATGCTTTGTGAGCGCATATTGCTGCTGCATCAGGGCACATTTTCTGCTGCTGTTCTAGTTACGTCTGGCTCTTAGTCTTAGTTTTAATTTAATGAAATGTAGCTCAGGCTAACTTTGCAGCCTTAACCTTACAGCATGCTGAGTGATGGTTTGGTTCATGTTAGTTTCCATGTTTCATGCCATCATGAGGACAACCTTATGCTTTTAACCAGTCAGCTTAACGCTCTTTTGCCCTTGCTGTCTCAGCATTAATCAGCCCATTACCATTATTCAGCATTCATCTGTGCATAAAAGAACCATATGCAATAATAATCATTAGACTATATGCCTATGTTATAGTTGTCTGCTTTTTTGTGAAATGGCATTAGATGCACCTCTGATGTAATACCATCTCATTTGCTCTATGTATGCTTGTCCTTGAAAGCTTCCATGTTAAATGTACTCATGTACTTGTCATACTATTTCTTGCTGTTGAGTGTTGTCCTTTTGCGTCACTTATACTCCACATGGGGTAAAATTCTCTCTAAGCCAGTTGGGACCTTTATACGTTATCATGTTTTGTTTATTTTTGTATACAATAGTTTCAGAATCTTTTCATTACTTGAGTTTTATGTGTATTGACAATTAGGCACTAGAGAAAAACGAAAGTAATTGGTTTAGTGGTATTTCTATAATGTCCAGAATTACAATGCTAGGTCCTTTTACAACACGGGTAATAAACCAGCTCTTTCTGTGCACCTGTGGACAGGAGCTTTGCTTTCTCATGCTTCAGCAAGCTTTGAATTTCTCTCTGCATAAATCACTCACTCTATCCAGTCTTGCATACCCCATAAAACAGTTGCATATATTAAATCATGTGTTCTGCCGGTCAGCTGTTTTTTTTTTTTTTTTTTTTTTTTTTTTTTCAGTTTTAAAAGAAAAAGTGTCAGAGTAGCTACTTTTCTTTTTGTCGTTTTTCGAGCATCAGAGCTCCCGGATAGTTATTAACTATTAGATGTTCCAGTTACTATGTGAGTTGGTCAGTAGCTCATTATATTGGGATTGAAACAGCCTTCCCCACCTGCTCTTGAAAAGCTGAACTACTACAAGACTGAAGTAGTGCCACAGCTGCTGCGATTGGCTGTCCTGTCTGCCATGGCAGTGCATATTTATTCTGTGTCTCACTGGCAGATGTCTGTAGTTACGGTGGGCTCCATCTAGAATGTCCTGCCCATGATCAACAGGCTGATTGACCGTTGTCTCCCCGTCTCTCTCACTGTGCCGTCCCTCAGCAGGGGCTGCTTGCCGAACTCATTCTCATTCAGCAGCAGATCCAGCAGCACGAAGAGGAGGTTCGGCGGGCGGCAGGCGCTTACGCGTCACCCCCGCCGCCCCAGCCCCGTCCCACCCAGGCCCCGAACCCCAGCCCCTCGCGCAAGGTGACAGTTCCCCCACCCATCAGCTGTGCTTCTCAAACCAGTTCTCAAGCAACTCGAGCTGTTCTTTATAATGTAGATTCTCTAAAGTGTTTTGATTGTTTACATGTTGTATGTAATTGTTTACACTATTAATTTATAATGTTTAATTTAATTTACTATATCCTAAGTTAAATACAAAGACAGAATAGCAGGGAAATTAAGGACTGGTGTGAGAATCACAGTACTGAAATTATCATAGCTATGGACTGGATATGTAGTGCCTTCTCTTAAGTCTTTAGGCTGACACACCCACTCCCCTTTTATCGATCGACAGTCTTTAGTAGGTGTGTTGAATAGACTGACAGGTACTTGAGACCTTGAATGCCCCACCAATATTTTGCTTCATCCAAATATCTTTTTAAGATCTTAGGATCTTTTTAATACACAGCTGGAAAATCACATTAGTTTAGGCTAAGGAAACATCTTTTCCGACCTTTCTGGCTAAACACTAAGTAGTGTCATTAAAGCTGATCCCTTTATCATAGCCTTCCGCCTCTAACTGGAGCATTGCCATATATAAGCATGTTATTGCTGCTTTGTCATATCTTTTCCAGTCAGATTTTACTTTAAAGTATATTAACAAAGCATTTCCCTCTACTGCATGGAGTAGTGTGTCTCCCTGCTGCATGGGTTGCAGTGCACCAGGCTGCCCGAACTTAAGCCACCTGCCTGCAGATTTAACCAGCCTAGCAGACTGTTATAACACATTCAAGAGACACATCATCACCTGCCATCCTCATCATATCTATATGTGTCTACTGTATTTGTCCTGTGTCAGTCTCCTCCTTAACCCCAATCATTTGGTTCTGTGTAACTGATCTGTTTTCTTGGGTGTGCTGTCCTGCTTTATAAATCCATTACAGGTTTGGAACTGAATGATTCTGCTCTGTTGATTTGTTATTGATGATTCTACCATCTTTTGCAGGGCTTCTTTGTCTCTTGTAATGTGATGATTCAGTCCTGTAATTAATGCAGACTGAAAATGGGTGACTAAATGGAATCCGTGTTGCCTTTGTCTGCATTAACTTGACTTTGCTCCACGGCCTTTTGGTGTTCGTTGCATGAGGTTTTGTACTGGTGCAAAGAAGAAATTCTTTCAGGCTTAGAAAGGGAAGTGCAGCAGCTGCGCATTTAAAAAATGACTTTCACATGCTCTGTAACACTCTTTCTGTGTGTTTGTAGTCATCAGATAAAGAAAAAATCGACCAACTTCAAGAGGAGCTTCTTCGAACCCAGGTGTGTTTATTTCCTTGAGGGTATTGTTGAATTTAGGTTTCAGATCTTGTCATATAACTAATGCTAATAGCAATTAAATCCATAAACTTTAACAAGATCAGAATCATGTCTTTCTCAGCTGAAGTACCAGCGGATGCTCGAACGTCTGGAGAAGGAGAATAAGGAATTGAGGAAAGTGGTGCTGCAGAAGGATGACAAAGGAATTCATCAGAGGAAAGTCAAGGTCAGCACACATGCTCGGTTGCCCAGATAATTGTCCCTGGACAGGCAAATGCAGTTTATTTTATACTGTTCACTGTACTGTCATGATGGTCATTTTGAATGGCTTTACTTTTTTTAACCACTCCCTGTGCAGAAGTCTTTGATTGACATGTACTCTGAGGTCCTGGACATTCTCTCAGACTATGACTCTAACTACAATACTCAAGATCACTTGCCAAGGGTCAGTCCACTTCTTCATGTTGTGTTTCCTTTTTAACTTACTTAAAATTTAAACGTTGAAAGCAAGGAAAACATGCAAATCCCTCTTGAATGAAACCACAATAATAAAAGCACTTTTTGCCATTTGTTCTGTTTTAAATCCTGTTTTGTAGGTGGTAGTTGTAGGAGACCAGAGTGCAGGAAAGACCAGCGTATTAGAGATGATCGCTCAGGCTAGGATCTTCCCTCGAGGCTCAGGAGAGATGATGACCCGGTCTCCTGTCAAGGTGAGCAAAATGAAACTGAACTGTGTTCATTATTATGCTTCTGATCATGTTTAAGAATGAATAGAATTTTTGTTTTTCCTCTTGTTTTGCTGTTACAATACTAATTGTATCCTGCATTTTGCTTTAGGTAACCCTCAGTGAAGGCCCTCATCATGTAGCCATGTTCAAAGACAGCAGTCGTGAGTTTGACCTGGGAAAAGAGGAGGATGTAAGTTACTTGTATGATGTAATATACCGCTCTCTGACCTAGTGAATTACTTCTAAGAACCTCATATTGTCAAAAACAACAAAGGTAGAATAATATGTTTCTTCTTTAGCTTGCAGCGCTGAGGCGTGAAATTGAGCTGAGGATGAGGAAGAGTGTGAAGGAAGGCCAGACAGTCAGCCCTGAGGTAAGCCTAGAGCTTGCTGTTAGACACACAGACACACAAACATATGCTCTTTTCCCCTTTGGAATTTGCATTAATATTTTTCTCTTTTTTTGTAGACTATCTCATTAAGTGTAAAAGGCCCAGGCATCCAGAGAATGGTTTTAGTGGACTTGCCAGGAGTAATCAGTGTAAGTTCTAATGTCAATTATGAATTTGGAATTTGTATATGAATACAAGGTTCCAGGGAATATAGGGTAAAATATTTAAACTTGTTTGCATGGTAGCACATTTAGTGTTAATAGAAAAAAAAATACAATTGAAATAATAGAAATATGGTATTCTGATTGGTGTAGGTATAGCTTGTGCAGGTGTCACAAGCCTAGTACTGTCCAATTTACATTCTGGCAAAGTACATGTAGGCGTTTACTAGTGAATTAAAAGGCCTAATTAACATTGATGTAATTAGAGAGTGGATTGTGGATTTAGCTTCCCCAGGAAGCCCTTCAACATGTGAAGAGTTGTGTTCTAGATTTCATGACTTAAAATGAGGTTAAAATGTTTTTTTAACACATTTATTTGGTGTAGACTGTGACCGCTGGCATGGCTACAGACACTAAGGAGACCATTTTCAGCATCAGTAAAGCTTACATGCAAAACCCAAACGCCATTATCCTGTGTATTCAAGGTAAGCTTTCAACACCTGTCAAACCTCAATGATATCCAAACCAATATGTGCATCAATCCTCACAGAACTCTCTCTCTTTTCAGATGGCTCAGTAGATGCAGAGCGCAGTATAGTAACTGATCTGGTCAGTCAGATGGACCCTCAGGGCAAAAGGACCATATTTGTTCTGACCAAAGTGGATCTAGCTGAGAAGAACCTAGCAAGTCCAAGCAGAGTGAGTTGTGTGATAAACGTTTTAGATTTTTTTAGGCATGTTGTTCACGTATCTATCCACAAGGTGGTGCTGTTTTATTACTTTAGGCTCATCTGCTCAGGCTTGCATAGAAGTGCGAGTAACCTATTCTGCGGTACAAGCAATTACAAATATTTCTCTTTAGAATAAACAGTCCTTGTTTTTTTGTCTTTTGTAGATCCAGCAAATAATTGAGGGCAAGCTGTTCCCCATGAAGGCGCTGGGCTATTTTGCTGTAGTGACTGGCAAAGGTATTTTAATTTAATGTGTGCATCATTTCTAGACATTCTTTTGAAGTGAGTCTCCTGAGTCTTGTTTTATTTTCTAGGAAGCAGTAGTGAAAGTATAGACTCAATCAAGGATTATGAAGAAGATTTCTTTCAGAACTCTAGATTATTAAGGTGGGACTCAGCAGTAACGACATTATTTATTTGCTTTCATACTGGTCATATGTTGCAGTGAGTGTGTCACTAAAAGATGTTTGCCTGATCATGTGCAGAGATGGCATGCTGAAGGCCCACCAGGTGACTACAAAGAACCTGAGTCTGGCGGTGTCTGACTGTTTCTGGAAAATGGTACGAGAATCAGTGGAACAGCAGGCGGACGCGTTCAAAGGTAGACGGAATACTCAGCTGTCATATTTACATCCACTTGGGTATTGTCATTTGGTTTATCCTACAATCAGACTACTGCATTGTTGAAACTCGCATGGACAAACTTTATTATCGCTGCACTTCAGCACATGCTTCACTTATTCCCACCTCTGATTTCAGAGACTTAGCAAGACTCTGATTTTCAGGGGTGAGTCAGTCATTCTCCAACTCAGTAAAAACCAAAACAGCAGCATGACGGCCGCCTACTTTATGAACTAACTTCACCATCGGAGCTTTTACGTTGGTTGTGATTCTTGTCAAAGTTCACCTCACCTCTGTTCCCCCTAGAGCAGCCAGAACCAATCCAGCGTGTATCACAAGCTCCTACCTACCAATTAACTGGCCACTCCCGTTAATGGCGTGCTGCTAGATTTATTGCCTGACGTGGGATGCTCGTCGACCCTTTGTGTGGGCAATCGATTGCAGCCGCTGTGCTTGGGGCCAGCCCGATAACCGGGGCAATTAGCGTCATCTCCATTGTGCGGGTGAGACAGCTGGCCCGTGTGTTGTGGGAATGGCAGCTCTTAGGGGCCACTGGGACGCTGATATAGAGCGCGCCCAGCTCCAGGTGCATTGATCATGGCCACGGTGCTAGATCTTAAGGCCTCTGGGGAGAAGGCAGTGTAGAGGGTGTGTTTAGGGAGAAAGTTTTAGGCGTAGTTTCCACTTACTGTGATGAGTTTTGGTGCCTGTTCTGTTTTTGGACTGGTCATACAGGTGAACGTTTTTAGACATGTTTTAGTCATATTATGGCTTAAGCATAATACAGTTATGCTCGATTTTGGGAACATTTAGGAAGTGAATGGTGGCAAAAAATATATTTAATGTAAAAAACTATTTAATGTTTTAATCTAGACTTTACTCTTAAATTGCATTACTGACACAAGGATCAGAGAGAATGTACATCTAGATCTGAAGACATCATTAGGCCCATCTCTGAATGAACTTTCTTCCCCTCACTGAACAGCATCTCGCTTCAACCTGGAGACGGAGTGGAAGAATAACTATCCGCGCTTAAGAGAGCTAGACAGGGTAAGGACCAGAGCATGACACGCTAATTAATGTCTCAGCCTTATGCTCAGCCATGTCAGTCATGCTCCACAGAGGGAGCAGCTTTACCATTTTTACCATTTCTTTCACACATTAAGCCACTATTGTGTTATTGTTAAGTATGACTAATAACATGCAACCAAACACCAAAGAGCCTAAACTGAAAAGAAAAGTGTGATCTGATCTTCCATTTAACAGAATGAGCTCTATGAAAAGGCCAAGAATGAGATCTTGGATGAGGTAATAAGCCTGAGTCAAGTCACACCAAAACACTGGCAAGTACTCGGTCTATTTCTTCACCATGTTCCGACTTTAAATATTAGTTACTACTAGTATGTTTATTCTCTAAACTGCTTGTTCCTTTATATAGCAATTCAAACTCACACATTTTGAAGCTAAATTTGTGCCCCACTATGTCTGTTTCTGAATCTGAGCTATTAAACAAATTCCACCAATTACGGCACAGTTTTGCTTCCACTTCATGGTGTTGCCTTCCCAGCCCTCCATGCCTTTACCAGGGGAATCACTCAACCTAAAGCCAGGCTGTGTAGCTGCTAGCGGTGTGTGGAGTTTTGAACCCAAAGCTCTGAGGAGCAAGCGGAATGGAATAGATCAGATGTTTGCAGAGGGCCCCAGTGAGCTCCATCAGCCTCCCTGATCAATGCTATGATGAATAGCCAGAGGGCGGCTTCTCTAGTTGGCGGTATTGGAGATATGTGTATTGATACGCCATAGTCGAACAAAGCAAACAGGATACTATGAAATATGAGCAGCCCTTAATGATAAATGAGCCGGGTCATCAGCCACAGAATATTCCGCTGTTTGTGTCATCGTCAAAACATCTGCAGTCAGAGAATTATGATGAATTTATGCTGCTAAGACAAGTTTTTTTTTTAATGAAAAGGTTTCCTTGTCCTTACTGTCAGTGCATACCTTTTGAACTAATTAACCTCTTTGTGGTTTCATTCATTTTGAAGAGCATGTAATATTGAGAACTCTCTGAATTTGAATTTCTTCTCTTGGGGATAATGTAGGGAGTCCATCTTGCAAAAGAAGCTATGGGAGAGGGTCTCCACGCATGTTATTGAGAACATCTACCTGCCTGCTGCTCAGACCATGAATTCAGGCACCTTCAACACCACAGTAGATATTAAACTCAAGCAGTGGACAGACAAACAGCTCCCACACAAAGCACTGGAGGTAATGTAACACTGGTTGTAAATGTGTGTCAGCAATTCTGTGGAACTAAGTAGAGAATAAACCTTTGGATCATTGAAAGTATTAGAAGCTGTGCAGTGTCTTTGAAATCTGTGTTTATTTCTGAACTCTGTCAAAGCTGTGATATGTTAACTACTGTTATGATCTTTAAACTGCAAAATCAATTCAAATAAGTCACTTTTTTGTCCTTTATTATTGGTTATACTTTTTTGATGCATTTGTGATGTATAAACAATTGTTAATGCTTGATATCATGGGCACTGCATGTTAGAATATCGGTACAATCACCAAAACATATTCCTATATCCACACTTGTATTGTAATCTTATGCCGCATTTATTTAACTTCTCTTTGCCTGTGCAGGTTGCCTGGGAGACATTACAGGAAGAGTTTGCCCGTTTCATGGCAGAGTACAAGGGGAAAGATCAGGATGACATTTTTGACAAGCTCAAAGAAGCAGTCAAAGATGAGAGCATCAAGCGACATAAGTGGAATGAGAGGGCCATGGACAGCTTGGTAAAGACATGATAGGCTTGCTTGTTTACTTCTGCTTAACTCGATTAAGCAATTATTTTAGAGTGTTCCAGTTGCTGATTCTGTAGACATTTTTTTTTTATCTTGACCTACTAACCTTTTATGTAAAAGTACAATTCAACGAAATCTGTGACTTTCTATGAAGTTTGTCAATACTGACTTATAAAAAGTAACTCCAGTTCTCCTTCGGTGCAGCGAGTGATCCAGCACAACGCTCTTGAGGATCGTTCCATTACAGATAAACCTCAGTGGGATGCTGCTATCCAGTTCATGGAGGAAACGCTGCAGTCTCGCCTTAAAGACAGTGCGTTCTGCATTTTCCAGCTGGCTCACTAATGTTTGACCCATTTCTTGCACCGTTCTCTGCTCTTAGTTGTACTTACTTGTTTTGGTATCCTTGTTTCCCTTCTCCAATGTTCTCTCTCAGCTGAGTCAGTAATAGCAGATATGGTGGGGCCAGACTGGAAGCAGAGATGGATGAGCTGGAAGAATCGTACACCAGAGCAGGTTTGAAAGCACTCCCACTGTCAGCACATCAGCAGAGCTAGTTTTACTACTGTATTTGACAAAACAGATTTTATTAATAGCATGAATCAATGTACCTTTCTTGCAGCACATCCGCAACGAAACCAAAAATGAACTGGAGCGTTTACTTAAGGTGAATGAGGACCACACTGCGTATCTGGCCAACGATGAGGTCACCACTGTCCGCAAAAACCTGGAGGCCCGAGGGGTCGAAGTGGACCCAGTGCTGGTCAGTGAAATCTTGCTGTAGAAAATGTAACACTATACACAGTTATTGTTTTGACCTGCTGCCGTATATCTGTAACCTAAATAGGAAAAACTGTATAAATCACCTGAATATGTTTGATTCCTTTCTTGCTTTAGATCAAGGACACATGGCACCAACTCTATCGACGTCACTTTCTACAGAAGGCCTTGTTCCACTGTAACCTTTGCCGACGAGGCTTCTACTATTATCAGAGACACTTTGTAGACTCAGAGGTAACAATACAAGCATTTTATTAATATTGTTAAAAGTGGTGCGATAATTACAATCAAATTCCCTTACAAAACCACAGAAATTTAAAATACAAAGAACTCATTGCTATAAAACTATTGAAAAGCGATGTTAAAGATTCCTCCCTGTCTGTTCTAGCTTGAGTGCAATGACGTGGTTTTGTTCTGGAGGATTCAAAGGATGTTGGGCATCACAGCCAACACGCTCCGACAACAACTCACCAATACTGAGGGTATGTGTGAGGAACTAGTACTGTGCTGTGAGCTTAATTTTTATGAAGGCTGGAGAATTAGGTCCCTTTTGTTTGATGATTCATCATGACCTAGGTGTATAGCCATCTTAGGTATTCTTTTGTCAACCTTTCAGTGCGGCGTTTGGAAAAGAATGTGAAGGAGGTCCTGGAGGACTTTGGTGAGGACCATGAGAAGAAAGTGCAACTCATCACTGGCAGGAGAGTTCAGCTGGCTGAAGACCTCAGTAAGTGCCTCACAGCTTCTCACGTAGTTCATCATTTCTGCAGCCAAAAGCAACTTCTTGGAGCTTTTCCTTGTTCCGCATAGCAGTAAGTCAGTGGCACTCACTGTGCGCAAACGGGGTCATAGACTGAAAAAGTTCAGAACTACTGGTTTAGGGTGTACCACTAGAGGGCAATGATGGTCTGAAAAATGAATTTGTGGTGCTTTTCAGGGGATGTTGTCGGATTTCACTCTTGGTTGTGGTTGGACTTTGTATTTTATTGATAAAATTATGCACTTACAGCAGAAATCATTGTGACTTTTGAAGGTTTAATTTGGGAAAATTGACACATAACATTCTAATTTGTTACTTCTCAAAGAAACATCTAACGCCTTTGTTTACAGATTTGAAGCCATTCTTGTACACACATGAATGTCTCATTCTTTTATTTTTATTCCTTTTCTTTAGTTTTTTGTGGCTCTATCATATTAGATGATTTTGACATTAATATGATTTTCACCTTCCTTTTCATTCTCTCCTTTTGCTTTTACATTCTCCTCTCTGTTGAGGCTCGAGTCCTTAATTGACATTCAGAGTGAGAAAGTGTGTGAGAGAGAGTGAAGAGAGAGTGAGAGAGATCCTGGCTACGTGCTGCCTGCCGCCTGTCATGTCCATAGCTTTGGTTGCTGTTAAACAGCCTGTTGATTAGAGTAGCAATTTACAGAGGCAACGCTGACAAGCCCAGACTTGACTACGCGCACAGAAGCGCCCACGTCCAGGCAAGTGCCGTCATTACTGTGATAACAGAGAGCGAGGCATCGCTGCAGCCGCCCAAATTAGTGTGTGCCCACAGACAGTAAAGACACAGGCAAAGCAGCTTCTCTGCGCACTTCTGTGTTTGGGTTATGAAGAGTGTCTCTTTCTCCTCAGTGATGAATTGCCTGGCGGCTGGAGAACAGCCCATTGTTTAAAAAAAACTCCAAGCACACACAGGAAAGGAGAGCTCACTCTGTTAGAAAGGAAGTGCACTCTTTATCAGGCAGGTTAGCCAAGTCACGTTACAGTGGGGTAGGTCAGGGCTTTAGAGCAAAGGCTGCAGCGGAGCAGCAAGGCTTGTCTGCTTCTTGTTTGTGGGTTTCACAACCGGCCCAGGCATCCAATCTGCTCAGAATACTTACTGCTTTCTCCTAAAACTGTTTAGTCCAATGCTTAAACTACTGTTTGTCAAAGTTAGAAATAAATATTTACAATAAAAGAAAAACCATTGCAGGCACATAAAGTGATTTCTAATATGATGCTAGCACAACTTAAAGTTATTTTCTATAAAGTTATGTAAAATAAAACAAAAGACATTTTAGATGCCTTGGATAACGAATGGAGCTGTTGATTATTCTAATAAGACTGAAAAAGCATCTAGAATAAATAAAAATAATGTCCGAAATACTTGGTATTTCAGGTAAGTTGACATAAAATTCTTGTAAATAGTAGGTATCCAGTTGGTTGAGAGAGACAGCTGAAAATTTTGGCCTGAATAAAACAAAAAATTCTTGTCATCATGTAAGAATATGCCTACAGTAAAATCTATCTAAGAAATTTAATGGTAATGAAAATGAAAAATAGTCATTATAAGCACCTTGTGTTTCCACAGAGCTGAGGTTAGGTTCTTGCTCACCATCTTCCCTAGTTTTTACATTCTGGCATCAGTAATTACTTGTTTATTTCCCAAAATACTTGAATTTAGAGATGAAACAATGTGAAAATTGAATATCATGACTGTAGTAATTATGCCTGTTATCAGTATTTTTGCCATGTTGTTCAAATGTGCTGAGAACGTTACTGCTGGAGTGCTGCGGGGAAGAGATGCAGGAGAAGACGGGTCAAAGCTGCTGCTGTTCTTGCTGTTATTATTAGTTCTATTATTGTTGCTAAATATCCACATCAAAAGAACATAATAGGCTAACCTATGTCTATTCTGTCTGTTGAAATGTTTTGTTAACAAACTTAATGTCTTTTACGAATTAAATTCAATTCTTCCGGTGCAAAAACACTCAAAATGCAGTGGTTGAGCTACCTGGCCCTGCATTCCCATGAATGGCACCTGTTGCTTAAATGAACTTGTTAGGAAAACGTGAACACCATAATTAATTTCATTGTATCTGGAACCAATGAAATGTGGTGATTTGGTGATTTGTATAAAATCCAATGGATACAATAGCTGAGGGGGAAAAAAGTGGAAGTAAAACAATTCCCTCCCTCCCTTGGCTAACACAGGGTACCACCTGTATAGGAGTGCAGTGTGTATGAGTTCTTCGATGCAGCAAAATTCAAAACCACAGGATGTTGGCTTGTTCTGGCGCTGTGGGTATGTCCAGTGGCCCTGCGCTGGTCTCTTCTGCCGCTCGGCAGTGGGTAAAGCTTAGAGTGGATTCCTGTGCTTTAAGGCGTGACGTTGCCCAGCGGACAGTCAACACTTAGGAGAAAACACCAGGCTGGCCTCCCAAGAAGTTGCCGATATGCTAATAGAGACATGCCGAGGCATGTGCTTGTGCATCAGTGCCCTTGTTGCTACTAACAGACAGAGCACATGCTTGCCCTTTGTGTTTAGAAAAGAGTGGTCTGTTAATTCTAATGACCAACACTAATGACCCTAGAAAGGGTCCGTTTATGTATTTGGTGTGGACTGAATGATTCAGTGGTTGAGCAGAATGTTTTTGTGGCATTTGATTTATTGAATGTGTGTCTTTGGCATGTTTTTAAAGTGGCAGTGGTAATGAACCCTCTTGGTCCCTTGCCTGAATAATACATACTATGCCAAGGCATCTCTTGGTCTTGCTTTTTTTTTGTGCTGGCTGACTTCATTTCTCTCTGATCCTGAGGGCATCAGAGCTGAAAACAAATTTGGAGAGCTGCCTGGCTTCCTCTGGTTTGCTCTTCAGAAAGCAGAAATGAATTCCTGGGCCTGCCTGGCCTTGCTGCCTTTCCTGCACAAGGTGGCATCATGTTCCGTGGGTTTCTGGTGCTTTTGATGTGGGATGAGGGGTGGTGTGTTGCAGCTGAGCTGACCTGTCTTCCTCTCTCAGGGTTTGGAACGTGCACGCTCTGTAACCTTTCCCTCTAAAACAGGAGTCTAAACAATGGTAGAAATCAAACATAGGCCTGTCACAATCAATTACTAATAATCAAAATATATATTAGGACTGCACAATATGTACAAAACATCAGTATTGCGACTATTTTGCTACATATTACAACTGCAGTGCCTTTCAGTATATTCAAGGGCCCATATTGTCACTTTTCTGCAGTTCGGCTTGAATTACATAAATATTGTTAAAGTTTCAAAATGTATGTTCACATCCTCATCCTCAGGGTCCATAGATGGAAAATAATAGATGGAAGTTGCGAAACAATCTGTTTTCAAATAATAATTTTGTGATGTCACAAAACAAACACTTTTACATACACCTCCTTATTCGGGTAAATGTGGCCATGCAAGAATGAATTATGGTTCATTTTGAACTATATCCTGTAAATGAACTCACACGAACGTTATGGAAAAATGAAATGGAAGGAAAATTTAGAATATGCGGCCTTTAAAAACACTTTGGCGAATCAGTGTCTTTAATGGTTAAAAATTGTCAAAATAATTGTACCTTTGTTGGATTCCAGGAGACACTCACCTACAGCTGTGAATTGGTTAGAGGCTGATTTGCATATTGCAGCCTTCATCGATTTCAGTATTTTAGAGATCAGTATTATGATCATGATTAATTGGTGATATGTTGTGTAGGGATTATATATATGAAGGTGGTCCAAGAAAAGTCAGCAGGTAAACTAGTTCATGGGTCAAGGGCGCCCAAGGCTCACTTGAGACGTGAGGGGAGCGAAGGTTAGCCCATTTAGTCTAATCCCACACTGTAGTACAAACTGTTGAAAAAAGTAATGCTGATTATGATAAAAGTATTGCATTACTAACTGTATATGGGTCTGCATGCCCATACTGGCTCTGTCTGCCACCATAAGTACCTGAAATGAACGTATGAGCAACAAAACTGGACCATGGAGCAATGGAAGCAGGTGGCCTAGTCTGATGAGCTTGATGGAAAATTTTGATGAGGTTCAAAGATTTTTCGTATTCAATGGTGTGGAGTTGAGTTAAATTGGAGTGAAATTATCTCAGTGTGTAATTGTGTGTGTAAGTGAGTTTTGTCTGTGTCTGCTTGTGATGGACTGGCAGTCTGACCAGGTTGTTTCTCTGCCTTTCTCTAACGACCACTGGGATAGGATCCAGTACCTCTGTGACCCTTGTTAGGATAAGTGAATTTCACAAAATTCTAGTTAAGAGTAAAGAAATCTTGACTGTCCAGTACTGTTTGTCCTTTGTCACCATGCAACACACATCAAACAAACAGTTACTTATTAAAACATACAATTAGTAATTCACTGTGCAGCAGATTGACTAAGTGCGCTGCAGTTTGAATATGTAGAAGAAAAAATCCCTGGTTGTAATTATGAGCATTGAATAACGCAGGTTGAACAGTGAATGCAGAGCATGTAGTGCATTTAGTTTTTGATGGCCACATACCCAATAATATGCTGGTCCTTGGTTATTAGAATATTTTTTTGTTTGAATAAGCTGCTGAATGTGATATGAGTTTTGCAGTTTGCTAAAAACAAAGAGAAGACTATGAGAAAATCAAGTCAGACTTTTTTAGAGGTGTAATGAACTTGGCTCTTACTTTTTTACACAGTCTAGGTTTGATCCAAATTTCAGCTCCTGTCATGTCATTAGGTGACTGTCAATTAAGACAGGCTTCCCCCATATTTCTGAGGTCTGCTTTTGAGAGGTTTTTTGAAGTTAGAAAATCAGAGAAGCCCATTACTTCAGAGACGAAAGCTCACTGAGTGTTTTGCACCAGTAGACACAGATGAAGCTGGAACGGAGTCTGTCTGGAAATGCATTGAACCCATTAAATTGGGCTGTTTGTGCCATGCCATGTCTTTAAATCAAACTGAGAACTCATTCTGGAATAGGATGTTATGTGTAAGAAAGCAGAATTTCTCTTCTCTATTTTTACTGTGAAAGACGTCTGCCACACGTTGCCCACCCAGCAAGACCTAACAAGAGAAGATTCCATAATTCAGAAGCGTTGGGGTGGGGTTTAGAAAGAGAGGGTCTGAATCTTTCAGTCTTTGAAAGTCTGTGAACTGTTGTTACATGCTCCCTGTTCATTTTTTTTCCATGGGCTGGAAAAAGTGATGGTCCATTTCATAATGTGAGAGATGTATGGACAGAAGTGCACAGCCTCAGGCTGGGCCAGGGGGTCCAGGGGGTCAAGCCCAGCACACACACAGCAGGCCACGAAGGCTGTTCTTTCCACAGGTGCAGGGAGCTGCGTGTCCACGTGTGTGTTTGTGTGTGACCTCGCTCTCACCTGTCTGCCTGTTTGAAGAGGAGCAGAGGGGGAGGATGGCGGCACTTCCCTTAACAAAGAGAAAAATTCACCCCCTGCGGCCCAGTCTGGTGTTAAGAGCGATTTGCCCTTACTCGCAGGCAGGTATAGAGCTGCTCTAGTTTCACACCAGGGAATTGTGTGGGTGTGTGGGTGTGTGCTTGAGCTTGTGTGTGTGTTTCATACATTTTCAAGACAAAAATATCCTGACTTTGTAGAAAAAACAGAGAAAACAGGGGTATCAAGCACCACAATATATATAAATACACAGTACTTTTAATAGTGCCTGTTAACAGTGTTTCTTTTTAAACTGAAAGGGCTTTTTAGTGGTTAAGGTAGGATCAGGTTTAAGATTAGGCTTCTCATTGTATTTACGTAGTTATATATATAAAGTACATATTGGACATAATGTATGACCCGTGTGTTAGAGAAAGAGAGTGGGAGCGAGCGGGCTGCGTTCAGGCTTGTCACTGTGTCAGGCTGTCTGTGGGTGGGGTGACAGGCAGTGTGTGTGTGTGTGTGTGTGTGTGCGCATGTGTGTGTGTGCGCATGTGTGTGTGTGCGCATGTGTGTGTGTGCGCATGTGTGTGTGTGCGCATGTGTGTGTGTGTGGGAGTGTGTGTGAAGCAGAGGGGGAAAGGCGTGCGCCAGAGCAGCTGCATGGCACTGTGCCTTTGGAGCCGTGCCCATGCTGCTAATATGCAACTGCAGGCCCGTCAGGAGGAGCCGGCTTTACGAAAGCTCCTTTAATTTACCTAATAGACTCAATTAAATTATAGAAGCCCAATGCCTACACAAACTCCTTTATTACTGTTTTTAGCTCATACCAAGTCTTGTGACAGTCAGGGTTTTGGCTGTTCGTCCACCCTGTTTTCCCCTCAGCTCATTTTTAAATATTGGAAAATTGCTGTGTAAACCACCACTGTGGGCTAATTATCCCTCCTCCAGGTGCCGAAGAGCCATAAATCTGGTAGTAGGTCTTTTTCTCTCTTTTTTTAACCCATAACAATTTATGACATTTGGACATTTGTGCTGGACACTCTAATATCACAATAAAACACTTTTCCTACATTTCTTACACTATAGTTGTGTAGTTGTGTTCTTAGTTTTTACTTTGCCTGATGCCATTATTCCAGTCAAATTGTACTCTTAGTTTTTAACGTGGTCTTCAGATGTTTCAGAATCAGTGTCTTATCGGCAAAGTGAGATGTTGTAGCTCAAGTTAATAGAGACATGCTAACAATGAATACACTGAACAGAGTGAAATAGAAAAGAGAAGGGAGAAAGGGGAAGTTAATTTAAAAAAGTAAAATTATATGTTCAATAAATTGAGAAATCAATAAAAGAGAAACTTTACAAGCTGCTACAAATTCTATTTCCACACAGCAGTGCTGCAGAGCTGTTGTACATCAGTCATTAATTTACAGAACAACCTGTTACCCAGTGTCCTTCTTTGAGTTGCACCGGCTAAAAGAAAACTTCTAATTTCTATGCCATTTTTGCTCGATGAATCACTTGTCCTTTGCATCTCCCTTCCCACATCCACTTTCTTATCTATAAAAACTCAGTTTGGGATGACATTAACCTCTTTCATAGCTGTTATTGATAGTCACTGATAAATCAGTAAGTGGTCCCAGTCCTGTTATTAGTGTGTAACTGCATAATTACATAATAAATTACATAATTGCACATTGAATTATATTTTACATTTGATTAACATGTATCAGCAAGGTCAAGTCTGCAATTCTGTTCTTTTCCTTTTGTTTGAATATCAAGAACTGAACAAAACATGACCAATAGAGTAAGAGTTTTACAAAAAATACCCTCTACCTTCTCCTCTTCAGCTAACAAGAACAAATTCAAAATTAAACGTAAAAAAGAGTTTTTACAGCATAAATGCCAGTGGCAGCTTATTAAGTTTCCTGTAGTTCTGTCTGGACCTGTTCTTTCACTCTGTCTCACATTTTCCCCTATCGTTTTCTCATCTCTTCTTCATCCCTCTTAAAAGGGTGACGGAGGAAAGCTTACTTTCTTTGCTTTCTATGTCTCTTTCGCTTCCTGGTCCTCTGTATTCAGCCCAGGCTGATGTGTGTGCTGAGGGTTTAAGTGTGTTTGCACTAGGCGTTAAACCTGTGCAGAAGCTCCTTTTTTTTTTCGCACATTTACTCCACACAGCTTCTCCTTTTCCACCCTCTCTCCTTTTGCCTCTATCTAATCAGCAGCTGCCGTGTGACCTAAACGAATGCTTCTGCCTTGACTGGCTTATCTGAGCAGTGAATATAAGGGCGGTGCATGGAATTAGCCAGTCGACTGTTGACCGTGTGTGTCTTATCTACTGGATGTGAAGTTGTCAAGGTGGATACCTTGCCGTACGGTCTAGGTGGTCAGTGCAAAGCTAAAGGAATGATTTCGTATTAATCGTTAAAAAAAAAAAAAACTTTGGCAGCTGGTGAGGGGGGCCATCATGTGGATGTAGTTTTACCTGAGAGAATGAATTGGCTGTCAGTTTTAGTAGGTGCCAGAAATAACCAGGCCAGAGGGCCTTAAAATGACCCTGTATATAAAATCTAGTGAAGTGTGTGTTAACTTTTAAATGTAATAAATCAAGGTGAATAAATATCAGTAAAAGATATTGCACCGACAAAACAGCCCTCATCTTGACCTTACAGGGCAACAGGGTGGGAACCTCTACACTGTACAAAAATGTCTCACATCAAAAGCATTCGCTTTCACTAAGTCTACGTCTTTTGTGATTAAAAAGGACTGTGAATCTACACCCTACCAGTTAGTATTTTTAATTAGGTTAAAAACATTTTGAATTTTTGGTAAAGTGCCTCCTTCTGAGTATAAAATGCCCCCGAATCACAACAGCTATGGGCTTAAATGGTCTCTTAAAGTTATTTCCTCACCAGACAAACAGAAACATCCATAATCCAATGAGTCAGAAATGGAAACTAGAACTTTTTTTTTTTTTTTTTTTTGGTAACTTTAGGTCATTCATGGCAAGGCTGGAGTCAGGAGTTGACTTTCAGCCAAGCTATCCTCATCTGCAAGGGCCTGGACATAAAATGGCACACTCTGAGATGTCAAGCAATATTTAATGTGGAACCGCGTAAGCCCGCCTTTCATCTGTGGTCAGATTTTGGCCTCTTCCTTCCCGCTCCTTCCTCTCCCACTCTCACACTCCCACCGTTTGCTGAGCTCCCAGTGGCCCTGATGGGAAAAGCATGTGCCGGACCTGCCCTTTCACTCACAGAAAGACATTTATGCTTCACTCTGTCAGGTTGGGGGGGAAAAAAATGCGCTTCCGTCTTCGCAACAGCTGGAGGAAAAGCCCCCTCCCTCTGCAGGCTGCGGTCCCAACTTCACTCTCCCAGGCCGCAGGGATTGAGCCGCCCACTCTCTCTCTCTTACATATCTTCATCACTCTCATCATCTTCATCACCCCGTCTCTTCCTTGTGTATAAATCTAACTCTCGACGTTCATCCGACCTATAAAGAAGAACACTCTCTTGCTCGCTCTCTCACTCTGTGTCCTTGTTCTTAGGAGTTGCTGAAAAACTGAGCTCACATGTTCAGGGAAAGAAACAGTAACAGGTCTTCTGGCCCTCTCTGTGCTCCCATCACTGCTGAAGCCTTTGGGACCTGTCTGTCCAGAGCCAGTTGTCAGACTCCCAGAGAACAGTTGTCACAATGATTTCTACACACCATTTTATCTATATGTCAGATAGCATGCTCTGAGGTAATAGGAAAACCATACATTTCCTCTCTCCCAGGGTAAAAACAGAGCAGCCTTTTCAGTTTGTTTTCTGACACATTAGGATTACACTGCTCCTTTATCATGATTCGGTTACGCAGTCTAAAGAAGAGATCTGCCGAGTCTATTCTTTTCAGACTGAACTTCATTTATCAGTTGCTGCGCATCAGTGGGTGTTTTCCAAGCTAATATTACAGTAATAGTCTAATCTAATAGTTTGATAAAAACATAATCCTATGTAAATTTTCAGTTTATGCAAAGTCAGCCTTTGTGGTGTGTCAAAGTGCAAATTTTCACAGGTGTGATCATCAGTCAGACTTGGTTGGCGCTTGTTCTTCTACATCAGCTTGGTGTGTTCCAGGCCATGCCCACAAAGTAGTAGATCAGCCAGCTGAGCAAAAAGTACATCATGTAGCTTAAAACCAGGAGTAGGCGCAGCCATGCTGAGGATTGGAGTTTGTTTGTGCTTTTGTCTGTTTTTACAGATGATTAGATGTCACACAGGCTCAAAAACCACAAGTATAGTAAAGACTAATTCACTCCACACATTTAGGAAAGTGTGTGGTGATTACAACGTATCACTAACATGATACAATAATTGGTAGGATATTAGCTTTTGTTACTTGATAGCTGCATTAGCCTTGTGTTAAACAAAGAAGATATTAGCCAAATGTGTCCTGTCTTATGACTACATTTGGGGAGCATTGTGGAACTTTAGTATTTTGCCAAACTTAGTTTAAAACTGAAGAAAAGACTGAGTTTGGGTCCCATTTTAGCCACTTAAATGATCTGTCTATCGTGCATGATACCGGGTTCCACACTGAGCTCAGGCTAATCCTCGGCAGGCTTGACATGACTCTTGTTGAGTCATCAAGGAATTTGGTGGTGTTTACTGTTTCGGCAGTAGCCCCTTTATATTGACATATCGATGGGGGGCAGCTGGGCATGACACTGTTTGTGGGAGTGGTTGAGATGCTGGAGTTGGAGGTGCTTGGTGTTGGGTGTTTGGCCACCTGTGTGCGCGCGCCTATGTGTGTGGGTGTTATGGCCATTCAGGGTCAGAGGTGGGGCTTTGACTGACATGTGGTTATTAGAAGACTCCCCTCCAGCACACACATCATGCCTTACACACGCACACTCCCTTTTTCTAAAACATTCCCCGTCTCGCCGAAGCACATGGGCAGACAGCCCTCTATTGTCCCTCAGGCTGCTTCTCGGCTATTCCAGGCCCTCACTTGCCCCTAGCCTGGCACCCATCTCTAGTCTGTAATTAAATGCTTATTGAAGGCCGGCAGTGGTGGTTAGGTGAGGAGTTCAGCTGAGAGGTGGTCTGTACACCTGTGCTGGCATGAGAGTGACTGGCAAAGTTCTCACGAGTGTCTGCCTCCATCATAGGGACTGAGACTGTGTATGGAATACAAGACAGTTTGTTTTCAGTTACCGTTCCAAGTTTATGGTTCTTTAACTGCCAGCGCTCAGTTGATAAATCCTTCACTTCTGCTCTTACTTTAACCCCTTTATCATAAGATGAAGTTGTTGTATTGTTTTATTTAAAAATATTAAGCTTTCATGTTTAATTACATAATTCATGTAACATTTAATTACAATGAATTTTGTTATGTAAATTTGCATTCTTCATTGTCTGGTTTGAGTTTGTACTTTTGTTTGTTTCAGTGTTGAGAAACAATCATTTTTCTTTCCAGAAAATGTGACTATGCATAACAATAGCTTTTTATCAAATTCGCCTCATAGTAGAATGTCTTCCTTTTTAATTACAAACACTGATGTGTTGACATTTCCAAGTTTGGAATCTGCATAGTAGGATTTTGATAACAGTTCCAAATTGTCCTGAAACTAATGTAACACTAATGTATAAATGACGAATAAAATAGTGGGCCACCACAGGCCCTCTTTGTCTGAGGAGATATCAGTCTCCTTGCCTTAAGTCATCTCTGAAGTTACATTTAGGTAACTGTTGCAACCAGTCAGTGATTTTTATTTGCCTTAAAATATCTAACTATTCCCCTTTTCACAATTTTGGGTGCCCCTAGTCAAATGTCACCTTTTTGTTTAAGTGAAAATAAGTACACACACTCTACAGAGAACACACTTATACGTATTTTAATGCACAGTTACCATTTTTGTGTTCTATTTGACATATTGGGGGGAGGGGGGGGGGGGGAAATGAAACATAAACATGTCCTGTAGAAAACGTATGGCACATTTTACTTCTAGTTCAAGTCCAAGTTCACATTGATTTACACAGCACATTATCGTACACAAAAGGTTATTCAGTGTGCTTTACAGAAATAGAATATAAAATAAAATAAAATAGAATAAGAAAATGGGAGAGAGATAAGAAATAAAAGAATATGGCAAAGAAAACTGAAAGCGCAATAGAAGTGCAAATGTTTAAAGAAGGTGGAAGACAATAGTGCAGTTTTTAGCAGCCTATTAAAGCTACAGTTAGTGCAGATCTGATACTGATGGGCAGTTTGTTCCAGCAGCGGACAGCATAGTGACTAAACGCCATTTCACCATGTTTAGTTTCAGATCTTCTCACCACTAGCTGAGCAGGTCCTGCAGGTCTAAGAGACCTACCAGGGGTATATACCTCAAACATATCAGAGATGTACTTAGGGCTCAAACCATTGAGTGACTTGTACACAATGAGTAATGCTTTGAAATCAATTCTATACTGAACTGGGAGCCAGTGCAAAGACCTGAGAAGTGGAGTAATGCGCTCTCTTTTCTTGGTTTTAGTTAGAACTCTGACTGCAGCATTTTGAGTTTTCAAATAAATTTCAATAAATTTCTTTGGGAGGGTGTTCAAACTTTTGCTTACAACTGTATGCTTTATGTGGTACAGTGATATAAACAGCCCAAAAATAATTGAATATCAGTACCTTTGTACCCATTTTCTGAGGACTACTTTTAGAAATCTTAGTGCTATTGTATTATAATAAATTTTAGCCTTTTGCTTGTTGTTCTGGGTTGCATGTACTAGAATGCTATTGCCTCTTTTGTTGAATTCCTACCTCTCTACAGTTCTGCTCGGCCTGTACTACTTCTGCTCCTCTTAGCCATCTGTTTTAAAGATAAGTCTGAGTGGTGATTTGTAGCGCTGCCACTGCTGGGGTGTTGTGCTGTTGACATTCAGTTTTATGTGCCACCTCTGTGTTCCCCTGCTTCTGTCTTTTATAGCTGATGTCATTGTATGGATTTTCAGACAAATCAAATGGCAGCAGTGAATTTTTCTGCTCGTTGCATTAGGAGGTCTACCTCACAGAGACCTCCAGTCTCCACTTTCAAAGAGTTCACTTGTCAGGCCCACCTTTGAAATGACACACTGAGTTTCCAAGGACCCACACAGCTAGTCTCTGAACCCCGTCTCAGACGTTTTGGGTAGTGGACCAGAGCGAAATGTGAGCTGCTGAATAAACTGTTGCCACATTTTAATTTCTTCGTTTCTTTTTTTTTACATCCCCATTGACTGCCCACCTTGATGGCAAATATTGAAGGCTAGCCATTATCGGGGAAGGATTGAGTTTCCTCTAGTTTCTCGTAGCTCCAAGGCTGTATCCCGTGCCTTGACTATCGCTTCTTTCTCTCGTTCTCCTGTTCTCCTTGGCCACACTGTTTCGCAGTCTAATTACAGGTCAATTAAAGGCTTTCTCCAGCCTTCTGCCGTGCCCGGCACAGGAGGCTTAGGGCTCAGTAAGAGTGGGAGTGAAAGAGATATCATTTCATGTGGAGATCAAGCAAGAGCCCCTTTGAAAGAAGGGATTGAGGAGGTACCCCTGAAAGAGTGAAAGCCACCCTCCTTCTCCCTTCTGGAAAAAAGAAGGGGGGGGGGCTTCTGGGATAGGGGCCAAAGGATTATGGGAATATTCATGACCAGATAAAGAGCAGGGACTCATGAATGGATGTGTCCAGAAGCTCATCTCTTAGGTAAACAGGGGCCTAAATGGAGTTTAGATCCAGCTTCTCGGACGCGCAGGAGCAGGGTAAGGAGTGAGAGCATTTGCTTCTTTCCCCCGTGTCACATTTCCGTTGCTGTGAAAAGAAAAGCCTTATTTTGGCCTTTTCTTCATCATCATCCTGCATTCTTCCATGTGGAACAAACAGATGGTGGAAAGAAATAAATGTCTGTTTCTCACAGTCTTTTCAGACACATTAAGCCAATGTGCACACAAATGTGCCCGCCATCTTTCGTTGTGCTTTATTTCTCAAAATTGGAATGGCTGCAAGTCTACAAATGTGTTGTTGGTTTGTGTATTGTAGGCATATTGGGAAGAATCGGGCCTGTTTTGTCTCTTTTGGTCAGGCGTTTCACCTTGGACTGGGTTTGTCATTTTCAAGCACAGTCAAGCAATTGGCACAGGATGCTGTTTTCTCACTGTTTGATTGAAATCATGTTGCTTTTTGGTTTGTAAGCTGAATTTTTTTTTTTTCCCCTTGAACTCATTTTAGAGAAGTTAACAGATTGTGTGGAAATGGGCCAACTTGCTAGTGTGTAATGGCCATTAAACAATCAAACTGCTATGTTTCCACAGACTCAGATGGGGTTGTCCTGCCAGCCTCCCATGAGAAACTTTGTCCAGCTTGAGTTTCAGCCCCACACCTGCAGTGTGTCGGCGTGTCCTCTCTCAGCTCTAATGCCTCCGTTACCCTCCCTAAATCCACCATCTCAGTCTTTTATAAGCTCACGATCTAACAGAGTATCAAAGACCAGGCCACTGCTGCTACTTGCCAGGAGTGTGTGTGTGTGTGT
>JBBPCZ010000115.1:15257262-15313245 GCA_037974445.1 Brycinus macrolepidotus | reverse complement strand
TTTATAAGCTCACGATCTAACAGAGTATCAAAGACCAGGCCACTGCTGCTACTTGCCAGGAGTGTGTGTGTGTGTGTAAGTGTGTGTGTGTGTGTAAGTGTGTGTGTGTGTGTAAGTGTGTGTGTGTGTAAGTGTGCGGGGAAGGTGCCATAGGGTCGTGTTTCAGGGGGTGAAATTATTTGAGAGACTGTGCACGTGTGTATATGCGTGTGTGAGGGGTCAGAGTGTTGTATTTCAGACCACAGAGGTGTCAGAGTGTCTACAAAGGCTGGCTTATTCCTTTCATCCCTCACCTCTGCACAGAAAGGGGAACCCCCGTGCTATAACACTCATAAAACGGCCGCACGAGCCTCGCATGAGAGTATTCGGTTACAGGCACAAGCTCGGAACAGAGTGTCCACGTGAAAAGCCAGTTGAAGCTGCTGTGGTCAAATTATGTGAGACAATAGAGCAAGTCTAATTGATTACACTCATATACATCTTGAAGATGGGTTAGAATCTACTGTCTGATAATTATACTGGTAATTCTGTTAAATAACAATTGAGAAATAAGAGAAATTCCACAAAGGTGCACCGTCAGCATAAACATCATTTAAGGACTAGTTTGGTAGAAAAATAAACCCTAAAACGAAGACAAAGACATTTTTTACTTTAAAGAGTTTGTGCTTTTCAGTTTTGTAAAGGAGCTACAAGGCTAATGTAGCAAGAAAGTAATGGAAGTTTACACCCTATCAGTGAGCTCTGTTGATTTCATGCCTCAAATTACATCAAGTCTTTGAGTGATCTTAGTAGTCATATCTATTTTCTGACATTGTTTGACATATTGTTATCTCTAACACATTTCATAGCTAAGTCACAACAGGCACTTTGCTGTTTTGCTTGAATTTTGCCGATATTTTAACTTGAATTTTGCCGATATTATTTTAATTAGGACTGCAACTTAATATTATTGAATATTATATCTATACTATATTCTATAAGAATAAGAAAAGCTTAAGACATGTTTCACTTTAATGGGAAAACTAATCATTTATTACTTTTCTTCTTCTTTTCTTAATTTAATTTGCGTTTTTTGCATTATTGCTTATATAATTAACTTTGCTTTTATTTATACTTTTGAATCAAATTTCATTTGAAAAAAACTACAAAGAATGAACAGTTTTCAATTACCGATGAACAATTTTCATAGTAAGTTGCAACAAAATGGAGAATCCTTCCCAGTCTGGCAACATAACGCAGGCCGCTGTGTTATTAAGAGTGTTAGTGATTAAGCACAGAAGACAAGATCTTTTTAGGTGTTGTCTTACAAACATTTGTTTAATCAACTCTGGTCATTGAAAGGGGAAATTATCAAGGATCAGGTGTGCAAGCTGGAAACTGCAAACAGCAATTAGCCATGATGCTCTCAATTATTTTCAGGAATAAAACACAACTGAGCACACTGTAGCAAGGTACTAATCTAGGGGCTTAGGAAACTTCATTGAACTGCAGCTGGAGTTAAAACCGATATGATAGTGGGTAGTTGGTAAGATAATGGAGTCTCACAAACTGTCCAAAGATTCTAGTGTTCAGAACTGCTCAGGACAAAATAGCATTTAGCTGGATACATAAACATTTGTCTCTCGTAGAAGTGCACGGATTCGTAAAAGTGATAGTTGTGTGAGTTATTTGAGCGGCTTTTCCACAAAAATATTAATTATTATGTTAATCGAACAACATTGAATATTTGCTGCAGCTCAGATTTTAATAGTTTACAGTATGCTGTACATCTTTCGGTGTTATGGAATCTTACTCTTCTATCTTTTTTCTCATGTCGCTGACTAAATGCCAGCCTGAGCCTCTAGGGCACGGACTTTGAAGTGGTGTGTGAAGCCGAAGTAGTGCAATGGAATACCACCTCTTCCTCAGCTCTGCTAACACAGACTGATGAATTGTCAGTGGCTACCATATGCTGTTTGGGTAACTGAGAGGACGGCCACCAAACCACAGTGGCTCATGACAAGACTATTACTTTATTCTCCAAAGTACTGAAATGTTTTCTTAACTGTAAGCTGGGTAATAGCCCCAAGGCTCCATAGACTCAATAGGTCTCCACTGGCTGTTCTGTTCACCATTCTTGTGGAGGAGCACAACAAGGTGCTATGCTGCAATGTGTGTACGAATGTAATATGTACACTTTCTCTCTTTCTGCAGAAAAAGTACGGGAAATCCAGGAGAAACTTGAAGCCTTCATAGAAGCTCTTCATAAGGAGAAATAGTGCCACAGGTAGTCATTAATGCATTACTTTCACACTGGCATTTGGATTCAATGAATATAAACATAGGTTGATGTGTTACTTTTGGAATAAATGTAATTTCAACATTGATTATGACATATAGAACATGCAAAATTATACATTTTAATCAAGGTCTTTTTTTGTTCCAGAAACGTTGGATGCCATCTTGTCCTCCTTCAAAAATGCACTGAGCACAGAAGATGTGTTTTTTTTGCTGTGTAACTGATGGGCCTCCCTGCTTTCCTCCTGTTTTTAACTTTCACTGCTTTAGCTCTCCGTCATTGTTCATGAACACACACTCTTAAGCCACGGCAGAACTCTGCCTCCGTCTTTAAAAGCTGCCCCTGTGAAAACAAGTCAAGTGCGTAGGAGCCCCTTAAAGTTTGTTGAACATTTGATCGCTGTTGGAAAGAAGCGCTCGCACGAGTAGAAGTGGTGCCCGTCACAGTCTCATGCTTTGTTCTTTTCTCCTGTAGCACATAAAAGCCGATGTGTTCACCAGAACTATTCTTCATGCACAGCTGAAGAGAGGTGTGTGTGGGGGAGAGAGAGCAAAGAGAGAGAGAGAGAAAGAGAAGCACATGCATGCACTTACAGGCTTTTTGTGTCTTCTCTTCCTTTGTTTCCAATAAATGAAGATTTTGTACAGTTTTCATTTTTCTTTCTAGCCTTCCTTAATAATTGCAGTGATGTTTATGGATAAGGCACATGGTTAAGCTCATCTGTTGTTGATTTGGCTGCTGGAGCATCCCAAATGTCTTTTATCTTTTTTTTTTGTTTTTTTTTTTTGGCCAACATCATCTCTGTGGCTGAAGAGCCTCCCGTTTTGTGACCTTAAATACACACAGAATTGCAGCCGAAATGAGACACCTTCATGATCTTATCTGTATCATCTTAAAGTTCTGGTTCTAACTTAATGGAAGAACGAACTTGAATAGTGTTGGTGTTCGTAATCTCACTACTTAGCCCATGTGCTACATGCCCTTTATTAAGCAAAGCACTTAAAAATAACTTCTTGTTTTATGTTTCATTCTAATGTGCACAAAAGCATCTGGAACCCTCGTCTTGTGGACCTTCTGAATCTATAAAATGATGAGGAGGAAAGAATAAAAAAAGGAAAGAATTGATCAGCTCAGTCTGGTTGGTAGTCACATTTTATTTCTTTTATTTGCTTCCTCACCACTTTGTTTTTTTTAACCACTGAAAAATTCCCCACTGTCCTCTTGTCCCCTTTTCTGTCGACCACCTTTCTAGGTCCACCAGTCTAAACTTGAGGGACCTGCTGCATCTAATTAATTTACACCGTTTGACCATTCTGTCACCTTCTGTCCTATATCCCATTTCTCATGTATACCTTCCATACACAGCACTTTTTTTAATCTCTCTGACATTTGTGCTGTTTACTTGGATTTTGTAAAATCCACTGTGATGGAAAAAGGCATTGTTGCAGACAGTTCATATGTATAAATGGGTAAATACATTGTGTACATGTAGGCATAGTTGAAAGCATAGATCTGTCATCACAACTGGGGGGGTGGGGGGTGGGAGTGGTCAGAGTGTGATGCTTGTAAGAATAATATATAAACATTTTCTCCTTTGTTGTAGATTGTAATGTTTGCATGTTGTATGCCTTTGAATTCGGTTTATTTATTAAACTGGTGTTAAAGAAGTTAAAATAAAGAAATGGATATTAATAATCTAATGCTTCGGTTTTGGCTGTTAAAATGAGATGATGGAGAAACATTCATGAAAATTATCTACAGTTCAGAGCACTGTAGGCATTGATCATTTGAGCTGAATGCTTTAATGTCTGATTGCATACATTCCATATCAGACTACATATAAGTAACATTGTTACTGGGCACAAGAAGGTCATGTTTTTCTGCATACACATACAGCATGATGTTTTTAAAGATTTAGACTTATAGTTTTGTGATTTAACATGGGAGTAAAAAGAGGCATGGCCTTTTTCTTTAACTAGTATTTGCAATTGGACAGAAATATTTTTATCTTATGAAAATCTTCATTTGTGCTTTCTGTGTGAACAAGCTTTCTCTAAACTTTGTTGGAACACAGTTCCATATTCTCACAGTACATACTGCTTGTGGGCATACACAAAAATCAAACTTTTAAACTACATACTATTTTTTTTTTTTTGTTTACTTTGCTAACTAATTCAGTTTTTTTCGTAATGTATGGTGAACTGACTGGGGCAAGACCATGGGACTACAAAGATTTGACATTGAGCATTCAAACTCTTGATGCTGTAGTGTGCACTATATTTATTTGTTTTAGATTTTTATCCTACATATCTTAGTCTTGGCTCATCCCTACCTGCTGTCTAGGTGTTCCACTGTCACGGCGCTTTGGAAATTGATGCACCCTCTTCCTCCGAAACACAGGAAGCACCTTTGCGTCCTTTCAAACTATGTGATTGGACAGTATAGTTTGAGGAGAATGCTAACTGCCATTTCTGTAATGTCAGCTAACAGACCCACGTGAGTAAAGGGGGAGAGGGAGGCCAGTTACGCTGCCTTTGACTTCTGGCTGAGGATGGTTGTTGCATCACTGGGAATCCAAGTCATGATCTCACAAATAGAGCAAAGTTTAGACATTGGAAGGCCACTCAGGAGCCCTGTAGTTCACTATTTCTATAATTGGAAGTGATTATAAAAACTCCTATGTCTTAACAAGTTTGTAATGTTCATCCGAACTATGTAAATGTCTCATTTATTTAAACTCGTAAGATAAACGGAACGTTACCTTTTTTATCATGCATGATATGAAATGAATTATGGCTAGTAATGAGCATTCACTCGATTTGCTTTTTTATTGATTTCATACTGGTTTTCTCACAGTTTTATGAGTTCACAATACTCTTTTTTTTTTTTTATGGATTTTTGATTAAAAAAAGAATGACGGATGACTAGATATTGAGTGAGAGTACATGTGCCTTGGATTCAGTGGTTTGAGTTGCTTATGTACATATCCTGCAGCTAATGAAGTGCGAATATGACCTGTGTGCTGTGCAGGTGGAGCCTGTACTTGGTTACCAGCTCCTCACTCTCTGCCCTGTTTACTCATAAGACCTGTGGGCTATGTGTGGAAACCTGTCGAGGCCCTGGAGTCCAAAACTCCAATCTGGCCTGTTGTATATAACGTGGGGCAGTTTGTGTGTGTGTGTGCGTGGGGGGGTTGGGGTGTCTTTAACTCCTGGGCATCATCTCCCATTTCACAAGGGCCTGATTGTTCCTGGCATCGCAACCTTGCCGGAGGGAGGCAAAGGGAATTGAGGAGGTGGGGGGATTTCTGTTTTTTTGAGAGAGGGGCACTATATTCCTTCCAGCACCTGAGGGCCATATACATGCATACACTCCAGCCTTGACTGGCTGCCTCCTGCATGCCTTCGGAGAACGATTATATTCCCCTGTTTGTTAAAAAAGAGAAAGACAGAAAAAGGGGCGGTTTTGGGGGGCTGTTTGGAGAAAGAGGCTTTAACCTAATGACTCCATGCAGCATCTCAATAGGGGCGAAGAAGAAGTCAACCTCCAGCAGAATGCCTTTGTGCTATCAGATAACCGGCTTCTGAGGAGGAGGGGGGAAAGGAGGACACACTATACGACCATTAGCATCTCCAAAGGCCGTCACGTTGACTAATAGCCCGGGCCACAACGCCACACTGGCTCAGTTTGTGTTTTTTCTCCATTATGTGACGGACACAAAAGAGCGGGAGACTGGTAAAGACCTGTCAAATGTGCCACCGCTGCCGACGCGCACAAAGCTTTATTTCTCCCCTCGCCAAAAAAGGACTGACTTGTTCTTTCTCTGACTTTCTTTTACCATCCTCCCACCCCACCACCCGGTCCTTTTTTATGGGGGGGGTTGCATAGAGGGTGGGCACCGAGAGTCACTCGGTGAATAAAGCCTTGAGAAAAGGAAATAAATTCAGGAGTTCAGCGCTTGGGCAGATTGGGCCATGTTACCATTTGTTCGCAGGCTTGTCTGCAGCCTCGGGCCTTCCCCCTTGGGCTTTGCAGTGTCTCTGTCCCGTGCGCCTGCAGTTGATGAAGCACCATGGCTAGGGCAGGGTTCAGCTTTTCATGTGCCACCCACAAAGATGTGATCAAAAGCTGAGAACAGAGTTAGGCTGTTTGCCTGCACCGTACTGGCAAGGTTATTTTTTTATACGTTTTTATATGTTGTACTTTATGTTTCAGATGTTATGAGAATTGAACTGTGATGAGCTGGTATTTCTGTAAATATGCCTTTCAGTTTTACTCAAGAATAGGAGGGTAATGGCGTCTCTAAGAACTCTTTAGGGGCTCTTTCAAACATTTCTTTGAGGATTTTTCTTCTTAACGGTTCTTAAGTGTCTCTCTTTGTCATAAATGGCAAATGCAGCTTTTCCAAATCTCCAGAGTTTAAGTTTATGATCCTCTTTTTTGGTAACGTGGACTCGTCCTGAGCAAACAGGCCAGTCCACTACCACAGTATGTTCCGATTTTCAATAGGCACAGTTTACTACCTCCACTCTCAATATAAGAAATCTTTATATTTTTTGTCATCTGATATGCTAATTATGCAAGAAAGTTGTATCATATCCCCCAGCTTTTTTCAGTGTAATATTTAACTGAAGCAAGCAAGCTTGTTTCAGATGAAAGCCAGTATCTCCATGTCATCCTTCTTTTTTTTTTTTTAACTCTGTCACTGTCTTATAACTCTCTTGTACGATGGGCTAATGTCAGGTACATCATAACCTAGATACCAATTATGCAAGCTGATGATGCTTAAATATTATCTTAGGGTAATTTAGGTCCTTCATTGTGCTCCTTTTTTAAGAAATGCAAACAACTGACAGTGGCATCGGCATTGCATTCTCTACTTGATTTTATTTCAAAGGGAACTTACAGACATAACTTTACAGTACATAACAGTGCAAGTGCCTCTTAAATTGTATTTTCTGTCTGTAAAGACAGATGAGACCTCCGCCTGATTGCTGAGTCAACATCTTCCTTTCCATCACTGAGCTGTTGTCCTGCCTGAGAAAGCAACAGGCTGTGTTCTCCCTTTACTGTCCCCTGGGCTTGATGCTTTAAGGAAAGAGAGAAACCATAGCACAATTGCCTATTGTGTGCCATTATGTTTGAGGCATCTTCCCATTGCTGCTGTGGGGTCCTTTCCCCTGCTGAATTAGGCCCATGGGGATTTTAGCCAAGTCACAAAGGTCAGTTATCTCCCTCCCCATCCCCCTAGCCTGCGTCTCGACGCGAGCCATAAATTACTATAACCATTTAGTATTGATATTAGCCCCTGTTCGAAGATTTCACCCTGAATACATAAGGGAGAACTTGAGTGATTCTGTGGATGCAGTTTCTCATGTATTGGATCATGTGTCCCTGCCTAGGCTGGGAGTTCTTTTCTTCCTCACACTTCATCTGAATGGGAAAAGTGGGAAAAATCAATAAGATGACCTCACCGTCTCATGGCCTGGAATGCCATAAATGAATTAGCCCCTTTGTTGGAGGAATGAGGCCATTTAATGGATTCCCGATGGCAAATCTATATTCCGTCTCGCTAATCTCTTCCACGGCCGTTTCCACACCCGAGACAAAACAAGTCTGTCATTTTCTGTTCGTTCATAAAGGGAAACTAACGCTTACTGTTAGGAGCTTAATTTAACACACCAGCCGTCCTCTAGCAGGGGAGGTAAACACAGCAGCCTGTGAAAGCCTTTGAAACAGCAGGAGAGAGCTGAGGTTTCGCCTCATGACGGGCACCCACTTTCATGTGAAGATAAGGGCCGTTGCCATGGAAAGCAGATCCGCAACAGAGTGCTTCTTTTTTGGGGGCCTAGGAACTCTAGGCTGGGTGAGTTTGCATGGACTTAGGGGGATTATTGGGGTATTCATAGCAACCCCAGGGCCAGCAGGTGAGGTCCTGCCTCAGCTCCCTGATCCTTTAGGTAAACACTGCTGTTTGGGATGGAGATGGGAAGAGTGAGGGATTCGTTGCCAGGATGAAAGTGTATCCACAGGCTCACTGATCCCTCCCGGCGGAGTGGGTTCTCTAGGGCCCTGCCACTTGTTCCAGCATGGGGGTATCTGAGGGCCGCATTCACTCTGTAAGTGGTATAGTGTGGCTGTACCAAACACAGTCTGGTGACATTACTTGACTGGCAAGAATGGTATCTTAGCAGACACTAAAACCTTTCGCAAACAAGCGCAAAGCTTTTGCATTGCTGCCGAGGCTCTGGATATGTCTACACGCTTGTTGTGCTGCATGTGCAACACAGCAGCATTGACGCTAAACTAGAAAGAAGTAAGAAAAAATACCTTTAATCTGTATTTGTTTTTGCAATTAATGGGAGATAAAAAGATACAGCATTTATGTGTGGCATCCCCATTGCCTATAATTAAACAGTTTGGCTGATCATTCAATTAATTCTTTAAAAAAATTATTTGAAGTAACTACCATAAATCTACCATAAAAACGTTATATGTAATTTATATGGTCATGCATGCGAGAAATTGAAGCGTTGATCTACATACAGTCATTTGCTGTTTAAAGTAGTATTACCAGTACCCAAGTAAGGGTAGGAAGAAAAACAAACAGATGCCACTGTTGCAAATCTGTATTCCAACGTCGGGTCTCCCGTTTCTATAGGTTGGCTTTGGATCATACTGTCTCTGAATCAAGGCAAGAGTGTACTTTTTCGATTCAGGCGAGCCAACATGAGATTACGCCAAGTCCTCACGAGACACAGAAAATCACACTTTCAGACATGCAGGCATGGAGCCGACTACTCTACACTTGCATTTCCATCATTGAGAACCAGTGTACTCACTGGATAAATGTCATTTTGTGTGCCTGTGGATGTGTGTTTGTTCACCTGCTTGTCAGAAAGAAGGAAGAGCCTGTTTGTTTGGCCAGGGATGGCACTTCCCTGCCCCTGCCTGCACCCCACATTGCCCCTTTCGTGGTCAGCACGCCCCATGAGTCTGCTCAAATATTGGCTTAGGGTCTTGGGTTTGGATGGTACACACCCTGCAGCCTTTGACAGTTGCTGCCTAATGGGCATTGTTCTTATTGTCCACGCTGACTCTTTGGCCCCTGCCAGACCAGGCCCTGCCCTCTGCAACCAGGGGCTGAGAATGGACCTCTGTAAACGTGTGTGGGTCAGAGTGTACTGAGGTTTTGTGTGTGTGTGTGTGTGTGTGGTGGTGGGGGTGTTGTGAGCTTGTGTACCCATTGCTGTGATCCTGTGTTCAGGAATGTTTGCTCTGACAATACACAGCAACTGTAGTCATTCTGCTCCGAGCCCTCTCCAGCCTCAAATCAAACAGCACTTGCGAGGTGAGAGGATCTTCTTTATCTGGGCGACGTTGGCTTTTTTTTTTTAGAGGAGGAAGGTAAATAATTACAGCGCTTTAATAGGTGGATAATGTGCTCCCCGGGTGCTTGGACTCACCCTGTGCAAACAGGCCAATCCACTACCACAGCATGTTCTACACATGCCGACTCTTAATAGGAACAATCTACTGTCCCCCACTCTCGGTATAAGGAATCTTTATATTTTTGTCATCTGATGTGACCTAGGTGGACCAGTAACAGTTTTATCTTTCGGTTAACACAGCCTTAAGTTCGCTGACTATGCAAAAAAGAACATCATACACTTTTTTTCAGCCTAACAGTTATCTGAAGCGAACATCCACTGACTCCATTTATAAGTGAGTTAAAAAGTTTTACAAAAGCTTAGTAGTATTAAGATCATCTTAACTGGTAGAGGAACTGATCTTTTCTAAGATGCTGTTGGGTAACCCTGCCCCGTTCAGTTAAGCAAAATGGATGCACTGTTTTGCGGCCAGGTCTGAGAACTATAAACAACAAAGTAAGACTCAAATACCCACCATGCACACATTATAATACCACATGCTCAACTAAACAACAATACCGCGATCCTGGGTATAAACAGGTTTTTCCGATTGCTTTTCATCAATGGGAGCTTGAATATGTGGTCAGAAGGGTGAAACTGAAATTCAAAATTAAGTCTCACTTTCACAAGAATCTCACTTTCTGGGCAAATTGATGAATTCATATATTATTTAGAGGGGCTTGAATGACAGCGATGACTTTGTTTACCGTTTTTACAATATTATTGAGTACATTCTTATTCTGAACATTCAACTGTGTCTTTTGCTTATAGTAACAAAAGAACTGCAGTGCACACCCGTGTTCATCCGTGTCATGGAGTGATTTGCAGTGTTCACTAGAAATTATGAATGAACTGTGGGTTACTGTAGTACTTTCAGAATCACTCTGGAATATCACTGTGTGATTTGGACACTAAGAGAAAAATGACAGACATCCTCATTAGTACTCTAAAATGCAAATAGGGATCCATTTCTGATACATCCATGGTCACTCCAACAGACTGTAATACACTACCGAAGGCATGAGGCAATGGGTCAAAATGGGACAAAATGGGACAAAATGGCACAGGTCTGTTGATTTGAATATGAATAATACTAAGACTGCAAGTTCTTAATATCATGTGTATCAAATGACTAAACACTAAGGGGACCACACATGACCAACACAGCACTACTTTTATAGCTCTCAGCTGACTTATGATAAAGACATGCTCTGTTCTCAGGGCCTATAGAGGAAGCTCATTGGTGACTGTAGCCCGGCTCTGACCCACTGTCTCCCCAGGCCTGTACAGATGCAGACTTGGGTGGTTAACGACCTTAGAGAGGCTTTTCTTATAGAGCACTCAACGTGTTATGGAGCAGCAGAGCAATGTGACAGTATTTATTACTCTCCCTCTTAGTGTTGCCTCTACACAGCTGCATACACTGCCTTTCACACACACACTCACTCTCTCTACTCAACACATTCCTGTCATTCACTGAGGAAAAAGAAGAGAGACCCCACCCCCCCCCTTCTCTGGCTCACTTGCTCTCTTCCCATCCTCTTGCAGCTGCAGCTCCTCTCTTGTTAATGAAATTATCCTGAAGTCTGTGATGGCTTTCTGCTGAGGTAATGGCAGAGTTATGTCAACAAATTGGCAAGGATGGATAAGGAGGCTTTACAGGGATGCGTGGGAGGGAATGCGTGCGTGTGTGTATGTGGGAAGGGGGTTTGCAGGGATGTTAGAGCCCATTGTTAGGGTGAACAATGTTAGGTGCTCCCTCAGTCTGCTCAGCTCTAGCCATATTCATCATGGTAACATTTCCTCTTCTTGTTCTTGCAATTTTCTCACAGGGCTAATTTTATTAGAGTGAATTAGGTTCTGTTCCGTTAAACCTTTCTAATTTTGGACTAACGGATACACTTTATTGACTGTAGATGTTCACCTTGTTTTTAACTTTCTAACCTTAGCATTAATCTAAACCTCAACCCAAGGCCTAAACCTAATCCAAACCCTAGTCCTAATTGTAACCTTAACCTTAAGATCTGGTCTGCAACAGTTAATTAGTCATCAACAGTGCTGATTATGCTTACTACAAAAAAACAATACAAGTTTATTTGACGCAGATGGTTTTCAATCTACTACAGCAAGCATTTAGGGTTATTTTACTATGGAATATACACAATGATCAGACTTTGAACAATGGTTGAGCTGTAAAGTTGGTAGAAAGGCAAAACAGCAAAAGACAAAGGTTTGAATAGTTGAATAATGGCTAAAAGATGAACTGATTCTAGAATTAATTGATCCTAGGGCCAGCTTTACACAGTGAAATTTCCTTGCAACTTTAGTTGCTTGAAATTTACATTAAACTAAATTTCACTTCACAATAGCTGCAAGCATTTTAGCGTCGTAAAACATGTTTCATGGAATGGCAAGTCCAAACGTTGATAACACATTGCGTGATCCTTTAACTGAATTAATGGACAAGTAAATGATAAAGAAATTGTTTTTTTGGAAGATTGAAAATGAGATCCTCTGATTACGTTTAATGCTGGTAGGTTTTTTTTTTCCAAAATACTGCTGCTGATGAACTATGTTTCACCAAATAGTTTAACAGTGTGAGCATTAGTAGAGCTAAAGATAATACAATCAATCCAGACTACTCAGTATAGTCCCAGTGCATTCCTACATAGCAATAGTTGGCAATAGTTTTAAATGTGTCTAAAGCCCTCTAGAATGCTCTATACACATGATAGGCCAAGAATTTAGGCCCACCTATATATCATTTTTGCTCTTAAATTTTAAGCTGATAGCAGTCTCTCGGCTTTTCAGTCTATAATCATTGTGTGCTGCAAGTCTACCTAAAATCCGTCATGAACCAGCTTCCCCTCGAAGGCAAGAAAATTCTCCATGGGCCAATTAAGAGTCTACCTGCCTGAGGCCATCCTAGCCCCTCCGCACCCACAAGTGTGACCTTTCACCCCTGACACACGACCTCTGTGTTGAATGAGAACACACATGAGCGTCAGAGCGAAACCCTGTGTGACTCCCCCTCAGCCTGCATGCCTGAAAGGAAATGAGCGCGGACCACTGGCTCACCGGAGGAAGCCAGGGATCGATGGCCCTCACCACACTGCCAACCAGGCAAGCCCAGGCTGCCGCTCACTTTGAGCTGGGATTTCACTAATGCTGATATTTTTTAAACACTCCATAATTACCTCTCTCTTCAAAATAATTTTCCTTAAAAAAGCCCATTTACTGAAGAACATGATTAGGCTTTTCTAAAGTATGCGAAAACCCCTCAAACTGCAAGCTAATATGCTGGAGTGAAGCCTGTATTGATACTACTGTGGTAGTTTACAAAATTACAAGTGAAAATAATGATGGACATTTACTCTGGTCAGTTTTTTATTATGTCATGTGAGTACTTTTTTAAATTTTATGTTAATTTTAGCCTTAAAGAAAAAAGATCCAGTGCTCAAGGTTGTACTGGCTTTACTGGCTACTAACATGGACTTACTGGCTCGTATACATTAGCTAAATTAAAAATACACATGCACGCAAACTGTATGCAATTTTTTAAATATCTCCGGCCAAATGACATGACTGTTTTTTGGTTGCTTTTCTGAATAAAAACAAATAAGAAACACATCCTCGACAGATAACATACATAAATATCACACTTTTCTAGTGTGCAATTACTATTTATTTATTTATTTATTTATTATTAATATTATTATATTATAACATACATAGTACATCTAAAATATATGCCATGTATTTACAGAAAACTCCAAAATATGGGCTTTTGCACAGGCCACATTTTATGCTTTATTATATGTTACGTTCAGAAAATGAACAGTAAACTGCACATAAGTGTTCTTTGAGGACCTATTTTCACATAGAAAATCAACAAAACATGTAATATGACCAGGAACAAGTAGTCGTTTGTTCATGACTGTAAACTGTAAAAGTTTAGATGTTTAGAGCTGTCATTCCTGTTATTCTAAAATGATAAAATATAAAAGAAAAAGCAAAGTAGCAGTTATTCTTTAATAATTAGCCATTGCAGGTACATTTTACTCTAAATGTATAAAACAAGTTCATTTTTTTCCACCTCTAACGATATGCTGGTTCTTATTTATCTTATTTATGGTCAGTTATTGATATATAGTGTACACACCAGAAGCAAGATTTAGGGAAGTGTCTGTGGGTGGTAAAACAATTCTTACACCATTCATCCTAGTCTGTAGTAGGTGAAAACCAAGCATCTAGATCTGAGGATGAAAAAGGATCACCAAATCCAGCTTAACCTGCAACACAAACGAAAGAGCAGACCGAATTCACATTCTGGATCATCCTTGCCATAACACAGGGTTCCAAATCCATCGTTAACAAGAGTGACAGTGAGACAGAGTCTACAGCTCTAACCATGTGTCCATCTCCATGCCAACGCTTTTTTTGGTGCCCCAGTACTCACCCCAGTTGGCGCGCTGGTCCAGAGCCCTCTGCCCTCTTCTTTCCTGGCCGTATGCTAATCTGCTGGATTAGGGCTGGCGCTGCTTTGTGCTCAGATGTGTCCAAACATGGCTGGAGTCCAGAGAGGTCACACTGGACGCTGACCTTGGCCCCTCAGACCCCCAGTGGCTGGTGGAAGGGGGGTCAGCAGAGGACTTTGGAGCAGGACGATGCAAGGTTCACTCCTTTAATCAGCTCAGCAGCTAGTCTGAGCTCCGTGCGCTTTGTCCAGCGGTCCAACAAAGGCCTCACCCTGAATGGCCAAGAATCCCAAAGGTCAGACTAGCTACGTCTTTGAAATCCACCCTACCCTGCTTTATCTGGGTATAGAAACTGTTGTTTAAGGGTTTTTAAAACCATGGTATGATCCACATGCTAAATGAGTGAATGTCTTTTTGAAGATGTGCAGACTAAGGCCTACTTACAATGCTGCAAGGTTGTTATTCCTGAACTGTAAATGTAGCTGTATCCCACAAAAGTGAAAATGCATCAGGCTTAGATTCCATGTTATATGTTGTGTGCTTCTAAAAGGCTGAAAACTATGGATGCATTAAATCAAAAGCTGACTTGTAGAAGTATGCATCTCAGACTGAGATAGTGTAACCACTCGCTGTCAGAACAGGCAAGTGAAATAGCTTTGTATTCACTAGAGTGTCGCAGGTTGTTGACACAGTGCTCAATTAGGACCAATAAATGTCTGGACCGAGTGAGTTAACAAGTGCTGCTAATGCTGTTAGACACTTTCTCAGAGGACTTGCGAGCCACAAGTTCTATTTGAACTGCCTGCCCTGAACCGTTCATTATTTCATCACATGCTCTCCGTGAACGTATACGCACTAATCACATTTCGGCAGAACTAATGCTGGTGAAAAGGGGGAAAACTGTGGGGCAGTGCTGTCACAGCTGAAGATCGTTTATCGATGCACGTGTTTTCTAAAATAACACACATGTACTACTGTTACCAAGAACAGTTTCGTCAATATTTGAGGGCTTTGCGCTTCTTGAGATCTAACACTGCCAGTGGCCAGTGCATTATGTGCATCATGAGTGTTAAATGTGTGTTGCATTTGTAAGAGCATACACCTCTATTTTTCATACTATAGCCAGTAAACACCTTTAAACAGTCGGTCACAGTATTCTAGCATCGAGATCATGACTGATAGCTGATAACGTCTACATTTTTCAGGTCACAAACCAAGAGCAGCAATTAAATCCACTTGGAACCTTTGGTAAGAATGAGGCCCCAGCGGACCTGGCCACATGCTTGGTGGCGGCGTGACCTACTTGTGTAGTCTGATGAATGGGCTTGGGAAGTGAAACTGGTGGCCAGTCATTAATCTGGGGCAGATCAGCACCAAAGTATGCTGCTATTCTCTGTTAATTGGACAGTTGTTTTAGCTTAAACTCCAAAGAACACAGAGAGAGAGAGAGATGTGGAAGTCACATAGATCTATGAGTTTCTCCTACAACCAGGCAAAGGCACTGCGCCTCCCTGGAGACCCTGTACTTTACACTGGACACTTTTTGTGTTAAAAGAAAAATAATGCTTTATCAAGTGAGTTTAGAGCAGACCCCATGAACAAAGCAAATTTTTCCACCAGTTGTTTTTCTCACAATCCATTTCTAAGACAGAAATAGTCTATATTTACATGTTAGACCATCAGAAATATAGGCTTTCTAGCATTACATGGTATTGTGTTTATGTGTGTGTGAAAAAAGGAGAAAAGAACAGAAGAGGTATTCATCCAGGCTACTGAGCAGCTGATGGATGGATGGATACAAGGTGGCAGCTTGGCCACCCTGATAAGACCTATCTCCAGCAGGGCTTCCTCAAACGTTTGAGAGCAGTCAAACACCGTCAGCTAGGATGGATGAGAGAAGGATTGATGGGGGGCTAAAGGCGATCAGCCACCCCCAGACTCTTATCAGACGGCCATTTTGAGCAGGTCACCAGAACTGATTATGGAGAATGGACAGGTTTCTCATGTCCTGCAGCTTATCAGCTCCATGCTGAAATAATGAGAGTGCCTGGCTCAGATAAACAGGAAGGATGTCATTCATTACTGAAAGTCACTTGCTTGATTGATTACAAGGTAATGCATTGAAATAATGGATTACAAGAGTGGTTTCCAACCCTGTTGCTGGAATATCTTCTTCCTTGCACATTCTCCCTGTTATTCTTGCTCTAACATTCTCATCTGTATAGTTGGACCAGGCATTTTAGAGCAAGAAAACTTACAACATATATGGGACTTGGGGACCTCAAGGACCAGGGCAGTGGGTACAAAAAACCCTTATAATGTAACCCTATTTTTGGGAGCAAGATGTTATTCCAAGTCATTGTGATCATTTCTGTTGGCCAGTTCATCATTAAATTACCAGACAATGTAAAGGGCAGCTAGTATTAGGTCAAATTTTTTGTGCATGACAATTTGTGCAGATTTGGGTCTAGTAGGTGGTGTCTGCTTTTGTCTGCTATGAGACTGGACAAATACCACTCTCTGAATACAAGGGAATATGTAGCATCAGCACTGAAGTTTTAAAGTTAGATTTACAGGCCACTATATTTGACACCTCTACCTTGTCGGGAGACTTTGTAGGTGTAGGTGTAGGTTTGTCCACAATTTGTGTTAAATGCTCAATTTGAGTTAAATGTCCTCTAGCCGTTTCTCAGTTTCTGACAACAGGATTACTGTTCGGTGAATATTTTTGTTGGCGGACAATTCACAATTTATCAGTGACACTGAGCAGTGTGAAAAAAGTTCGCAAATGCTATTGTTCCAGAGCCACGATCTTGCCAGTGTCACTGCTGTGAGAAGGATAATATCTGCTATAGGCCTATGGTTGTCCTTTTTAATTTGTGGGCAGGATAGTGGAAAGCTGACAAATAGTGCAGCAACAGGCTACAGTCAATAGTAATAAACCAAGGTGCACCAATATGGTAGGTGTTGATAAAATGGTCAGTGAGTGTAGGTACAAAGCATGTGTTACTAATAAACTGTACCTTGTCCCTAAAATAAATTATAAAAGTGTATATTTGATCTACACTTAAAATCGGTGTAGTAGGTGATGTCTGCCTTAACTACGAGCCTGCACTGAGCAGTAAGCTTTAGCTAGAGCATTCAATTATACAGGTCCACTGCTTCTCTTTTGCCTTATTTCATAGCCCAAACCCTTTTAAAGCCCTGTAGTATTAAAGAGAATATGAATTCGCCAGGTCTCTAACCCAAGTGACCCGCCCTTCCCTGGGTGGTCAGTACGCAGTTGTTTGTTGGTGATCTCTCCTTTCTCTCCTCTGGACTGACCAGCGCTGACCCCTAAGCCTCAGGCCAGGGTCAGTCTCGGTGTCAAAAACCCACTGAGAGGCTTCTGCGCACAGGTCTATCGTCAGCACCAGCCTCCTGCAGGCTCTGGCCCAGAGAGCCCCTGGGCTGTTATTGTCGATGTTGCTGACCACTGACAAAAGGCTCCTTGGGGGCGAGTGGTCAAGACGAGAAGGCAGAGGAGTGAAAGGCGGGAATGCGAGCTCCCCGCTGTTAGAGCCTAATTTGGCAGGACGCCGGCCAATTTTCCTCTGAAACAAGTGCAGGCATGAAAAAGCAACTCTGCACAATGCTGTTTGTGTAGAGCTTTTCTGCCATCATTGAGGCCTTTCCAGCCACCATCTGCCCCAGATAAGCATTCACATACTGCTGCTCATATCACCACCGCTGTTGACGGCATTTTAGACACTCTTTGTGGCATGTCCTTAAGTTTGGAGCTATTGATTACACCAGATGAGAAAATTTTCTTACTTTAGGCACCTGTAGTGTTACTGAATGATGCACATTGTTATGTTATAGATACTAAAAACCAAGAAGTCACAGATTTAATGAAATGGTTTTTTTTTTAAATCTACACCTCTTGTGAACACAAACAAGTTTTTGTTATTAAATTCTTTGTTTCAAAAGACATTGTTGTAGATGTTGATCTTGCAGTTATCCATTTTTTGTCAGTGATAGAAGTTTCTGTTTTCATCAAGAGCTGTTTGGGGAACTTATGTGTTAGGAATAATTTGGTTAATTTATCATCAAATGTAGTGTTTCACATTTATCAGTGTAGCCTCTCAACGTTTCTTTAGTGGCTACAGTGTTGGCACCGATGTGAAAAAATCAAGCACAGTTCACCAAATCTGTATGCATGTCTTGTTTCAGCTTGTAGTTGGTGGTCTGAATGCAGTTAAAAGGGTGCCAAAAAGAAAAAAAATTCTAACCGTCTATATCTGTTGTAAACAAGCTTTCTCACATCCTATAGCAGTGTCACAGTAATCTCTAGAGTGAGCTTTTCTTGTCTAAAGGCTAGAAGCCCCCTTCTAATGATGCATCTTGAAGATTGCAATGACTTTTGAAAAACTACAACTGCTTTAGGATGGATGGGCAGTTTTGTGGGTGGGCTATTTAAATATTTTGTTTTATTTTAGGTATAAAATAGCTTTAGTTAGTGCATGCAGAAGGTAGACAAATAGCTGATATTACAGCTACAATGTCTTATGGTAGCTGTATAACTGTGACAACTGTGGTAACTCGTAACTGTCTTTGAAGATGAGAAGAGAAGGGATTACCCAAACTACCAAACTGCAGACATGTTAAAGCTAAAGCAAGGGAGCTACCAGGCTATCTCAATACTTCAGTTTGACTTTTTGGGTTTGACTCAGGCTGAAAGGGCAAACAACTTATCCCTGGCACTTTCTGCTGAATAAAGACATAATCACTGTTTTCTTTATGATTTTGTTCAACAGCCTAGAAAAATGTTGTAGTAATACTAGCATGGTATTTTTTAAACCAATAGGCTACTTGTTAGGACTGGCTCACATCACCTACATTTCCAGTGATTGTTTAATGTACTTGAACACGCTGGGCACAGTATTGAGAGGATACTGATGAGCAAAAACAAGAAAATGATTGAAAATGGTGAATTTTGTCAAACTGATGAGTGATGTGCTGCTAGAGTGACAGAGAATGCTGCATAATATGACAAATAACATTAATTTATGTCCTCTTAACCTATGGAAAAGTGTATTGCAACAAAACTGCAAAACATATGAAAAAATCTTTATTTTCTAACCTTTAAGTCTAGTGTGTAGTTTGTAGGTTTGCTTGTGCACAGCCTACGCTCTGCTGAGCTGCTTTCCTCATGCAGTTCTAGTTAATAGAACAGATGGAAATGAGTGAACGTGTATGTTCGCTGATGTAAGCCAGGCGAGTGTCCAGCAGAGCAGAGTGCGAGAGAAGAGACGGGGATGTACTAACGTGATACAGGTGGTGGGAGAGAAGGGCCAGGGCTGTGAAGGATCTCACTATGGAGTGTGATCAGTACAACCTGTTGGCTCTGTAGCAGCAGCCATAAGAAGCTGGAATTCCACACCATCTGTCAGGTTCATAGAGCCATCTTCTTTCATAAGCTCGCCATATGTCCTTCGCATGTGATGTCTTCTGCCCTTCTTTAGATTTGTAAAATTACTACAAAGTAATAACCGATGCAGTACGCTGGAGCCAAATGCATGAAGTGTCAGATTCTGTTTATTTAATGACTTTTACTGACCAATAAAGACCGTCCACGTGTTTAATTGTGATGTTAAATTATTTCACTATAAGGTAAGGATTACCAAAGCATGAAGCCAAATGAATTGTGTGCACAGACAAAGTCATGACATCATCTCTCCCATGTGGAGGAGGCGTTGTATCTCCTGGCAGGTGGCAAGTTTTATGAGCCAGTGAGTCATGTGGAGCTTAACCCTTGGTAGTCCAGGGTCATTAATATGGTTGTTTTGCCATGATTTTTAAGTGTAATTGTATAATAACATGATTATTTGTGTAGTTATGTAATCACGTACATTTTCAATTACATTGAATCTGGCTCAGTTCTGTCTCTCTTGAGTTTGTTTCAGTGTTAAAAACATGACAAAAAGTAAAAAAGACAGTTTTCTTTTACAAAACAAGTCTGTGTGCACAATGAAACCTTCAACACAAATATGGAATCTGTTCAAAGTTTAGAGTACACACTTTTCACAGACTTTTTCCCTTGTTTCAATGGCCTCTGCCTCAAATGCAGGTAAACAAAAAAGAAGAGGTTCTTCATTTTCTCGTGTATATGTCATGTGGGAATTAAACCCCAGTCTCCTCTGCAGCAGCATCTTGCAGGAGTGAGGCTGCCGCTACGTTACTGCTGTTGCTCTGCTGACTTAATGAAAGAGCGGGCGGTTAATGAATGGCTGAGCGGGAGAGAAAATTGAGCGAGGCTACCTAACCTGGCCGAAGCTCCGACAGACAGGATGTGGGATTGTTCTTGGCATTCAGCTGTGGCTGTGGCCCACTGTGCCATGCAGAGGCTGGGAAGGAAGTTGGTGGGGGGCGGGAGGGGGGATCTGGGTAATGAGAGCATTTGTGTGGCTGATGTGTGATTTACAGCAGAGCGGCATCCCCGCAGCCTGCTGCCCCTCCCAGGTATTCCACTGACCTGTGGGAAAGAGTTCACGCTGGGTGCATTCCTGCTGAGTGGCCGGCTCGCTTATGGTTTCTGACTCTCTGACGGAATGTCATCAATAAAAGCAACAAAAAACATAGCAAAGCTAAAAACAGTAGCAGCTGCAAGTCTTTTGCCTATTTTTATAGAGTACTGTATCAGGCAAGTGTGTGATGATGTAGGTATGTAATATGCATGATGCTAATGGGCAGAATGTTCCCTTCCCTTACTTGTTAGCTACACTAGCCTTCTAACTCTAGGGCACAATTAAAAAAGCACACTTCGGACACCAAGCACGTCTCGGCTGATTTGACTATATGCAGGTTAAGAGGAAAACTAAGTATATGAAGTGGAAAACAGTGACTTTTAAAGTCACGTACATATATATATATATATTAAAAAAAGAAAAACAGAAAAAAAACACACCTAGAATCCCTAAAGCATTCAGGTGGCATTTTAACACCAAACTAATAGAGTTGCCCATGGACTACTCAAACTACCAAACTGCACAAATGTTTATCCTAAAGTAAGTGAACTACCTGGCTATCTCGAAAGCTTACCTCAGTTTGACTTTTTTCTCTGAATGTAAGGATAAAAAACCTTGTCCCTGGCATCCATGTTCTGCTGAGTAAAGAACGGATCACATTTTTGTTCAACAACCGAGATAAGAGTTACACTAATACTAACTTGGCTATTTTTACTAGCCTATAGACCATCAACTAGGCGAGATGTCAGGACTGGTTGACCGCACAGAAAGTTCCAGTGGTTGTTTGAGTTAGTTACGTAGAGCACACTGGGTACAGTAGGGGGAGGACTGTGAAGAACAAAAACATGAACATGTCTATTGCATTTCTAAAATGCATTTCCCAGTAAACAGCCCTGGAGCTGCCTTGGTTTACTGCTTGAGGGCTGCTGCTCACAGTTTGTGATCTAGTGACACATCTTCCAGTCTAAATCTTAAATCAGAATTGAACCGGACAATTCCTAATTATGTGTGACATGGTAGGACTTCTAACTAATGATTGGATATTCAACCAGTGGGAGAACTCACCTATATATATATATATATATACGTAGAAACCACAGAGGAAAAAAATCTGATTGTTTATAACCAAAACAATGACATAAGAATAATGCTGCAGAGTTTTAAATACAATATGATTCTACTGAATGAGAATAAACAAATAATTACAAGTTTTTTAGTCCCCAGAACTCATTAGACCTTTTCTGAAGACCTATAAGGTCCTGAGGGCTCTCCTCTGGACATCATATTGACTGTGATATGAAGAAATGCAGATACATGTTACAGAAGTGACTCTGACAGACAAGACTGACAGACAGTGACAGACAGACAGACAGACAGAGAGAGAGAAAGAGAGAGAGAGTGAGTTTGTGTGTGAGGGGTCACTTAACACCACTTGCTTCAGCAAATTACTGCCTGCCTTCCCCCTGGTCCACCTCTTGCCTGCCTGTATTCCTCAGCTCGTTAAGGAGGCTGCCATTGTTGATGGTGGCTCCTCCTGACAAGTTGCTGCTGGTCTGGATGTCAGGCAGGAGATTAATAAGGGCTAATTCATGAGCTGTCTTCAGTGCACTGCAGGGCTGCTTGCCAGGTTCCCAGGATACCTCCAGCCCACTTGAGACAGACAGAGACAGAAAGAGAGAGGAGAGTGGAGAGACAGCCGCAAAGGAAACAAAAAAAGGAGGGGGGTGAAGGCCGCGAAGTCAGTTAGGGAGCACATTTAGAACCCACGCAGGTAGTCTGGCTAAAGGGCCCAATTTGTCATAAGTGACACAGGCCCATTGAGCAAGGACAGGATGTCGTCTGCTGCAGGCTTGGTCCCTTTCTCTCCGTGCCGTCACAAGAGGCCAGACCCTGTCTGACTTCTGTTGACACAGTGACAAGGAGGTCCTTTTGGACACGTCAAACTCAACTTTCTGTGTGTCAGGAAAACTGGGAAAATCCACAACCAAATCTAGTTAGATGACGTCCAGCGACAATGCGAGTGCCAAAAGCAATAAAAGGCATCTAGTTTAAGATGTAAATTTTCCTTGATTTATTCTGTAATTTACCTCTATTTTGTCTCAAGATCCTCAAACGTCTGATCCTGCCGTTTTGTTCAGGCAAGACAGATCAGTGACAGTCTGAAAGATCTCTTTGAAACCATTCGTTTGACTGATAACTAAATTATTATAATTTTACTCAATCTCTCAGAAACTTATTTGTTATGATGCTGAAGATTATTTTATACTTTATTGTCTTTCCAAAGTTTTTCAGATGAATATACACGTTCACCTTATCACGTGCCTTAAAATCATTGCTGTTGGAATAGAATCTTGTCAAACCATTTTCTTTATGCAATTTGAAACCACTACCTGACTACCTGAAACTGCGTGACGTACAGGCCAAATAAAACTGTTCAGTTATAAGTACATATGTGTTCTTTTAACCATAGTTTGTACCAAATACAACACTTCGATGTACATGAAAATAAGTGTTTATGACTAAAAGTATTACTGCATAGCTGGTTAATGTTAAGAAACCATTATCTGACATTTTCTCTTTCTTAACTGGAAAAAGCAGTGGTCCTGTTGAAATTGGAAAAGATTTAAAGTGCTCAAACTTTTGACAGATGATGAATTAGGAAGCCTTTTTCTCAGTTTCTCAGTTCTCATTAAAGATAAATTTATCTTTTAGAAGGTAAACAAGAAGTTAAAAGATAACATGAAATATATTGTGGTATCTCTTTGGCTCAGGTCTCCATCAGGTTAAACTGGATGTTACACTGGCTTTAAACTATTTGATAAACCCCACAATGTGGTTTAGGTGCAGTGATGCTCATTCCCCATCTGTGCCTGGGTACCTACTGTTGGGGCGCTTGATGAACAACTCTTGTTTTTTTTATGATTTGGCCTTTGAGTTATACTTTAGACCTTCTCCTCTTCAGGACATGAAGGAATATTTCATTCCCCTCAGCCCCCTATTAAAGTAACATAGTGCCCTCTTTCCAAGTTCATATTTCAAAGCACAGGTGGTGACAGAAGCAAGTCTTTGCTGGATATCCAGTTGTGTAGCACACAAAGCCTAGAAGAAGGAATTTATATCCACCAAAATGGGCGCTTGGGTGGACGATATGAGGAAGAGGAGGAAGCAAGATCGCCATGACAACAAGGATGAAAACACACACACTTCCATAGGCACAGTCTAGGGAACCATTCAAGTATGGAGCACACCACAAAACCTTTAATGTCATACATCAGCAAGTTCTCTTTGTGCTGGCGACCACAGGCTGTGACTTCTGCAAAACCTCAAAGAGCAAATGGATTAGAATATCACTGAAAAGATGACTGAATCAAACCCAGTGGATTGTGCAGATTATCATGGCAAAACACTCACAGTAGGTAGAAACTACAAAGCAATCACTTTGCAGTGAATTTATGGCGGAATTTACTTCAAATGAATTTCTTATTAGGCCTTTTACTAATCGGTTTTGGCTATCAGTATAAATTTTTTGTACTGTGGAAAAGACATCACAGGTATAAAGATAGTTCACAACATAATAAATCAGTTAAGATAAATGTCCATAAATTATGTATTAGTTTCATAGTACATCCTACATAATAAGCCTCAAAATAATTGAATAACAAACCAAAGAGTTTGGATGCTGTTTTATTTGTCACTGCAGCAGATACATCTAGATATAAACAAGCAATTTTGAAATGAGCAACTGGGTGCATTTTTGGTTTAGTTTGTATTTAGGGTCTACGTGAGATGGAACATGCTTACTCATTCAGAGGGCTTTCGCAGTGTTTTTTGTCCTCACTTCTCTGTTTAAACACTGCCAAAACAACACCATGCTAGCCTGCATTTGAAGCTTTTGATCAGTTTGTTGACAAAACAGGTTTCGAAGAGCTTAATGATTTGTACAAACTCTTCAAAATCCTTTGAGCCAGAGATGGTGAGTTTACACTCCCTCTTCAAACGTCTAATTAGTGTAAAGACCACATGAGGAGGAAATCAGGCAAAACAAGGGGGGGGGGACAAAAGAAGACAAAACAATGCTGAAAAATGGCCATAACAGAGAGTATGTACAAGAATACAGTATTGTTTTGGAGAAACCCTCCCTCTCATGTCCTGAGAACAAATTGTGGAGCAGATTTTTTTTCCTTTTCTGAGGCGTTTTAGATGGTCACTGTGGAGATCCCTGCTATTTCTCATCACATGGCTCGTTCCCCACCCCTTTCCACCCTCCATTCACGTCTTCCCTTCTTCCCTGTTTAAAACAAAGGCAGGCAGCTGAAAGCACTCTGAGGTAGGTAAATGTATTCAGTGACATCGGCCGGATGATTCTATTCTGCTTCGGCCCTGTAACATTTGTTTCCAGCCTTGTCTGAGGGCTGGGACACCGTGTTGCGCCTTTTGTCCCACGTGCTCCTCACACAGGGCCGCAGTTAATGGTGGCCTTGTCCACGTCCACTGAAGCAGAAACTTTAGCTAGCCAGAGCAGGGAGGTTGGGCTACCAGTGAGGTTTGCATAAGTGTAAAAAGGGGAAAAAAAAGCGAATCTACAGGCCCACCTCAGAGGTTGCTATGGGAAGACAGCTTTCGGAAGCCTCTCAAAAGGAAGTGGGGTGGGATAAGAAAAGGGGTGCCCCTCTAAAACACTGAGGCAGCCCTCCCTGCTCTTTCACTTTCTTTTTCTTCTCCCTTTTCTCCTTTGCCCGCTATCCTCTATATCGCTCACCATCACATCTGGCCTATCTGCTGTCCGAGCTGCTTTACGAGGGCTTTAGAGCAGAGGCTTTCTTTCTTCCCTCTGGTTTCCTAATGGACGTTGTCTTGCCCTGACACAGACTGTCTTTTCCCTGCTTTTCTCGAAAGCCACAATGATGGCGTGGGGCCTATGGAGTGCGAGAGGCCAACAGTCTTAGAGCCGGGTGATGCTGGAGAGGGGGAGTGTGTAGTGGCCACTGTTGCCCGATGGACCCCTGTGTTGGGCCCACTCTGAACTGCTCTCCTGGCTTGAGAGGCATATTAAGCAGAGTGGTTCTTTTCTTTGTCTGCTTCTCAGGCTATCCGGGGAAGCTTTGCCACACTCATCCATGGCTTCTCACTCTTGGCATAGGATGGCCAGAGTGGAGCTTCTTCACTTGACTCGGTTAATCTTCCCGTTAACTTGAATAACACTAAGCAAGCTGCCCTTTGCCTTTATCAAAATGTAGAGTTACTAAGCACGTTAAAACCTTACATTTCTATTTTATAACTTTTTTTTCACTTTTTTATTAAGTTAACTGTGACTCCATGGAGTAATCTGTTTTTCTGTTGCTGGGATTCCATGTTTCTATGTATAACTCCCATAAATTAAGAATAACTCGGCCAGTTTGTTTTCCATGTAATTTTGGATAAGCTTTGGGATGTAATTACACGGGAATATAAGGAGTTAACTTACCACTCAAAGCAACCACGTTATTTAGTTTTTAAGTTTAAACAGCAAAAAAACCCCAAAACAAAACAAACAAGCAAAAAACATGGTGTAGGAACTGGCCATAAACCTTTTCCTTTTCTTAAAAAATAATTAAAAAAAAATATTAAACCACTGTTCAAGCTTCAAAACTTAAATAATGATAATACTATTTTTTTTGGAGTAATAAATACAAGAACGCCTGATGTTAAGCTGGCACGCGATGCATCCAGAACACACATGAATAAATCTGTACATACAAGAATGACACCTTTTAAATAAGTCTTAAAAATCTCATCTCAATCTGTGTCTGAAAAAAGGCTCTGACCCAGAAATGAGATCCATTGACATGATCTTTTCTCTGTTAATTTGAAAACCAAGTATGCTCTCAAACATAAGTATGCATGTATGTTTTGTGGCTTTGTGGTTTGGTCATACATGTCTATGCAGTTTTACATCGACAGAGTCTGAATCAACAATGAAACTAAAATGAGAGTGAAAATCCGCAGCCGCTTCGCTTGAAGAAAATCTGCATGGAAAAATTCATTCATGAAAATGGGAAAAAAGTAATCCCCTGAAGTATTGAACTCAATGCTCTGGGATCAAAACTTTAGTGGAGCTGGTGTGATGGTCTGGTATGCTGGATGAGAAGAAAAGAGGAGCCCCAGTTAGCATCACTAAAGAGTTCCTTTTCATGTACCCCTCCCGCCCCCATAGCTTCTCTCTCTCTCTTTTTCTCTCTCTCTCTCTCTCTCTCTCTCTCTCTCTCTCTCTCACACACACACACACACACCACACACATACACTACATGAGGCAGCTTTATGGGATATGTATTGAGGGATTAAAGGCTCTTGGTGGCCTCCAGAATAGCACACACAGCATGACTGCTTCGATTATGACACTTAGATATTCTACAAACGAGGAAAGGGTGAGAAGACTAGAGGAAGGGAAATGAGACCCACACTGAGAAACTGACCGTCTGTCCCCCAAGAGTGAAATAATTCCAAGGCCTGATCCGCAATAAAAGGAATGACCGCAAACAAAAGGAATCTGAGGGTGTATGCTGTCAGCTGCATCACATCACGTTTTAAAATTATAGTTGGTGTTAGGTTAACGCTTAGGTTCTTTAGTTATTACTGCTGCTTTGCTTTACTGTTTAAGTGTTTAGTGATTATGTAATTGCATAATTACATAATTTAGTTAGTTACATAACAGCACAGAACAAAGTAAACCACATAACGAAATCCATTACTATTTTAATTACATTCTGCATTGACAACCTTTACGGTGCACTTCTTCTGACTCTTCTGCAGGATTTTCTTTTGTTGTCAAAATAACAAAAACTGGGGACAAAGTGTAGGAAGTGTAAGTGTAGGAGTGGTCTTTCTTTCTGCAAAACAAGACTTCGCATGACATCAAATTTCAATAATAAAAAAAATATATATATATTTCCTGTTGTACTTGCACTGCACTATAATCCACACTTTTGACTGATTTTTTTTCAGCTTTTTTCAATGAATTGCAAAAGAAAAGTAAATGGAATGAAATGACATCATATGCCAGTGATAACGGTGACCTCTAAAGTTTAAATGTAGGAAACTGATTAAAATGATAAAAGCTTATTGCGAAAAAGAAGGAAAAAGATAAAGAAAACTACAAAACACAAACGAGCTTAGTGTTATCCTGGGTTGGTCCTTATCAGTCAGGAACTGTTGGTAAAAATGAAATGAAGGTTAAAACACAGCCATGTCACGTACCAGATACATTTGAGAGGATGAAATGAAGATAAAAACACAAAAGAGTTGACAACTTCTTGACAGCTTGTTTTATAGTCTGAGCAGTGTGAAGTAGAACATTAATCTGTCTGATCTCCAGCCACATGGAGTGACACACTCAAGTCTCCACACAAGATCTATTTATTTGTGCTTTCGCTTTTTCTCTCTCTGATTCATTCTGTGCTCCAGTCCTTTCTCTTTTATACAGCTAAACCCTCAACACAACATCAGGCATTATAAAGTGGCTTGTTTTGGCTTGGTGACTTGTTTTCTCGGTAGCTGGGTTTGTAAGGTGATCCTGACCTGTCCTGCTTGGTTTCATGGGTGAAAGTCCTTAAGGGCAGTCAAGCGCTTTGTTGCTGCACTTCAGTATGCTTCACAGGAGATAGCTCTCTTGAGAAAAAGTCCAAAAACTTGGAACTTGCATGAGACCCCTGTGTGTCCTTTGTCTTTGCTTTTGACGTTCTCCTTCCTTTCTAAAGCTCCTGTACCCTCTCTTGACATTTACCTTCCTTTCCTTTCGTTTCCATGCCTTCTTCACTGTTTCGTAACGCTGGCACTCTGAAATAAGCACTGCTCATGACAGATGTTGTTTCCAAGTAAATGGACATGTCTACAAACCAAAAAGTCTCTTGAGGCAGGTACTGGTTGTTGGCTCAGCTTGTAGAGCTCAATGCGGACTGCAAACAAATCCAGGCTTTGGAGAGGGGGAACGTGAGCTGCAGCCTAAGCTCGCTGGCCCAGGAGTTTGAAACGGCCTGGGACACGGGCAGACCTGTTGCTGACTCCACAGTTATATTCTCACTGATCACGGAGTCATGTTACCCTGCCCAACAGCAGCACATGGGCAGCAGTTTTTGTTTTTGTAAGGTTTAATTTATTCTTCGGTTACAGAAATGTTGTAACTGTATATTAAACTTGAAGAGGCCTGTCTACCACCATACATCCCTAAATGTTTCATTAATTTAATCAATTTAATTAACCATAATTTTCTAATCATTACTTGTCTAAAATGTATATTATTGTGTAAACTCTTGAATTTGAGGTCTGATCACTATGGCCAGTATGATTGGAGGCTGGATTTTACACACTGTCCTCACAAGAGGGAGCTATTGCATCTTCAAGCCTAAATCTAATGCCGCATCCAGGGTATCAGCACATGGGGGAAGGCGAGAAGTGCTCTGAATGTAATTTACACATGAAGCCAGCCAGTTTCTGCTCCTACAGTTTTGGTGTTTTCAGCTGACAGCTTCTTGCATGGAGATGAGTCCAGTGTTTCCAACCTTGGAGAGAAACTGGTCAGTGTAAGAAGAGTCAGATTATGTAGCAAGAGCTTGTTCAAGGTGGGTTTTTTAGATCCACAAACAAAAACCAATTGAAATTCATCAATCAACTAGACAGTATAGTATTTTAAAATATATTTCAATATTTCTAGTTGAGTCCTTTCACGTAGAACACAGGATCATGAACAGCACACTTCGTCACCAGAGAGTTTCCTCTCTCTCGCTTTGTTCTCTATTTGACATCAGCCTGCTTCATTACTACTGGATTTTAACACAAGCACCCCTGCATCCAACCATAGCTGACCCTAAACCACACTAAAACCCCAATCTCCTGGCTTATTATTTAGCGATTCATTTTAAAGGATATTATTCAGTAACCACTACATTATTCTGAAAGTACCATGAAACTAATAAGACTTGCGTTCAAACCCTTGCAGGTGAAGTGGTTTATAGATTGTGTGCTTCTGCTGCTGACATGTTATAATACTTTCAAGATGTTACCATCAACTCAGCTTCTATCTATCTCACCTTTGTCATACTGTATGGATTACCACATTCAAAGTCTCTGTTATAGAGGTGCAGCCTTGTTAATGGTAAAGGCAAACCTAGGCCAGGCCTAATGAGATGAAAGTGTGTCTGCATGTCTCGGTGCTGCTGTTGACTCAGATGTGCAGAGTAAACAGGGCCGGCCCAGGCTCTGCTGGAGCTCCATTGGCATGGCCCGCGTACCCAGCAGATTAGGGTAATGCTGGCCCGTGAGGAAGGCGGAGAACTTCAGCTCTCTGTGACAGATTAGAGCTGTGGTCAGGCGGGGGAAGGGCTGCCTGTGACAGGGGACCCCCCCCAAAAAAGAGAGACAGGAGCAGGGGGCTTGGCCAGGCTCGGATCAGCTTCTTGTCGACAGGGGATAATCCTGTTTGTCACGTCACTCTAGGGCACAGGTCTGGGCAAGGCCAGAGGGATCAAGATGGAAGGATTGTGCTCTGTGTTCCTGGTCACACGTTTTACCTAAGCCTCAGGCTAAAGGTGTTTAGCGATGTTCATGCTAACTTTTGTCACTTTTAACCCTTTGAAGTCTAAGGACCAGTTGTTGGGGCAGCAGTTTTCTTCCTCATCTCAAGATATCATACCGTACTATATACTGGTGTCATAGTAGTTAGTGAATTCATAGCATGCCTTTAAAAGAAAGGTTCCTTAAAGGGCTTTGACTCAGATGTGCTGCTCTAGAAAAAACAAACAAACAAAAAAATAAATAAAAACAAAAACCAAAAAAGTGATATAGAATTTGGAGTATTTTTAGACTTTGTTTTTTATACTCACAGATCTCATTTACAAAAATGATACCATTCACTGAAAGTTCTTTAGGGAACCAAAAGTGGTTTAGCCATAATATCTTAAATGACACAGGATTTACCAGATCTTTCAGGCAAGACCTTTTCTTATTCTCTGTCTGGCACTGGTTCCCTTCTAAATGTGGAAAAATAACCACTGGGCTTTGATATAATATGAAGTCGCACACATGCCATACACTGCCCTACTCATCTTGCCCTGACAAGCCTGGATTAGGCATATATGAGGGTAGTTATTCTGCCATTGGAAAGTGGTGTTTATAAATCATTTGGAAAGAAAATTACAGAATTATGCCATGGTGCATATTCTAGAAGTGAACTAAAAGTTCACTTAGTGGGACTGCTTTAAGCCCAGCCATCAGTCAGAGATGGCTAGGATTGTGCAGCAGAGAGGCTGTGGGGAGAACAGATTCAAATCAGGAGGCGCTTGGCGTGGTGTGCGTCTGGTGAGGAAGCCTTTATAGATCTGAAGTGAAATGAGCAGAAGAGAGGGGGAGGTGAAAGAGCGAGGCACTTCTTTGCCTCTCCAACTCTCGTGTGTGACATGTGCCTCGGAGCCTTCGGTTTTGGCAGCGAGAGTAGTCGTAACCTCTCTCCTTCTCCTCTTCCCGTGACAAACTCGTGTGTCACGCGTGGGCGCCCTTGTCACATCTCTCGCCCCGTCTGGCCTGTCGAGGGGTACCCAGCCTGGTTCCTGGGCAGCGCCCACATAACGCCACTGTCTGTCGCGCCAAGACGGCCTGCCTCCGCTCCCAGAAGGAGCCTCTGGCAGCAGCCCTCAGCTCTATTCTTTGCTGTTCTCTCCTAACTGTCTGACTTTTGATAAGCGTTTCTTGGTTAATTTGGGTACAGTAAGAATCAATGCTTCCTAAGACTTGTTCTGGTGCTTCAGTTTTGATTAATTAATTGATTAATTGATCCCTTAATCTAATATGAATTAGTTAATAATGTGTATCTGATGTGATAGGAGTGAGAAAGGGATAATATTATTATGGGAGTGAGGAAGGCAAAGTATTTTTAAGGAATTCCCAACTGAATGATATGCCTAAAACTAACAAGCCCTTCCTGAATCGAAGTGTTTGTGTTAGAACATGGAAAACATTAAAATAAGTGGGATAGGGGTACTCCAGGACCAGGGCTGGAAATCACTGCTCTAAATCATTCTTTTTTGTGCAGTTACTCCCAGTTGGGGTTTGGGAGCAGACCAGGGTTCCAAGGGTGTTCCGTTGCAAAGTAGGGTCTGAGGAATAAAACACAAAGGTGCAAATTGCCAAGTTCTTCACTGCAGGCCTCAGGCCCTACGCAGCAGTCGCATGCACTCCACACTGTCGCTCATAACCCCGCTAACACCCCTGTAATTGCCTGCTTGTGGGCCAGCTATGTAATTTAGACTTGCATTCAAATGGTACTGGGGTGATGACAGGCCATTTGCACCAAGATTTAAAGCTCTTCCATTTTTTTCCTACTTATTCATATGTGCTCATGAGTGTCTTTTTGTGTTAAAACATGCTCCAAGCTCTGGTGTTTGTGGTCCGCCATGGTCCCGTGTCATAAGCGCTGTGAGGATTCTTTATGGGCAGGAAATTGTACTCTGGGAGACACTCTCAATGGGGATGGTCAGAGACAGAGTGCTGTTCTGGACTTCTGTATGTGTAAAAACAGGACTATCTTTTCCTGTGGTAATGTATGTGTACACTGACATCCAAACTGTGGGGCAAACAAGTGGAACATGCCACCTGTTCTATATTATTGTATATACCCTGTGCAAATAGTCTATGTATGTGGATAATGTATATCCATTGTAGCTATACCATGTGTATACCATTACTTTATCATTTACCATTTATATTCTGGATTGTCCATTTCTGTATGTGTCAATTCCACCAAGACTAATTAAAGAGTTTTATTCCTAAATGCATTAAACACCACTTAAGTTGTGTTTGATTATATTAACTGAATTAATTTTATGCTATATGTGTTAGGGTTGAGCTTTACACGTACAAGAAATATCAAAGCTGCTCAATATCAAGTGATGTTCTGTTTTGAAACTCTTTATGCCAAAAATTGTTACAAATAATACAGCACTTTGCAGACACTCCTCAACTGATAGTTCATGAAATACATAGATAGATAGATAGATAGGTAGATAGATAGATAGATAGATAGATAGATAGATAGATAGATAGATTCTTCTTTCCTACAAAAGTGTTCAGTTCTTAGCACTTGTTGAGCATTTTCATGACTCTGTTCACATTCGTATTTGACATCTGTCCCGAAGCTTTTGTTCTTCTTAGAGCTTTGCATTACCTTTGGGATTTAAACACAAAAGCCATGCAGGGAATGTTGGGGAAGGAGCATGCACGTCTCCCTCTGTATGTGCAGGTGTGTGTAGGCGTTAGGACCCCAAAGATTTGCCCACTCAGCACGGTGGGTTGGGCCCTGGGGCTGAGGAGGAGCAGTCGCTGGGATTGTGAGGACAATGCCCCCATCCGGGCCCTCTCTGTGGGTGTGGGTGGGGGGCACTTATTTGCAATTCAGCCCCCGCTAAGACCCCCCAAGCCACCCACGCATTCTGGAGATGCCTACCTGCCCAGGGAACCTCCTCACCCCATCTGTCCAGTTTAGGGAGTAAAGCTTTAGGGGGAAAGGAGTAAGGTAATGCTGAAGGATCCATAAAAACGTAGAACATGGGAGGAATCAAGGAAGATAGAAAATAAATGAGAGGGAGTGGCAGGCAAGCAAGGTGATTAAGGAATATTTTAAATTTGTTTTAATAAGGCTGTGGACTTAAGCACTGAAAAACACAATACAAGACCATGCCTTATGTCGAGACAACCTTCTTCAGATGGGACAGTGATGCTGGACAGCTAAACAACGTTGACAAAACCATGCTATAAGTATGTCACGGAAGATCTCAAATGCCGTTCTGACATTACGTCCGTTAATAAAACTGTCATTTTACCATTACCAGTAACGGTCATGACAGATGTCACAATGTCTGATGTCATAAAAGTTTATCTCACATGCTAAAATCACAACATGAAAAGTTTGTGTCTGTTATTACAATTACCAGGTTATGATGAATGGTGGCACTTATTAATCGAACATAATCTGTCATAACGATTCATGACAGCATATGTCGTCTATCATGACATGCTTCTGGCATGATTGTGTCAATGCTATGTGAGAGGGTTCATGTAAAGTTTTACCCACACTTTTGTATGCAGTGTGTTTTTGCACTATTCTGTCTTTGTATGTGTTTTTAACCCTTTAAAGGGACCATGGGCAGTTCTAGGCTCCGCTCATAGTAGGTACTGGATAATTCATGGGCTGTCATGAATAATTAGTCTTAAAGGAATAATTAGGCCAAAAAAGCTAGTGTTGCAAACAATGAAACTGCCTAACAGTTGGCATCATATAAACGGGGTTTTGCTAATTGGTGGCCACAAGTCTCCATGTTAGGTCAAACTACTCCTTTAAGATCGATAACTGAACCACACTCCTGGAGTTTACGAGGTTAAACGAGGATCAGATTTAAAAAAATAAGTAGTTTGCAGCAGTTAGTAGGAAGCTGGAGCTCTGTTTTCTGTGGAAAAAGAGAGGGAGTGAGAGACGGATGGATGGAGGGAGGGAGCCAGCGGTGGATCCTTTCAGCACTTGGAGCCGTGTAAGCTCTGACTCACAGCTCTAGCGTGGGAAAGGCCTCCATCTGACAATAAGCAGACCTACCTCAGCACGCCTTGCTGGACCCATCCCATGATCCCTTGGGGCTGGGGAGCTGGAGACTGCCAAGGTCAGGCAGGGAGAGCCCCCCGCGGCTGCTTAGGCTGCTGTTTATTTGGTTAATGCAAACCCAAATAATTCCTGTCAGGATCTGTTCCAGAGTCACTCCGCTCAGCTCTTTTTATGTTCGCTAACGGAAACATGCTCCACAGAGGTGGGAGTTCCTATTGAAACAGCTGCTCTTCTGCTAGGGACTAGATAAAGTTGAATGGCACACACAAAACTCGTAGTATGTTGCATGCATCTTATTTAGTCATGTCCAAGCAAGTTGTTCTCAGTCCTAGCCCTTGCAAGTCAGTGTATTTGTATTTCCACTCTTCTAGCACACCTGACTGATGAACTAATTATCACAACCTCCAGAAGTCAAGTCAGTTTTAGAGCGGCAAAAACTCAAAAGTATTGAATTGGGTGTGAAAGCCATAGATGCTGACTGTATGATTACATTCGGATTCTCTCATGTACACTCAGGGCTTTAAAATCCTTTGCTGATTGTCCTTTGTTACAACAGTACTATTTTTTGAGTTCCACTTTACTTGAGGAATAATGAAAATGTCCACTGAAATTCACATCAGTGTAAAATAAAACTTCCCACAACTATGCTTCTTTGTATTTGTGCAAGACACAGTTCCAGGCACTGCACCACACTTGGGGCCTGCAGTGCTGAGGAAGAGCAGGAGTGCAGTATGTTGCTGCAGGAGGGAGACTGATTTAGGGGTAATGCTGTGTAATGTTAGGGTCATGATAATATCACACAATGTACACGCTGAATTCTCAAACATGTAAAAGTGACAAGGCAGACTTGCTCGTGTGGGTGATTACAAGCATTAAAGTTTTAAAAACATTTGCGAGGTATTGGTACATTTTTACTTGTATCTGGCTGACACTCATGTCCAGAGTGACTTACAGCTGAATCGCGTTAAAGAGGAGTGTTTGGAGTCTTGCCCAAGGGTTTTTATCGGGGTAGTATGGTGTGGTGTCCATGTCTGCTGTGTGGAGGGTATAACTCACTACAGTACACCAACCTCTGCTTTCCTTTTTTTCATTTCATGTCTCATCATGTACCGCGAGTCTGCATGTCAGTTTGTCTGTTTGTCCGCTTGTCTGTCTCTCCATGTAGCGACATGCCATCAGGGTATTAGGTTAAGAGGGTAGGTGAGTGGGTGAAGAGCATCTTCACCAATCTCTGCTTTCCTCAAGGTATGTTTTTATGCATAATATTAAGACCTTGTTGCAGTACCCATACTGTCACTTAAGCAGAGATACTATAGTACACACTTGTATGTACACTAACTATATTTTTCCCCAGTGAGACAAAATGCCCCAAAAATTGTTGACAGTATGTTAAAAAGTCAAAGATAAACTATAGGGAACCATCAAAATGAAGCATGGAGAACAAAATGTTGTTTTGTGGCATAGTTTCTTTTGTGAAACATCTACAGAAGAATCATTGTCATCTCTGTAATTATAATGTAACAATGTTGTCACAGATTTAATTTTATAGTTCAGGCTAATTACCTCTCTTTGATGTGGGACATTGTAGGTGTAATAATGATCATGAATGTAAGGAGGTTGCCACAATTAGCCATTGTTGTGAAGTGCAATAAAGAAGTAAACTGATCATCCCCAGGTTTTCTCATTCCAACGTACCACGCTGACCTCCTGTTATGGGGGGCAATTGCATAAAAATGCGCAGACACCCAGGTGAGCCTGGAGGCCTTTTGAGGGCACTGAAGTGACTGACAGCTCTCCACCTCCCCATTCCTGCTCCCCATCAATCACTCCCACTCCCCAGTACACTCCCCTCCTCGCAGCAACACATAGCTCCTGCAGCCTGTAAAATGGACAGACAAGCCCATTCCCCTCCCTTAGCCTGTAGCACTTATGTGCTTATACACTGCTTTACCATTAATATTTGCTTCTAGTTACAATTAGAAAAGCTTTGGAAAGTATGTTTTCTAGGTTTAGCATTTCTTTGATTCATGTCTAGAGCCATTACTGTCATTATGCTGCACAAATTTAATTTTGAAAAATTCAAATCTTAAAAAAAATATCCCCTTTTCTCCTATATGGACAAATGTGGCATAGAATGAAAGTCCCTTAAGCTTCATTGTATTCATATTCTAAGGTTTATTATTCAGCAATGTAATGGGAAATAATGCAAAATGACTGAGCTTTTACTGAGTTCCAGGAGAAAACAGTAAAGTCTGGACTTCTAGATGGATTTGTGAAGGTTAATCCTCAATTTCAGAATATGTGCTTGTTTCACTGAGCTTTTATTATCAACAAATTACTACGTGCTTCTGTTTTAGCTGATTTTCTAGGGCTACAATTTTGATGCCATTTTGGTGTCATACTGTGATGCACTGATGAAATAATGAGCTATAATGAATGGTGTTGAGATTCATCTAAGATGAGATGTTCCTCCGATGATGAGGATCAACAGGTGCATACAGTGAGAGTGATAAAACAGATGTTGTTGTCTGAGTCTCACTAGCAGGCTGGCCCTTCCACCCACCCACCCCTTACAATGTCACTGTGATGGTCTTCCCATGGACAGACTGTCCTAGGTGGATACACAAAAGGAGACACATGTCACAGATCCACCAGAGCTGCCACCAAGGGCTGAGGGGAACAGACAGCTGTCCATCTACAGCTGCTTCATGCTAAATGTCTATCAGCTGTAGACTGACTGGAATTATTTGGTGCAAGGAAAGTTAATAAATTCCCTTAAACTGCAGGCTTATTCAGTTTTTTAAAAGATTATTTAGAAACTGCTATAATTTTCTAACTACTTTCAAATAAATATATTGTCTTTGTCAGAGTCTTGTGTGTCCATCTAAACTCTTAAGTTAGGAATGTTTGTACTTTCCTGTGAAATTACCGTTTTGGAAATATGAACATTTTGTCCGACTGCATGAGTTACAGAGTTATGACACTGATCAGCAAACACCAATCAGCTCCTATGAAGCTTATAAAGTCACAGGTAAGTTTCACAAGACTATGACAATAGATTAGGATCATATGAAAAATTATTTCTCTGAAATCTTTCTGTTTAACACTTCAGTCACTTATGCAGTGGAAAGAGGAAGTGCATGCACATGACTCTCTGTGCCTCCTTCAGTGTCTTGTTTAGACAGCACCACCCCCTGCTTAGAGCAAATGTAAAGTCATGAAGGAACCTCATGAGGGGTAGCTCGCTCTTGATCTCCTCCCAGATGTAAAATGCGGCCCCTTTTGGAAAGTCCCCTCGCCAATCTGTCCCGACCCCTTTTGTTCATCAGGCCCATCATTTTGGGTGTGACAGCAAGTGGGAGACTGCTGACAGTTTTGTATTGAACTCAACTGCTGGGAACGGAGCTGGATGGACAATAGAGGACATGTCCACATCCAGGCAAGTTCCAACTTGTCTCATCACATCACATCCCATTTTTTCTTACTTAAAATACATTTCAGAGCAATATGACAAGAATCATTTTTTTTCTGTTAAGATAAAATATTTGATATTGCGTTTTTCTGAAATGTGTGTCCAGTTATGGAATTTATTTATAACATTTTACTTTTTTTCAACCCAGGAATTGAATAAATAGGATTTAATTAATAAAACAGTAATGTCATGACTGATTTATTGATTAAGTGATTGATTGATATGTTTTGCTAAGCCTGAAAGCTAGTCAGCCAGCATATTTAAAAAATACTAATAATTTAATATCCTAGCTAAAATAACATTATGACCAGAATGTCTGCTTTTTGGCATGGTTACCATACTGTATTTACAGAAGCATTACTGGTAAATGACTGATAATTTGAATATAACTGTTCAAACCAGTGTCCTTGCAAAGTACCTCATTACTTAGGTGTTTTCTCAGTCTCAGTCAGAAAAATATCTCAAATTCACCTGAGACTCACATCAAGCTTCATGAGCAGATCTTCATTAGAGTACACACATTTTTGTGTCGACAGTCAGTACTAGTGATGCAGATGGAAGTTGGATCTTCTCAGACTCCACAAGTTTATCTTCTATCTCCCCCTTCTCACATGGCAGGTTCTGCTATTTAACCCAAACATCATCAGTGTTCCGCAGGGCCATGACCAGTTTGTGGTTTTACTTTCAGCTGTAGAGGCAAACAAACAAACAAACAAACACCAGATTATTTAATGTTGCGTTCTGAGGACTGTGCTGAGTTATTTTTCAGGATTTTATGCATATTTTGGCTGTTTGTTATGAGAGAAGTCTAAGTCCAGTGTAAAGTACAAACTAATATCCACGTAAAGCTTAAATCTACTTCTACTTGTTCTGGGTCTTTCTTAGGCTACTGGAGCGTGCGGCTTGTCAGCACCTTGTCATCCCTGTCACTTCCATGTGAACATTAGATTTTTGTTAGCCCACTTCTAACAAGGCATTCATGAAAGACAGCTAAATTTAACGCAGCTTTAAAATGAATCAATATGACTTCATTATTGTGAATAACTCCAACTGCAGCTTTTTAAAAAGCAAACAGCTCCCTTAACTAAGCTGAGACTTCACTTAGTTAAGGGAGTATTAGACAGTATTCATCACTGTTTTTGCCCTTTTCAGTCCTCTGGGTGATGTCACCAGACCCATCTCTATTAAACTGTGTAACTATAATAGTGTAAAATCACTGGCAGCTAACCCCTAATTTAATAACGCTACATCAGTTGATTCCAACTGAAACAAGACTTTTCATCACAGCCCACCACAGTCTTCAAAAGAAGAGGATAAATGCCACATGTTAGACATCATGTGTTGCACATGTCCCTGCAGACAGAACCCATTAATGACCCAACCTTGTTTTCCCTCCGTGCAAATGGTTCCTCAAGTGTCTACAGAGCACTAGATAGAACAGACTCAGTCACACTGTCAACGTGCTTTGTACATAATTGAAGGGGAAAGAAAAACTATTCATTATAGTTTTTGTGTACACAAATAAATATTTATATATATATATAGAGAGATAGAGAGAGATAGATAGATAGATAAATAGATAGAGAGATAGATAGATAGATAGACAGATAGATAGATAGATAGATAGATAGATAGATAGATAAGAATTTGTTTATTATAAAATGAGCAAGGTGGCTCGTATGTTAACTTTTTTACTTTTTACTTGGCTAGTACTTTTACATGATTGTAGTTTGTTAAACCTTGATTTTCCATGTGAAGGTTATAGCTTACGGTTATTTCAATTGTTAGAAATAATTTAAATAGGAGGTTTCTCTTTTTGGTATTTTGTAGGTCTAAAATCAAAATCTAAAGCTTAAATGTGAGAGATATGAGCTATTGCTCATGTATTGCTCAAGTCCAAGGGCTGAACCAATAGAAGAGAATGAAACCTTAAAACGAGTTTTAAAAAAGGATTAACTCAGTAATATAACTGAATATAACATAGACTACGTTTCTCACAAATGTACTTGAGTACAGGTAAAAGTATTGGAAATACTGGAAAATACTCAGAGAAGTACAAATTCATCAAAACGATACTTCACTGAGTGAATAAAGCTAGTTATTAGTTAAGGCAGTGAAAAGCTTAAACAGTCCAAAACTGAAGTTGGGAAGTCCTGGCTTATAACACTGCTTGTCTTTACACCCCTTCAAAGAATGTTCAAAATGTTCACCTCCTTGCTCCATGTGTACAGTCCTGCACTGCTGAGGCCCAGTGTTGGGCCCCTCGGTCAGACTCTGTCCCCTGACCCGGCGCGACTGTGCGGGGGCTTTGCCTGGTTGAATAGCTTCCCCTGTCCTCTTTCACTGTGGCAAAAACAACAGTGGCTTGTGCTTTGCCTCCATGAAGGCATTCCCACCTGTGAAGGGACTGGTACGGACGTGTGAAATATCAACTCGGGGAGCGTGGGCCCCAGGAGTAGGGCAGCTGTTTATCCAATACCACCTATGGGTCCTGGGAAGAGACGTCCTTAATATGATACACATGTGCTACATCCTGTCTGGTGCTGCCGAGTCGCGGCCGAGCGTGTGTGGGGCAGTGGGGAGCTGCAGGGTTGAGTTAGCACGTGTGTGTGTGCGGACAGCTGGGACATGGCCTTGTGCCCTGTGTGTTATAGAAGAAACATGACAGCCAGTTCAGAAGGAAGGCTGCATAAAAGAGCAGAATAAACGCTCAGCTCTGAGACAGACGCACGTTTTATTTTACTGTGTCTAGGAATGAGTCTGTGACTGGTTACAGGTTTCAGTGGTATAATGCAGTAATAAAAACCCACTGACCATTGTATCTCTTGAAATTTCATTATTTCCAATACTAATAATAATACTGCCAAAAAGAAAAAAACTTGAAAGGAATTTGTATCATTTTGCATTTTTTTTAATGTGTACATTACTTATACAATAAAAACCAACAGGTTTACCTTTTACTTTACTTACTTTTGTCAATAATTGTATTAATGTGCACATATTCATATGATAATGAGGTACACATTCAAATCAAGTAAAGTCAGTGTATCAGTTTTTCAGCATATCGTTTCCATTTGTGCATTTGCACTCATCCACAGCAACTTATAATGGAATCATATTACTTGTGTAGGTGAATGTAGCTTTGGGAGCCTTGTCCAAGGACTCCTACTGGTGCAGTGTGGTGTGCTTGCCCAGTCTCAAACCCAAGCTTGCTACAAGGAGCACAGATGTATTACGCTCTATGAACAAATGTATATTAATAGCATACAATTTTAAAAAGATGGTGCAGGCAAATAGCCTGCTGATACAGTCTCCCTCTAAAGCACACGTCAGGACAATACAGATTTAATTGTCCATGTCTTCTGGCAACTAGTATGCAAAAATCAGTGGTGAACGGAGTTGATTTTTATTTTTTGTCATGGATGTTTTATCTATTACAAAGAAATATGATTGACTCTGTAAAAAGGCAATATAATACCTTACAATATAATACAACACAATATAAAAGCGAAATGATTTCGATGTGTTTTATAGACATTTTCAATACATACCATGAAAGCACCAAAAGCCATGAGGACCGTTGATATCATCCTATCCCCAGTCACATGTAACAGTAACAGCTGTTTTAATAAGAGGAGTTAATGATCATCTACATCTATATTGGTTACAGTTTATGTGGAGCATAAGCTATGGGTTATGTACATTTTAAGGCATTTGGGTTTGTTTTTGCTTGAGGATTTTATGTCAGCTGAATTTCTCGTTTAAGGAAAGGCAGTGGTTATATCTCTCAATTACGGAAGCTTGATTGCACAGGAAAGTTAAGACACTCATCAACTCCTCATCCTTTCTTCTTTATTTAATTAATTCCCAAGTGAGTTGTGATTGACCCTACCTGCACAAGTGCACAGGGAGCTTCCTCTTGGCTGTTTCATGAGGGATCAGGCCTTTTGATATAAATCCTCTCCAAGAGCCTCACTTAATGAGCAAGATAAGGGGGAAATGCGACTCTTGACGCTAACAAAACTAGATTATTCTGAGAATAAAAATGAGCGAAGAGTTCTATCCAGGCCTTAATTCTAAATAATTCCTCCCTTTCTACCTGGGACCAAACTGTTCTAACATAAAATGAAATTGTCTTTGAAGGTTCAAAATTAATTACAGAAGCACAGTGTTAATTAGGATTTCTACTGCTCTGCTTGACAGAAAGCCTTATGCTAAGCACATTCCCTTGCCTGGCTATTTGGGCTGGAAATTAAGAAAGTTTTTGCACAGCATGACTTTTGCCTTTAGATTTTTGCCTTTATATATTGATATTGACTTTTCTATTATACATCAACCAGAACATCTTATCACTTTTGTTAAAAAAAAAATCTTGCATTTCTGAAATGGTAACTTTACAATGGAATGAATTATGTTTTTTTCTATTTTTCTAATATTTATGTACATTACTCATTCACTCACTTTCTGTAACCGCTTGATCCTCACTAGGGTCGCAAGTACCCGGAGCCTATCCTGGGATCAATGGGTGCGAGGCAGGGAATGTGCGTTACTTTCTTTCCATATAATTTTGGACCATTTATATTGGTTCGTTCATAATGACGTGTTCACACCATTGCATTTTCAAAGGGTGTAAAAAAGGCTTTGGTATGTAAGTGGTGATATGTGTTTTACTACACATCCACATACCAAAAAAGAAGATTAAAAAACAGAAGCTCAGTATTGTTTGTGATGTTGTTTTCATTAATGTAAGCCTATGAGTAACATTAATGCTAAAGTTTACTAATTGGTGTTGAGGCCAACATCTACAGCGTGCTTCTGTCCTGAGGAGAGCTTGAGGAGCAGCTTCAGGGGTCTCGTGGTGCTTTAGTTGCTCTCTGCCACCACATCCTGCTGCCTGAGGTCTAATCAAGTTATCATTTCAACTAATTTCTCATCTAGGAGCTGTGCCTGTCACCAGCAGAAAGAGGGGCCAGTCGACAACTAATTTCCAGCAGCGGGACTCTCCTGAAGACCCTGCCCTCCAACAGAGAAGGTCTGTCTCCACAGGAACCATGCTGGTCTTCAGCCGGGATGCTCCACATATCTTGTGGGGCATTATTTACCATGACACACAATGGGCAAAAGACACAATGCTGGCAGTATATCACACAACTGTCAATAATTTTTAGGGCCAGCCCACGGCCAATTAGTTGAAAGAGCGAAGAACTTTTGAGGCCCGTCTCCCAGGTCCATGGGAGACAAACAGTCCACCCACACACAGTGGCAGCTGCAGGGGCTTTCTTACGATAAGCTTGGAAAAGTTTGCAATGTCTTCACTTGAATCTGAGTTTCTGGGATGACTCACATTGTGACTCATGACAGCTCATGATAATTGTATTCGTTCTGTGTTCTTTAGTTCATTTAGTAATCTTTCTAAAAGAGGACATTCTTTAAAATATAAGTTGTTCTTTCAAAAAAAAAGTGCATCGGACAGGGTGAATAAAGCTAAAAAGATTCATCACAGTGTTCGCAACAGCATAATGGCTTCTTTGATTTAATTTTGATGGGAGATAATTCAAAAAAGATTTGCTTTGTAGCTTGCATGTCTTAGCATCTACGTTCAAGCAAATGAAAAAGAGACCCCATCTGTTCATAATAGTCTAACAAGAACAAAATACCCTTTAGGGCAACCTTCTACTACCAGAGCACAGAGGGCCTTACACTTACTTCTGAAGTGTCCTAATATCATGGATTCACTTAGCTGGCTTGGCATTAGACAGACTGCGTTGACTATGATGAGACACAACGCTATTGCTTAACTTAGCCTTTGGAAAGTTTTTGGATACCACATCTATGACTGATGAAAATGCAATTTTTGAACATCAAAGCCAATTTGTTTCAGTGACTGACATATGGTTTTAACATACACACGTGAATTTCATACACGAAAGCAAATTTTACTCAGAGTTGTTTTCAGTGAAAAAATCTAATCAGTGCCTTCAATGCAGAGTTCAAGTGGAACATTTGGGTGCAGGTTGGCAGAAACATATTGCTCATGAGGAGTAGGCAGAATGTCATATGACAAAGACGTTGCTGTTTCGAGCCCCATGCCCAGCGGGTGTGTCATGGCACCGCTGCTGCCTCCAGCTTGACCAGTCATTAATCACTCTCGCAGCCACTCTGGACCCCATTAGTCAGGAGCATGGCCTCTGTTCGGCCAGGCCAATGACCCATGGCCTGGTCAGGGATCTTTAGCCAATTGGAAAAGGTGGTCAGTGCAATGGCCAAAGCAAGTGGGCTACCTGCTGCTGTGGATGAATACGATTGGACACAGCTTTCAAGATGATGGAGGATGGCAGATTTGCCACGCTGACCAATCTGCTGGACCCTCCTGGCAGAAGTGCATTGATAGTGGAGAAAGAAACTGATCTTTTTTGTTATTTTCATGGTGAATATTGTGTTTTCATTTCTGAGACTTAGGTAGTGAGATTCCTTAAAGCAAAAGGCCAAGGGGATCAGTGTCTTTTGTATTTGAACACATCTGCCATTCTTAAATGTATCTTAGTGATATTTCTTTCAAGAAGATCGATTCCTGGTTTTAGTTGCAAGTCTCAAAAAGTGACTGTCTAAATTTTAAACTTTTCAAAATTGTTTTCCTGTGACCAAATTCAGTGGTGTGACTAGGAGCACAATTCAAGACAATTAACTGGCTTCCCATACACTCTTAAAATTAAAAGGTTTATTGTGGTGACGGCTTAGAAGGACAATTTATGGTTCCCTAAAGAACTTTTGAATGAATGGTTCTTTTAAGAACCATTATATAAAAATGAGAGTAAATTATATAAAAATGAGAGTGAGGAACCTTTCAAAATATGAAGAACCTCCACATAATATAAACGTTTTTGGAGCCCTTTGAGAAACATTTATATTATTGGAATATTCTTTATACCTTTAAAAGTTTCTTCACGCTCATACATCTGATTTACAAAAATGGTTCTGTGGGGAACTAAAATGGCTCTTCTATGCTTCTGCTCAAAGGTTAAAATTATTAATCACTTCAATTTAATTAGCATTAAATGAATGAAAAAGTCTATGTAATTTGCTTGTTTGCTCTTTATTGCATTGAATATCTCAGAGAAGTTAGTGTTCTAATGTAGGTTATTGTTTGAAACCTGTTATTAACCCCTTAATGGTCAGATTTTTATTACACACGTTTATAACCAGTTTTTAACAACACAGCCAGTTTGCATTGTTTCCCATGTGGTTACTGAATGATAAGCCTTAGGGCATAATAAACCCGGTATTAAAAGAGTTAGTGCTGCGAGCAATGGGTGTAAAACTGCATAAGTGTCTACATGAGGGGTGTAATAAAGATGACAGGGGTCAATTGTCAGGAGTCCCCTGCACTACAAGCACAAGTATGACTGCCCCGCCCACGCTGTTGGTCCACCAGAGACCAACATTAAGTTTGGCACTGTGCGTAAAAACACAGAAATAAATTCCATCTGTGCCACATTACATTCATCTTTGGAGGTCGCCACAATACTTGCTAAGGTTATGTTCCCTGGTGGTAATTTTAGAATAAGTAGTTGGCAGGTATACACTGCAGTATGATGAGTGCTCCTGGATTAGCAGCACACTTATGCAATAAGGACACTGAGGAAAAAAATGAACTTTAAAAGTGATACACTGAATTTGCTTGATTTAAATGAATACCATTTCCACATTAATAAAATACATTATATCAACAAAAATATTGGCAAAAATAAGTAAACCGAAAGACTGATATTCTGGTATGATATAGATTGATGTAATAATTTTATTCATGTGAAAATAATGCAAGTTCTGCAGGTAGTACGACTATTAATTGGTGCTGTATTTCTGCCTGACTGTCTGTTAAGTGTTGTTTGTGGCCATAGTCGCATGCTGGCAACATAATTACTAACATTAAATCTAATTGTGAATAGCCCTGCGGGACCCTGCCAGCATGAAGCTCACCCCCTGCTTCCTATCTTTAAGATACATTTGTGTGTGTGTGTGTGTGTGTATGTGTGTATGTGTGTGTGTGTATGTGTGTGAGGACATGGATGCAGGTGCTCTCCCACCCCCATGTGATGGACCCCTGCCATGGCATTACAATCACCTTCCACCTGGCCAATACAGAAGATAAACTTAAAATGCAAATGTGGGGATAACTGACAACTTCAGGGGCAACTAGGTAGACCCTTAACTTCATTTTTAAGGCTGTATATTATCCTTTCAGCAGGGGATTTTTTTTTTTTACAGCTCTATCTGTTGCTGTGTAGATTTTCTTGCACGTGTACCAGCTCGTGGCGCTAAAATTCGAGAATTTGTTATTTTGCATTGTATTCTATTCTTGTATTTGCTCCAGTCACATGATCCAGACACTCCTGTGTGACTGCAGAGTGGCAGATCCACAGATTTAGAGCAGCAGTTTCACGACAGCAGTTTCAGGCCAGTGGCAATACAGACAGGAACTACAATATCACAAGAGTAATGAATGAATAAAGGAGTAGATAAATACTTGATAAAGATGGCTTATAAAACGTGTAATGAAAACTTGGCAATGTCATTTGCCAGTATATTGTTTTGATGCATGGCAAGTATGCCCAGTAGTTGCACAAAATGACAGAATTGTTACAACGTTGCACAGATTCTTCACTGCATGTGTTATGCTCTCAAGTGTACTGCATATTGTCCACCATGGCTGCATCCTAAGAGTCAAATCAAACTTCATTTTCTATCCACTTTCCTTGAGTTAGACTGATCTAGTAGTGAAGTGGGTATACATGCTAGTCAGCTCTACCAACATATTTTGTGAAGCCTTGGGCTACAGATCAGGTGAAATCGGGGCATGCAGAACTTAAAGGAAGCTTCAGCTATTCAGATGCAGACCATGTTTTGTGTGATTTAGTTGTAAATCAACTGTCAAATGTAGAAAAGTATTAATTTAGATGCTCTACGTATAAAGATGATGGCATTTCATTTATAATCTTGAATTGCTGTTAACTTGAATTGTTGTAACGAAAGTTAGCCTCTGTGTTTAGCATTCCAAATCACACCAGTGTGAAGCTATGCTCCAATGGAAAGTAGTCCCAGGATCTGCTTGTTTACATAAAATTTTATATTTTACATGCTCTCCATGCTTCGTAAACTACATTTTAGTTGCTTAGTTAAACTGTTGTAAGTCATATACTCATTGTTGAATATATATGCTTTTTTCAAAAATGACATTTGGATGCTTTAAGGCAAACTCTAAAGGTGTGTGATGTTTTAGTGATCCTAAATATTGACCAAATACCGATATCTGATTTTAAGAAACACTGAATACTGAAACACTGACTTAGCTTCACAGTGGAATATTCATTACCTTGATCTTTTTAGGACTATTATCAGAGATGATCCTTTAAAGTCAAAGTCTTACAATATCAATATTTTCAGCTGTTTCTGTAGCTCTGTGCTTAGAAAACAGGCCCTCACAATGACCTAGAGCGTAGATGAAGAAAGTTTGGTGTCCTGGGCTGAATAGACTCTTTCACAGAGAGTGCTGATGGTAGCATCTGTTGTCTTTGTTTTGTGTGGAGAGTTTGATGGAGGAATCATGCAGCGTGTGTCTTGTAAAGGAACGAGAGGACATAGATTGATGGCGATCAGGTCATTTGTGCTGCCTGCTGAAACTACCACTAACCTATCTATGACCCCAGCAGCCAATCGATTTGCTTTAGATTATCACTCATAAGATTAGCCTGAACCATTTGTGCCATAGGATCAAGGCCTACAGCATTGCTTAAGTATGCATATGTATTCATTTGAAATACCTTTTTATATGTATTCACATTAAAAAAAGAAAGAAAGCAGCAAGTATGCCAGTTGAACTCAAGTATATTTTAAAAGTTAAACGTTTCAGAATAAATCTGTGTGGAGCTCCAGAAACCACTGCTGCCGGTCACTCCTACGGAAACTGGCGGGCAGTGGGCACTAGACCCCAGAGTGAGGTAATTGCATGGTTTGGGGGGCAGATCCTCTTTGGCTTTGAACATAGCTGCAGGGCCATGGACACAGGGCCTGATGCCCTGTGGGGCGGCCATTATAGAAAAACACTGGGGGATGGCTGCCCTCCAGGGGCCTAATCTAGACTCCTGAGCTGTCCACCGGAAAAGAGGAGTTCCTGAGCCACTGAGCTATCGGGCAGGTGCTCTAATAGGGCCAAAAACACAGTCTGGCTCTCTTAGAGGTTGGATACTTTTGTTACAAGCTAAGCCTATTCGAGCATTAGCTTCTTGCTACATTGACTGTAATGTAAAAGTCAGCAGGGGCATCGTTTTCGGCTTGGATAGCTATATTGTCCCTTTTTGTGGGAAAGAATTTCCTCTCTTCCTGAAAGTCTGGATTTAGACCCAGGATATCGTTCCACTGCATGTCAACAAAACATTTTAACAAAAGTTACATTATTACGCTACGTGCAAGATTACGCTAGGTACTGTATAGCCTTACTAACATTCTGAAAAAACAAAAATCACTGACAAAGCAAGGCCATCCTCCTAATTAACAAGTAACAGAGCTGAAACTTGGTATGCATATTTCCAATAAGCTGACACTCATATTCCAGTGATTTTGAAAGTTTGGTTGATTCACTGGAAATAGACTAATCAACAAATTCTCAAAATGACCATAAAAATGGGCTGTAGATTCCAGTTCATATAACCTATTTGTTTAAACACATGTTTATGTTTATAACAATAATCATAATACCTAAAGTGACCCTGCTCCACATATTACACCTGTCTAGCACTGTTTAACCAAACATTTTACAGGTGTAATATTACTCATACAACACATCCACTTCAGTATCACTAATATTAGTCTACATTCTAGCAAGAACAATTGCAAAATGTAGACCCACCTAGTTAGCAATGATACTAGAAAAAGCCAGCAAACTATAGCTACCACTTCTGTAAAGCAACTATACCTATCCTGAGTGTATCTATGTTATTTGTACAATCAGCATTGACAGTCTTTTTCATTTAAGATGTATCTTTCAAGGCCTTCTCCTCACCTTTGGCCTCTTCATCACCAGCTTTTGTCTGATGGCATCTGTTCAGTGCTCATTTTCACCTCTTCATCACTTAAGCTGAGACTGATACTCCATGCCCTTATCTGGGCCCAGACTTTGCTGGCAGAGGGAAATTAATTGTGTGCTAAGCAGAGTGGAATTAGCAGCTCGTGCTCAAATCCCTGAGCAAGGGCCCGGGCTTATCTCCCTCCGATCCCCCTCCTTATCCCTTCTTGTTCCGAGGAGCTTGTCATTGTCGACAGGAGATGATTGGGTGATCTTTTAGGCCTTGTGCCTGCCTCCTTTGTCTTTGTTGGTGAGGGGATTCTGTCTTTTGTTCTTCTCTCGTCCCCTTTCATGGATCGCCACAGATGCCCTTTTCATTCAGCTGATGACCCCTCACCAAGGGGTCTACTGTAAAAAGGAGGGAAAGAGAAGGCACACTGATAGATAAGACAATTTAATCAGGCTAGGAACAATTCTGGTGTCAAAGCTTGTACATGTTGTTGTGACCCTTAGCACACCCCTGTTTGTGGCTCTCTTTATTTGGGTGTCTGTGTGGGAAAGTCCTTTATGGATCACTATATGCTAAAGCCATCCAGCCATCTTTGTTCATGCTGTTTGGCCTTGCTGACATAGCTGTACGTTTGTATTTGTAAATCCAGCAGTTGTAACCAACATCTATGCATTTATTTTAAAGTGTTGTTCGTGTGGTTAGATTATATTAGTTTGTGTTTCAATGGTATAATTGCTTTAAACTCTCATTTCTTTATGCACCATCACTGGAAGGTGTGGTTGGGGCTTTATACTGAAGGACCGATTCGGAAATTCATGGCATGTCTTGAGCTGCCATCTGTCTACTCAAGAGTTACTGACTCACTGAGGTCAGCAGAAGCCACATTTCAAATAGTGGAACAATTGCTCCCTAAAAGCTTGTTAATGATTTTATGGCCCAAGGAATGACACCTTGCAAAATAAAACTACAGGCTTCCCACAAAAACCTTACATGGCTGTAAATATGTATTAACCAGAAAATGGGCCTTGTTTGGGATCATTTAAAAGAGACAAAGGCTGACTTTGTCTCTAAGGGGCATGGCACAGTGAGAAAAGAGGGGTTTCTACTTAGCTAATGAGTTGTCCCATAGAGATGTAAAGAGGTGGGTCTTTAGGGAAACCGATTGCCCCTCTGGTCGGGACTGATAGACTGTAAAGTGGGTGAGGCTCGCGCTGTACGCTGGCCTACCATTGTTGGAATGCTAATTCAGCTCAGGACAGTTGTGTTTCAAAGGCAGGTTATTGCAGTGGGGAGGGGGAGAGTCACGTCATTACAGGGCAACTTTTCGATCAGGCTATTGAGAGAAAGAACCTTTGTTTCATTTTCCCTCCTTTTTAGGTTTTAGGTTTCAAAGAAGAGCTTCTTCACTCAAGGAACCTTCGATGGTAAGCCATGATAGTGGCCAAGCGTACTCACAGGCCCTCAGGGTACAAGCACCTCTCAAACACTTTACCCATTTCACATACTACTTACCCATCTTCCAGAAAAGTGGCCAACTATTTTGAGAAGACATAGCCTACTTTAGTTCTCCTTAAATGAGCAAATACACTTGTGTATAAAGACTTGCTACATAATGTAAACACCACAAATTAGAGTGCATTTAATTTTTTTGTAACAGAACCAAAAAATCCAGACTACACACACATTTTGTTGTATATCATTGTTGCATGCCAACAGATTGCATTAAATGTTCATTTTTCAACTCTAATAAAAACTGTATTTATTAACTCATGACTATATTGTATTACTTGAAATGCCCTGCTATCATTACTGGATGCTAAAATTATTGAAATTAAACTATTTTTTTTTTCTTCTTTGTTTGAAGAATGTGTGCTTGGTCAAAAATCTGTGTATAAGAATGTTGTAGTGTACCTTCTGGTGGGAATAAGAGGTCAAAGATTGGTGCTGATTAAAATTTAAAACAGTAACTCCAATTACCCATAACCTCAACGTGAACCTCCGGTGAAACCACCGAGCTGTTTTCTTAATGTTTGCATTTTAAAAGAGGAAATATGGCAAGGCTTTTTATATACATGGAAACCATTTGTAGGATCAGACTTTATTTCAGTGTTAGGCATCTTTCATTAAAAACAGGATCAATTTCTTGCATCTGTCACAAGCAATTCTAAATTCTATGCATGGGTTATGTAAAGCCCTTTAACTTTGTCTGTTCAAACTTTATTTCATGTTAAATACTGAAAGGGCACAGTATAGGAGCACTGAGGTCTTTCTGGTTCTTGGAGCCTTTGTGTGTATTACACAGTAATCAGGAAAAAGCAGCCAGCTTCAGTAAATGTTGTTGAATCATGATTTTTTATCGGAAGGCTTACACGCAGCTTAGAAGGGGGTTCATTGTTTCACAATCATGTAAAAGAGTCTTATTTCAGTGTGAGTTCAACTTTGGAAACTGATATTAATATTCTAACCCTGCCACTGTACTAACAGATCACACTTTAGGCTGGACAGGTGCTGTATTATTACACCCTTTTACCCCCCACTTTGTCTTTCTGTCTCTCTTTCTTTCTCTCTTTCTCTCTTTCAGCCACACACACACTCTTGGGCTCAGGGGCTGTTGGTATTTTTGCAGTATTTCGGATTAGTAGCGCGATCCGAACCGGAGCTGATGGAACACACGCCCGCACAAACGTGCACACACAAAGACACACACATCTAATCTGTCCTTCTCATTCCCCAAATGGCCAGGCCTCTGCGACACTCAGCCTCGGTTTTGATGCTTGCTGCATTGCTAATTACGAACCTTTATCGCTTTGTGTTGCTGCAGGCTAAAGGCCAGCTTCAGTCCACTTGAGAGAGGCCAATCCCTCAAATCTGGTGGCCCAATGGCCAGAGCACAGGGGACAGATGTGGGATCAGAGCCAAGCTGCTCTCTGTTTGCTATTACGATCCTCTTGGTCAACACACAGCTCTGTTTCCCTCCATCAGACTCCCTTTGAAAGGGCTATAGGGCTTTGTCTTTGATGAAGCCTGCACACTCAGTCAGCCCCAGTTTGATTGAACATAGCGTTTGCCAATCGGTTGTATGTGTGCTCTTCTTGGATTTCTTTTCATTGAAGAACTGTTTAGGTCTGCTGTTTAAGCTGGTAACACATGCACTGAAACAAGTTGGCTGGCTTCATTAAAGATGAAAGAAGAAGATTAATGTGCGAAACTGCTTTTATTGACAACGTGGAACTGGCTGCCACTGTTATAATGACCTATTTTAGGGTAATGCTCTGAATGAGCAGGTGCACTTCACATTTGGCAAATGAAAATGTACCATCCTCTCCCAAATCATCCTTGGATACTCCAAATTAGCAACATATACTACATAGCTCTACATGTTTTTGTTGCTTTGGCTCTTTGCTCAAAACCTACAAGGGGATAACCTAATATGAGGACATTTACATTTTTACATCAGAGACCTTTTAATAATTACTCTATTTCTAGGGATACTAAGTGGGCATTCAGCTGTTTGGTTCTTGCTTGGTCAGCTCTGTCACACTGCATTATTAACTGGTGCACTAGAATCAAGGTTCTAGACTTGGTTCTAGTTGTAGTATTTGTATCTGGAGTCTATTGTTGTTGTCGTGTTTTTGTCAGCACCTGGTCTAAAAAATTTAAATGAATCATCCAGAACCAGAACATCAGATCTGTAAAAAATCAGCTGGTTGTGTAACATTGATAAGACTATGAAGCGAAAAAGCTGTCAGTAGCTTGAATCAAGGCTGACTTTCACACTTTCACATGTTAAAAACAATGCACTGTGTTTTTTCCACCCAAGTCTCACATATCCAAGACACACTTTCTGAAGTTTAAGAACTTTGCTTTGCACAAAGAGAAAAGATGATGGGTTGTGTTGTCTGGAAAGAGATTAAGCCTAGTCCTGGACTACAGGGCATTTCGAACTGAGATTTTCAATTGAAAGTAAATTATTGTCCACTGGGTGTACTTGGACAAAACGTGAATTTTATGCCTTAAGTAACCTGCATCAAATCTTCAAGTAAAAAGTAATAATAATAAAAAAAGTAAAAGTAAAAATGTTTAAGTAAAAAAATCCTTGTAAATATTGGACCATAAGTTCGTGTTTTAGCACTTCAGTTTTTGACAGCAAGACTTTAATTTACAGCTTTAAATATAACCCCTAAGCATTTAACTTGAGAGGATTACTTAAGATGTTTTATGCAAGCTGCCCTTTAAGTTTTAGCAAACTAAAATTAGATAACTTAGGTACCACCGAATTTCTTAGTTGTGACAGTTATAACAAATTATTTAGCTAAATTACAACTGTTTTTGACTCTGACTGTACTCTGGTATTTGCATATATTTGCATATCTAAGACAATGGATTTCGCAAGAACTTCTCTATTGGATCTTGGGTCACAGAGGCCACACAGACTTCAGTTCACTTCCAGCTGATATCCAAATTTTCTGTTTTCAGATAAGATGCTGATACCACCTGTGCTTTTCCTGAAAGCACACTTGTCAATCTCTTGTCTTCTTCAGCATGAATAACAAAAGATCAAATGCTGAGCTGGCAGCACTGGGAGAAGAAGTAAAGTTGTAAATGTTTTGCTTTTATTTTAAAATAATGCATGTCTCCATACTGGTAATTTGGCTGATAATATCACTAATCAAATTATCACAAGAGATCTAACCTTGCCCTGAACACAATAAAAGCTGTTTTTCATCTCATAGATAGTATGGGGCTTTATTTCTTTACACCAAGTATATGTCTATAGCTACTAGAGGATCCTTTCTTAACATTTGGTCATGAGTCTTGGTTCCTCCCGAGGTTTCTTCCTCCAGTTCAGGGAGTTTTTCCTCGCCTCTGTTGCCTTGGCTTGCTCACTAGGGGCTCGGACCTGGACTCTGTAAAGCTGCTTTGGTTGTAAAAAGTGCTATATAAATAAAATTGAATTGAATTGAATTTGAACTTGTTTAAATTTAAATTGTATTGAAGATAAAGGTGGATAGTGGTTTGCTGGAGGGACATCTTCTTACTATGCTGAATGAGGGTCTCTTGATAATGTGAACTAACACTGCCTGAGGAGATGGGTGTGAGTGTTTGTGAAAGGAAGCTGTTTCTCCACACTTGCTGGCCCCAAGGTGTGAAACACGTTAACACCCTCTAAAGTGGAGCCCCACGGTAGTTAGGCTGGAGATTTATGACACACTGGTGGAGATTTGGGCCTCATTTACTTTGTTGTGCTTACCTTTTGCATGGCTGTACGACAGGTCAGAGAGAATCATAAGAGAGACCTAAAAAGTAAAGCATGCATATCAAGCCTTTAGGTCTGTTCTTTTATGAAAGCAGTTTGCATCTGAATGCCTCTTTGTATGTACTTGTTGATGTGCCCAGTAGTGTAAATATTAAATCTCAGCTTTGCTCTCACTCACTGGGATGGCCTGCCGCGTCTGGCCGGGCTGCGCAAACTGCCAAGTCTTTCTGGAGGAACCTTCAGGGGATAATGCTTTCTATCAGATAGCTAGTGACTAATCTCTCTTACTGTTGTCAGTCACTTTTAGAACCGGTTGAACTTTAGCCTGCAGCTAGACCCCAACTCCTACTGAAAAACAAAATCCAAAAAAAAGAACAAAACAAACAAAAAAAAACGCATTCTGCCTGCAGCTACACCCCATTTATTTGCATGATGTTTTGCTAGCTACAAAAAACTGCAAATTTTGCAAAGCTGACGTTCCATATTTTGAAAATGAAAATGGGAAAAAAATTGTTCGTTATGCAAATTAAATGCTTGTAATAACACCAAATCGAACACACTAATAATAAGTTAACCACATTTTAATCACATGAGGCATTGACAAGTCTCTAGAACCTTAAAGTCCCAGGCTTATAATATCCTAAGGCTTATTACCCAGTACTGAGTTATGGCTGAGTTATTTTTAACTTATATGAGTGAGAAATAGAGGCCTGGACCCACTAGAGGATTCTGGTCAGTTAAAGGGTTATTAAGACTATCCACAGGTTTTATCCAGGTTTAAAAGAGATGTTATTATAATAACATAATACATTAATGAGACTTCATTTCTCATGGTTATAAATGTGCTAAAAAGATATTAGCAAGTGTAATATAATGTTTCACCTCTTTTTTAGATAAAGATTAAAATTTATGCTCTGGCTCTGGCTGAGGTTTCTTTAGTTTATGTCATTCAAGACCTATGATGATCCTGTATCATTCTGTGCTTCTGGACAAGACAAATTTGATCTTCTCTATGACTCCCTCCCTGCAGCTTGCGTGTTGCAGTAAATTTCCTTTGTAGACCATGCCAGGCCTCTTGGGCATCGTATAAAAGTCTGAATACAGCAACAAACTACTGTAAGACTGGAGAGGTCAGCACCTATGGAACCCTTCAGAAAAACGGAGCGCACACACTGCGGCGACTTTGTTCACTTACTGCATGCACCTATTCTGCATAGGTCAGAGGAGACATCCATCAGTGCTTATGGTCCCCTCCTCTGCTTGTTCAATGTCTCCATTCTAGTTTTCTAATGGCTGTGATATCACTGGAGCCAGACCCTTGGCCGGTCTACCCCGTTAATTCACTGAGCACCTAACCTGCTTGACTCATTAGGTCTCTAATTGAGTGGTCGAGGCGTCAGAGGGCTCGAGTGGAGGCTGATTTAGAGGGACCCACTCTCAGTGTCTCCATGAACTCATCCGTGACTCAGCTAACAGCCCTAGCAGCCGTAGATTAGCCAGTGACCTCAGAGCCATGAAGACGATATAGTCCTGCTTTTATAGGCTGGTGAGAAAGCGTCCAGTCTGGTCGGCAGCCCCCCCACCTCCGCCTGCTGTAAAAGGCTGTCCCAACAAAAAAAAGAAGTTCAGCGAAATTTGACCTGGAGGAATTTTTTGATGGTAGTTCAATAAGGTAATAAACTATAAAACAGTTCATACTATCATGTCATTCTGCCATACCGTGCACCACTGGAAGGGGAAAATTCCAGAACTTTGGATAATCTTATGTAAAGGGTCTTTGAATGGTAATAATAATAGTAATAATACATTTTATTTGTCAGCGCCTTTCACGACTCTCAAGGTCACTTTACAGAAAAATATATATACAAGTTTAC
>JBBPCZ010000115.1:15238434-15255140 GCA_037974445.1 Brycinus macrolepidotus | reverse complement strand
CACACACACACACACACACACACACACACACACACACACACACACAAACACAAACACACGCATGCACACAGGCATACACGCCCTCCCTGGAGCTTCGCTCAGTCTTTCCCACACTGATAGGGATCTGGAGCGTGCCATAAAGGCCGGCCTTAGATCAGAGCGCACAACAAAGGCACTCTTCTGTCTCCTGGCCCACTCTCAGGCTGGATGCCGATAAGGGCAGGCTGGCATACCGCCATGTCCCCAACTGCATCCCCTCCACCCCCCTCCATCCCCCACCAAAACACATTTCTCCATAACCATTCCTCACACGCTGCCAAGTCCACCTGATATACAACACACTCCACTCTGCCCCTTCCTGGGGTCATGCTGCTACTCCACAGTTTCCGTGATCTAAAATAATCACCGTGCTCACGTTCAAACTCGCCAGCGGGTAATTAGACTTAAGCGTTTATTTATCTGTTTTAGGAGAAGCGTTATCTTCTGTTTTGCTAAGAACACACAGTTCGCTGAAGGCACTGAGGCGTGAAAAACCCTCCAGATATGTTAAAGGCAAGTACATGGTACATGAGTGACATAAATAGACACACACACTTACACACACACGCACACACACACACACACACACACACACACACACACATTGTCTTTTTGTACTGTACTATGCAAAAGGCACTTAAGCAAATTGCATAAAACAACTTATCTTGGCAATAAGTGTGTTTTTGCCTGTAAAAACCATCATGTAACATTAGAATAAATGTAAGAACAATAAACACACATCAATCAGTATATCTTGTTTTTAAAAACACAAGGTACTGGATGGTTACAAGTAGAACAGGGCTGTCTTGAAGAGAGGTTTGCAAATCCACTGACAGACAAAAAATCATTTACTTATTGTTTACTTATTACGTTAATTTTATTTGTACTTATTCAAATTCTTATGTTATTTCTCAAACAAAAATACTTATTGACAAGACAAACAGCCATTTAAGTACAGTTCTGTGCAAAAGTACTGTATTGATATTTAAAAACTGTTTAGATGAGCAGTGAGTGTTTTTTCACTTTAATATTACCAAATATACTAAATAAAATTTGAAAAAATAAATACAAATAACAGTATACAGTAAATGATGATGTACAGTGATGTCAGGGTGTTCCTTGTGGAAGCCCGGTATTACTTGTAGTCACCATTAGAAATCTCATTTGATTCAGTCAGTTCTTTATTAAATTTAATCAGGTGAGCTGCTGATGGAATTTCCCAAATCCAAGCAATGGCTGGAGACATCTGGAACCAAACTTGTGTTTTTCTTACCAGCTCACAAAAATATCAACTGCTTTTTTTTTTTTTTTTTACAAACAAAACAAATCTTGACACTTTTTACTGCTTGCGGGTTTGTTGGCATTACTTTTTCTAATGTTGAGAAAAATAGATTTAAGCAGTTTGCATAGGTGCACAGTGATGTATATAATGAGTTTGAGACCTGACCCAACCCAGCTAGACCCGACTAGTACTGCTAAATTTCTAAACCCAACTCAACCTGGACCCCCTTTTGAATACATCTTTATGAGCTTTCTTTTTATTAAGTCCAGAGGACTACAGAGACAAATTTACATAGGCATTTCCCTTCAAATAAAACCTGCCTCAGAATTTTATCTTTTGTCACCCAGCAGCAACAGGTATAATATGTAAAACCCTGTCAACTAACTTGTCATAATGAGACTAGTTTTCAAATGAGGTACAAGTACGATGCCGAATAGCATCCCAATCTGAAACCAGACTGAATGCATCAAGTTCCCCATTCAAACTGAAACAGAACCAACTTTGTGTTAATATCAGTGTTATTTGTGCAGTCAATTTAGTAAAAGCTTTACAAGTATAATCTCATGAAAAACATACAGTGGCATGCAAAAATCTTCAAATACCACAGTTTCAGAATCACAGAGATTGGTAGCATCTTGGGGCCACCACGTCTCCAAATCCTCCATGTCACCTCCATGCCAACAACCTGTTAGGAATGTATGCCAGAAAGAAGCCTTTACTATCCTATCGCCATAATCAAAAGCGCTTGGAGTGTAACTTTAACTGGGACAGGGTGTTGTGGTCAGATGAAACATAAAAAATATGAGGTCTTTGTATCCAAATGCTCACATAAATAGCAATAAAGATAGCCAGAGAAAAGAACCCCATGTTAAATATGGTGAAGGATCTGTGATGCTGTAGGTCTGTTTCTTCTCCATTAAGGAGAATTTTCATCAGCCTTTTCCTTTGATTTAGGGAGCCAGTAATTCTGGAGGTCACTGCATTGTCACTACCCTGTCCCATCTCACACACACACACACACACACACACACACACACACACACACGCACACACACACACACACACACATACGCAGAAACTCTCACAGGCCTGTCTGTAGTATCAAACCAAGGCTGATGGTCACAGACAAGCATTTCATTCCTCTGTTTCTCAGCCATTGTGTGACGGACGCTTGCTTGCGTTCAGTCTGCGGCAAGTTCAATGCCTGGCTCCGTGTCTCCGGCCAGCCTGGCCCTTTTTGTTAAGCAGTCAGTGCAGCTGAATCGCACCCAGCCGTGGGTACTGAAGGGGATTACACCAGGAGGTGCTTGTGTGTGTGTGTGTGCTGAGGGGGGTTGGTTGGTGGCAGAGCCAGTAGGCGACCTCTGGGAATGCCCGCTGGCCCCACTCCTGGGAGAGAGTGTGGGAAAAGTGGCTGAAAGCTGGCATGCAACAACGAGGCCCGAGCTGGTGAGTGAAGGCCAAGCCAATGTGGGGCATATGGTGGTTATTCAACTTCCCGGGCACGAATGGTGGGTTCACGCTGCTCTCCGGCCTGCCCCGCAGTTACTCCCCCACCCTCCCCTTCCCTCTGTCCCCACTCTTGCCCTGTCCCAGCTCAACAGATGGCTGCATAGGGCTGGTGCTAGCAACCAGTGAGCTAAACCACAAACCCTCTCCTTTATAACTACTCTTTTAACCTCGTAACCCTTAGAGTTCTATACTGTTAAGGTGCAATGACATAATGGAATATCTAATTACACAGTGAATTAAACATTTACACTCACTTTTCATTTTTTTCATTTATATATAGACAGATGAAACTTTTTTTCTTTTTTTCTGAAGTTTTGTATGATTTGATGCCAAGCAACAACAACAAAAAAAAACATGACAAAAAATGCTTTTTTTTGTCATGACAAAGGGATGCTTTTTCTCAACACAAAAGTATACACAACAATAACTCCTCATAAAATCATTATCTCCTTTACTTGTGCATATGAATATGGTATTGAGTCTAACACACATACATGCTTCAGCTTGTTTTGATGAGGTGAAATAATTGATTCAGTTAGACTGTGTGTTTTGTTATTGTACATGTAATTTAACACCCAAGGGGTAAGCTTTAGACTTGCTATTCAGTTAATGATCTTTAGACTTTACTTATGAAACGGTTGGCTTATTATTCAGTTATTAATCTTAAGACTTTGCCTAGAAAGCATTTAGTTTACTGCATAGTTATTAATTGTAAGACAGTCAGAACAATTGGAGTGTAGAAGGGATTTCCAGGAAGGTTTGTAGAAGCAGGTCAACCACAGTGTCTTCTTAATTAGCAGAAGATGTTAGTACACACACAAGGCTGGACTAAAAAAATGTACCTTAAAAAATATTGCCATTCAGATCTGCTTAACTTCCTCGATTTTTAGTGTCTAAACGGAGCAGTTTAGTGGAGGTTACTAACGTACTGGAAGTGAATGAGAGTTATCAACTTACCAAAACTTCAACGAAAATAACTTTTCGAACATAACTTGCCCAAGTCTGTACATTTGCTAAGGAGCAAACTATTTCGTACCTGCTAAACTGACTCCCTTTTTTTTGTGCGTTTGCACTTTTGGCAAAGAAATAAAGCGAAATGTCTTCACTCATGTTTTTCAAGTAAAATGCATAACAAAAAGCTGGGTAAATCTCACTCACAATGCAGCTTTGATTTCCCAAATTGATCTTAACTGTTTCATATGTCTAAATTGATGGTATTAATTACCAGTAGGAATCAGAGATGTTCTTGTGAAGGACCACTGCAGAATGTCTGCCGAGTGTTTTGATTCATGAAACTGGATTTCCACACGACACACCGGGTCCAGATTTAGTGGCCTGGCCACAAAAGAGCAGGACTCATTGAGTCCATTTGCATTTCATGTTCTTGTGGTTGGGCCAGCTGGTTCTCGCTGGGTCTTGTGTTCCACTTGAAATATTCTTGCCCTGGAGATAGACCTCCAACACTCATGCCATCTTCGTTTAAACTCCATGTCCACTCAGTGCTTTCCCCTCTGATCTCCCCATCCTCTCCCAAAGCCCAGGCAGGCTTTATGGGGCTCAGTCTAAATCCAGATGGCCTGAAGTTGCTGTTCAGGCTCTGGAGATCAGCCGGAGAAAGTGATGTCAAGCATTTATGTGGCTGAGCCAGAAGAAGAGAACGGATCCCTTACATTCTTTCCTATATGTTTTGTCATTTTTTGACATCAGTACAAAAATGATTTATGTATGCTTTATGTAACTATTGATGGGATTAGTTATACATTAATGTGAATCAATATATAGCAAAATGACATTCATAAATGTAGATGTCTAAGGGTTAAGACATGTAATGGAAGAAACAGAGTATACAGAAAATAAATACAAATACCAAGGCAAAAACGTATTGTCTGCTTCATGCCAAAAAATAATTTAGTGTTGTATGCCATGTAAAGTAATGAGGACATACTCAAAAACACCTTTCAGGAGGTCATTATCAAACAGATTCTTCAACAATGTATTTTTGTGCATTTCTCAATAGCACTATGCCAGCTGTTATACACCTGATACGTACTGAATACACTGCTAGAAATATATCTTTAGAAACTGAATACATCTTTAGAAATACACCTGATTCAGTCAGTCAGTCTTAGACAATAAGCTCCCAGGTGTGCCAGAGACATTAAGAAGAGCCGCCACGCTGCAGATTTTGGATGTTAGATGTTAGGGCACTGCATAATGGTCAGGGGTCACTGGCGCTGAGGTTTTCCCATGCAGAAGGGGAGCTGATGAAGTTACCAGTGTGAGTTGTGGGGTCAGTGGCTAATGTTAGACCGCGAGGTTTCTGTTCAAACAGCACACAGAGAGCTGATTCTTACTCTGCCAGTTCAACAGCCTTTGAAATGCCACACTGCCAGGCAGGAAGGGGGACGTCGTCCAAACACACTGCAAGCTGAAGTGTCCCTAAAACTTGCATGATGCTGAACATTTTCTGCCAGAGCCATTTATAAAAGCTCTAGTTCAAGCGGCAGCACTGGTACTATTATTGTGAAAAGTAAGTAAACTGAAAAACAAAAGTATGTTGAAATATATTTTATTCATGTGGAAAAAGAACTCTGACTGTTAAAGCTTGGTCTGCGGTTCTGGACATAGATGTTAAAACTGTAAATAATGTCAAAAAATGAGGAAATAAACATCTTTACGATAGGGCTACTTTCTCCTAGTACCTCAGTAGGATTCAAGTATACTTGAAAAGGTTGATTTGCAAAGTACTAAGATACTATATTATCTTAGTACTTTGCAAATCAACCTTTTCAAGAACATTTTTATCTGTTCTAGATTAAATGCAAACATTTGACGCTTGTACATTATATCCCATATGTTTTGTTTTTCTTTTGTTTTGTTGTAAAATGTAATTTGTATGTAAGAGTTTCACAGAGTCTTTCAGTAAAAAGCCTTGGCACAGAGCTGCAGCCTCTGTTTTCCGTTTGATTTAAGCATAATTAGACTATGGCCTGTGCTCACAGACTTCCAGAAGGCCTAGAACGATGTTTCCTCTCATGACATTGGTCCCACCCATTGTAAATCAAAATATGATTGGTGAATTCCACTGTCACTTACTAATTATATTGGTGGTTGATCTGATGCATCAGGCCTTCTGTTCAACTCCTCAAAGCCTAACCGAAGGGGAGAGCTATCTTGGCTGTATCCACCTGGATAGCACGGAGGAAAAAATCATGACTGGACAATTTTCCACTGGCCATTTTGAGACTGTAACCATTTTCCTTCCAACCAAAACTTAACAATGAACACACATTGCACACAGTGCACTCAGTGCACACATTACCTGTTCCTTCTCTCTCTCTCTCTCTCTCTCTCTCTCTCTCTCTTTCTTTTTCTCTCGCTCTCTCTCTCTCTCTCTCTCTCTCTCTCTCTCTCTCTCTCACACACACACACTCTCTCTCTCTTTCTCTCTCACACACCCACACACACAGAGAGTTAATAACTTGAGCAGTCACTGTGTAAGTAGTGGGCGCTCCTAATAACTCTTCCAGCTGTGTGTGTGTGTGTATGTGTGTGTGTGTGTGTGTGTGTGTGTGTGTGTGTTTAGGGGGCAATAGCTCATGGAGGGTGTCTGCTTGACTGGTGGCAGGTGTACGGCAGTATTTTTAGATGGTACTTGGAACTTTCTAGAATGGCTTGGGCATAAACACACTCTTTTGCAATTCATCTGTTGCATCTGTTGCCTGGTCAGCATTACTGAGGTCAAATGACCAGGAGAGAAAGTCCACCTCCCAAAGCCTTACACAAGCTCTGACTCATGCATTCTTCCAAAACTCTACATGAAACAAAAACCACAATCTTAATGGCTCTTAGTTAGGTTGGAATGTCTGTAGGAGTGTGACCGTGTGGAGAGATTCAAAAGCGTATATCCTTACTTGAAACTGCATGTGGACTTCCACATGCCCTGTAAACTGCAAAAAAAAAAAAAAAAAAAAAAAACAGTAGATGAGGTCTACTAGGTTCTAGTCCACCATGTCTGAGTTTCTAAGCCCTGAAAGATTTTCTGAAAGTTTTTGCGCAAAGCTGTGGCACAATTATGGACCAGATTACATTCTTAAAACTAAAGGTGTCATTATGGGTTCTTGGGAATGATGCCATAGCAGAAACACTTTTGGTTCGAATAACTTTTAAATTGTGATATAAAATGAGATATATAAATCAGAAAAATCCCACAATGTAAAGGGTTTATACCAGTTCAAGTCTTTTTTTTCTTTTTTCATAGAACCATACATCCAAGTATAGGAATATTTAATAATAAGCTTTATCACTAACTCAGTGATGTCTACAAGCAGTGTAGCTACATGGCAAATCAAGTTAGTAACAGAATTACTGTTAAAATGTCCCTTAAAATAGCTTTCTGCACCACTCCCCTTCTCTTTTTGTTACCTCCTATCTCACCATCCAGCCTGTCTTCAAATGAATATCAAGAACTTCAGCATTCTGCATGCTTCCACTTTGAGCACAGCCCTTAAAAATCAAACAGAATTTATCTGTTGTGTTTTTCTGTTTTGGAAATAGACCGTTTTTCTTTTCCTAATGCTCAGCCCTGTTCTTCAACAAGAACACTGAGTAGGCGGGATGGAGGGGGGAAAAAAGAGTGTGTGTGTGTGTCTGTATTTGTATGTGTGTGTGGTGGTGGTGGTGGTGTGGTGGTGGGGGGGGTTATTGGCGTGAAAATGTTCTTCGGAAGTCGTAGTTCCAGGCGACGCGCTTCTGGCAGCCGCCTCTGCTTCCTGTGTGCGGCCGGCGCAGGGCAGGGCAGCCGCCAGGAGGGTGGCAGAGCGAGAGAGCGGGAGAGCGGGAGAGTGAGGGAGCAAGGGAGGGAGAGTGAGCAGGGCTGCAGGGAGTAGGAGGAGGGGCGGGGGGGAGAGTTCAGCAGAGAGCAACACTTTCCCACAGTCTGGGGATTTGACACATGGCTCTCACACATTCCACAGCCTGTGGCCGACGGGGCCTGAGCCAGGAGTACAGCCCGGATGAGGAGAGAGAGAGAGAGAGAGAGAGAGAGAGAGAGAGAGAGAGAGAGAGAGAGAGAGAGAGAGAAAGAGAAGTAAGTGGGGGGGCCAGGGTCCGCCCTTGGCACTCGCTCCTGATGTGGAGTCATGAAGGGAGGGGTTCGCGTGTATCCCATGTCGGGCTGTTAACCCTGCCCTGACCACAGTGTATATTTACATGTATGTGCATCCGTTTTTTCTGACACTCTCTGACAGCCTGTTATCTATAAACATGGACAAATGCACTTGAAAAAAGTACTAACACATTAACAGCAGCCATCTGAAGCCTCATTTTGTCTGAATGTTTGTCCATTTTTATGTATAACAAGGTAGTACTGTGTCATTAACCACATAAGGTACGTGTATTTTAGACTGACAATGTCTGAGGCAAAAACAATGATTTTGCAATGCAGTTTGAACAATAGTCATTGGTAAAGTGTACATTTCCATTACTTGTTGGTTACATTAGCCTCATAGCACCAGTGTAACATTAAAGAGGCAAACCACAGGCGCCAAATATGTCTTGATTTGAACCACATTTGGAGGAAAGACAGGAGTGCCCAATCCCGGTCTTGGATATTTACTGCTCTGTTGAGTTCAGATCCACCACACTTGGCTCTAGTATTCAGATGCCCCTAAAGGAGTTCATAATTTGGGTCAAGTACTTTACAGAGTGGTAGATCACGAGAATGATGACCATTAGGATAAGAGGGAAATTGTGTAAACCGTGTTTTTGTGTAGAGCTAAAATTTAAGGACAGCTACAAGGCTACAGAGGAAGGCTGAAGTGAAGTGTTGTCAAACAATAATAGTTTCTTCAGGTGCTTTATTCAGTGGCTGAGCTTCTTTGGGAAGTATTGACAAATTATTTTATTACTGATACTGTATAAATTGTAGAAACCTTGTGTGATTTTGTTACTGCTGTGTGTTGGAGTGAGGGTGGTGGGGGGGGGGGGGGGGGTCTCCTGGCCTCACCTATCACAAATATATTCCGTGGTCCATGACCTGAAGTGAAAACTGCTTGTCTGGTGCGTGGGAGGCCTTTTTTGGGCTGGTTTATTTCTTCACAAGTTAGGTGTGCTGAGGAATGAATGAGGTTTGGAATAAACTCCCTCAACTCTTTATATATAATTTAGTATCAACTGTTTTTGTAGCAACACAACCTTGGTAGAAGATACCCTAATGTTCTAAGCTGCTGCTATAATTACTTTGACAGATTCATATTTGCTCTGAAGACCCTTTATGACTGCTGATCAATGTCAGTTCAACATCCTGTGCCTTTTTCACCCTCCTCAGTTGGGCCTGTCTGGTATTAGCGTCAGGGAGGTCTTTGCTCCTTTCTGAGTGCAAAAGTGTGTGCAACAGGTGGCTGCCTGGAACTGTCATTCTGCATGAAGAGTGTGTGCACTTGGTCACTTTCATCTAGCCTGACATTGCTTGGCCCCTGATCCAAAAGACGCCAGTGTTTAAAGAAAACAGACACACTACACTCATCACAACACTATTTAAAGTAATAGTTTACATAAATTCCGCCTACCTCAAACCAGCCAAACCGTGGCTGGTGTTTTCTGGTTTGCCCAATGCTAACTGGAGACTAGGAGCTTCTACTATGTGTTAGCTACATTAGCTTTAAACTGGCTGTAAAATAAATAAATTTTACAGCCAAAAATCATGTCTTGGTTAATTCGAATATTTAGATTTTTGGACAAACAAACTCTTTAAATTAACGAAACAAAGCCTGTCAGAGTTTTGTGATCAGAAAGGTATTTGTTTTTTTCATATTCCATATCAAGCTATCTTTAAACAGTGCCTTCCCCACTGCCCCCCCCTCGCTTGCTTACACACTCTGTGACCAGGCTTTGAAGTGGCAGCCAAGGCCACGTGGCCCGTCCTCTTCCTCTCTCCTGCACTTCCCTAAATAAATGTTCTGCATGGTGTGATTTTAAAGGAACCAGGAGGTCGCCGTCCTGCCAATTAGAACCTCAGTTGGGAAAGACAAGGCATGGGAAAATCAGCCTCCCTCCACAGACGACAGACCACCCGTACGCCCCTTGATTTAAACCATGGGGTCAGGAGACAGCTCAGAGGGAGAAAAGAGGGGAACTGGTGTGAGACACCCAAGGAGGGAAAAAAAAGGGGGACAGAGCTGGGAGCAGCTGATGAAAGGAGGCAAAATCATTTCGTCCTCTAGTGCCTGTGTGCTACACCAGGTTCAACTGAATCACAAAATTGGCAATTATGCAACTTTTCACTGCTCAGGGTCAAGACAAAAACATCTCTAGATGACCGCAAAGGCCGGCCTTGAGAGAAAATGCAAAAAAATAAAAAAAGAGCTAATTTCAATCGTCCTCCCAAAAACAGAAACAAAGGCAGAAACATGATTAAGGGGTGGGAGGGGTTCGACCCTGACACAGTAGCTTCTGGAATAAGAATTTCTCCCTGGATACACCCCCCCTCACCCCCTCCCCCGATATCACATCCTCCCCTTGCCTTCAGGAGATCATGTCCTACCATTGCCTGTCTTATTCACCACCCTCCCTCATTCTACTGAGAGTTAACCCCTTTAGCCCAGATGTAGGTACTTCAGTTCACTCCTTCAATTTCATAGAAAAATGGAATAATAAGCCTAAATTTAAGGGGTTGAAAGGCCCAGACACTTTCTTTGTGCTATCACATTTATTCACATTTACACAAGCATCACCTGTAAACACCACACTGCATTTTAACACGTTGTGTACTCTTTTATTTATGTGTGTATATCCACACCATTGAAGTCAGGATAGGACAGTAGTTATCAGCACTAGTCCTAGAAATCTAGCTTCCTGCGCAGTCTAGTTCTAACCACAATCCATCATACCCTTGTCTGGCTCATGAGTTTCTTCAGAAGTCCCTCACTGGATCAGATGGATCGGTGTTAGGTAACAGGAGGGGCTGCATGTTAGGTTCAGGTTGGAACTAAACTCTGCAGGATGATGGCCATTGCCATTAATAGAACCACTTTTGATTCAGTACAGAACCATGTTTGAGATTTGTGCAGAAACCTGTAAAGGTTTAACAAGCGTACTAAAAGAGTTCTTAGAACTGCTGCTTTATGTGGGGGCTCTTTAAACTTCTTCACACTTGCACATCTAATTTACAAAAAAAATTAATTGAAAGGTGTTTTAGGGAACCAAAGTTGTTCCTCTGTGGCATTGCAATTTGAAAGTGTATATGAAATAAGAATAGAAAGAATAGAATAATGAATAACAGGATATGTGATTGTGTGTATGTGTGAAAGAAAATAGGTTTTATTGCCCATGTGGTTGAAGTGAAGTTTGAACTATTAATAAAAAGTGCAAAATATACTTGGCTAATAAAGCTAGGTTCTGGTTCAAAATAGACATGTAAAGTGCATCAATGCATTGATAAAGTTTTTTTCTGGTCTACATACCAGTATTTATTCTCTATGTTCTACTGGTGCATAACTAGTTGGTCCAGTCATGTTTGTGTAATCAGTGTACTTCAGAATCAGAATCATATAGAAATAATTCAGAATAATTTCGAAATAATAAAAATGAGTCAAAACAAATCAGTGAAATCATAACTCAGTTGACTCGTTGTGAGGTCAGAGATTTGCACCCTTATGAATAGGAATGCTCTTGCATTTGCACTTGCACTGTAACCCTTGACATGCGCTTTCAATGTCACTATTCTTCTGACCAGACTGACCCTAAACCTGAAGTACAAGTAGATTCCAACATGACCGGGGCAGCGCTGCTGACCTGCTGCCAACGGACCTTTGCTATTATGATTCATAAGTACTTGTGAAGCTGTAACGCTGCTCACGGACTCACAAATCAAACGTCCCAGACTGGTGCGGACTCTGGGTGAGGTACCCTGTGCCAGTCACGGGCGGCTCTGGCCCACTCGCCCCCCCTTCCTCCCTCTGCGTCTTTTTTCTCTCCTTGGATGGCTCGAAGATGTTGAGGCCCTTTGATCTATGGGTGAAATGTTTTGCTCAGCTTGGCGGGCGCCAGGCAGCGCACCCACCCACACACACACACACACGCACACGCACACACACACACACACACACACACACACATATACACACTTGTCAGCGCCAACCCCCCTCCCCCATTCCTTTTGTGTGAGAACGTGGTGGATTAGTGGCTGCTTGAGAGCTGCTAATGATGGCCTCCGTTTGATCTGCAGGGCCCCAATTACCCCTCACAGGATCACCCATCGGGACGGACCTGCCTCTGACCCCCGGCCTGTCACACACAGTCCCACCGAGGCGATTAGGGCATGGGGATGTTTTCAGTTAGCCCCACTACAGATTGTTTTTTAAAGGGTTATATCTTATGAACTACCATGTCTTCCGTATTCCACAATTACTAAAGTTAAGTTCACATTACAGGATTGAAGTGGTGTGGATCTGTTTTTTTTGCCTAAATGTGACACAAGTCAGATTTCTTCAGAGAAGTGCGACCACAAAATCTGATTGTTCTGAACCACTTTCAAATAAGGTACATATCCGACATGTGGCCATGCAACCGTAATGTTCCAGTAATGTTTCGTAATGTTCAATGAATTATAATGACTCTGAAATAATTTATTCTTGAAATAAATCGAGAAGAGATTGTATGATTGTAGGGGATGAAGAGAACTTTGAGTTTTGGATGCGTTCTGCCTTATGCATAAAGGCCCGACCCAACCTTGATGAACAGAGACAGAAATTAGGAATAGGAATGAAATGCAGGAACAAATAATGAGGCATTTTTAGTTTTCAAGCTCAGTTTATGCAGTTGAGTCGAGAGACAAAAAAGTGGAAAATACTGAAGTCCCTGTGAGCAACTCAGTCCCGGGGACCCCGTCTCCATACACCTGCCCCAGCACATGAGGAGCTTATTAATTAACTAATGAGCTCAAAATGTGAATAGTGTGCTGCAACCAGGACTAGAGATTGGGAAGCCATATCTTAAGGCATTCTGGCCACAATTATAAAATGGCTATATATTTTTATGGAGGAAAATTGGAGGGGGGGGAAGAGAGGCTGATTTATTTGCCTGAGTAACCAATGCGTGTGTGTCTGTGTGATGTGTGTGAGCTTCGGTGTGCATGTTTATTTTGTTTTTCTTTGCCTATGTGAACGCTACAGCCTGAGTATGTGTGTGTGTGTGTGTGTGTGTGTGTGTGTGTGTGTGTGTGAGAGTGTGTGTGTATGTGTTTGTGTGTGTGTGTGTGTCTGTGTGTGTGCACTTGTCTGTCAGCGAGTTTGTGTGTGTGTGTGTGTGTCTAAGGAGGCATTTGTGTGGGTGTTCTGTGTTTGCCATGAGGAGCAGTTACCTGGGAGAATAAAGTCTCACACCTCCTTTGTGTGTTTGGGCTGGTTTTGTGTGAGTGTGTTGGGGGTGGCAGAGAAAGAGAGAGAGAGAAAATAGCTGTGGGATTGATTTTTAGTATTCGCAATATTCACAGAACACAAGGAATTTCTACAGTGCATAATTTAGTCCACAGCTGGTGAAGATCCTTTCGAAGCTTTTTGACAATAAAAATCACTGTCACCCCAATCTTTGCTGGTACTGCAACTCACACACGCGTCGTGTTAATTTCTCACAGTGTGCTCAAAAGACACGACAAAAGCACGCTTAGACGGTTGCCAATGTGTTTTTTTTTTTACAGTGCATTAACAACTAATCTGTTTTATTTCACGTATGATATAATATTTGTGGCAATGATACTTTATAAATAAGTCCAAAACTCAAGTATTGTATCCAGGGGTATAGTGGTAAAGAAAGAGTTGGATTAACTATGAATTCAGGCAGATAACAACATACTAGCGTATGGTTTTCAAAATATTTGCTTATTTATTTGTAGAATGTACATTTCTTGAAGAAAATTTGGAGTGGTTTAGGAGCTACATGGAGATTATCACCTAATGCTTGGGTCCTAAGCAAAACAGCTCTTGTATAACAATACAGATAGTTATAGGCTACCATTAGGTGGTTCCTAGGGTGTTGCTGGACATCACTGGGTGTTCCCTGGGGCCACAACATGTGGTCCTTACATAGATTTGAAAGGTGAAGCTGGAATTCATTGTTAAACAAGACTATGGGAGGAATAAACATAACTGAGTCACATGACATTCTCAGACACACCCAATTACTACTCTTCCAGCCTTCAACGTTTCCAACAAAAACATAAAAGTGCGGAAATTTTTTGAATGTCCCTCGCATATCTCAAATTGTAAAGCTGCCTAAACGCTATTTCAGAAATGTAGAATGTCTCTAAATGCTGTTTACGTGTGTTCAGTCTTCACTATATTCCTGTTTGTAACCCCCTTGTTGTGATGTCAGCACTCATCGGCACTTAAATCTTTCAGGTGTTTAAACAACCTCTGGGCCAAAGGAGTTTTAATATGTGCTCTGGAACTCATTATCATCTAGACCCAGCCCTCGTTATACCAAGAAAGACACTTTGATGACCATGGAGATGAATGTATACTAAACACCCACAATTTTAGCAAGTAACCATTTTATGTTAAACCATGTAAATCAAACCATATTTGAAAATTCAGCTAAAGACACGATGTCTCCAAACCTCTGATGAGCAGTGTGGATTTAGTTTGCTTAGGATTTAGTTGCTAAAACCCGGGTGACACACTAGCTGTCGCTTCTTAAATGGCAAAGATCTGACAAGTAGGGACTGCTGCTAAGTGTGCTATCTACTGTGTCGCTCATGCAAAATTGAGAAGGATGGTGAGGCGACATGACACAACTTTGACACAGGAGGTGTGCTTGTGTGTGCGTCTGTGAAACTGCAAAATGAGTTGTTAGAGAGGGAGCGTGGATGAGAAGAGACGGAGGGAAGCTAGGACGGACAGATGGGCTGATTTCTCTCTCCATCCACACATCACGCCACAATGCATTTTGGAGAATCCTCAAGTCCAGCAGTGTGTGAAGTGTGGTGGAGTGTTTATGATTGCAGTGTGTGTACGTGCGAGGGTGATGGAATCTCTAGCCCTGCTCACAGTGAGTTAATGTTAAATCTTCAAGCTAATTTACACAACTTCTTAATCACCACTAATGTGGTTGATCTGTTAAGTAATATTTGGTGTCCAAGTTTTGCTTTCTTACTTTTGCAAAGGAGCTACGAAAGTTTAAAGCCCACCCATTAGCATCTTTCAAATTGCATGCTTACATCTCACATCACATTGACTTAAATAATTTCATGTAGACTTGCTTGTGACAGTATGGCATACAGAGTGAAAAAGCAGACAAAAGAACAAACAAGGACAAAATTCAAGCAAAATTGACTCAACTTGACTGTTTTAGCCAAACAATGTACTTTGTTCATGTTTGTAGTTAACCTGTGTTCTGCAATATCAGAAACAAAAAAGGTCTGTTTGAGAGTACTTACCAGCTTGATGTAGTTTGAGGTAAATGTTTGATATAGGCATGCAAAAAATAAGAATTGGCGTAGTATGTGCTAATATTACTTGTCAGCTACACTAGCCTCATAGCTTCAGTGCAAAACTATAGAAGCAAACAGTCTAACATTCCTTGCTGACATACCACATTTGGGGCAAGGGTAAACCTGTGCAAATCTGATTTTTTTTTACTGAACTGTTGCTTTCAGGGCTACTTCTTGGTCAAAATGCAGCAGGATTAGTGATGAATGTGATTTTTATTTGAACACCAGGCATTTAGCAGGGGAGCAATAAAATGTCTCAGTTGACCAGAAAAAAAAAATGTATTTGGTGAGATCTTGACATGTATGCTCAGTCTAAGAGAATGACCTCATTACAAGACTGACATTAGAACAGTTGAAAATGTTGGAATTTGAGAATGAGTGAGAGAGTGAAAGAGAGAGAGAAAGAGAGAGAAAGAAAACGAGAGAGAGAGGGAATCATGCATGTTAATGAGAACAAATGAGATCATCCAAAACTACTGACAAACATGTGAAGGCGTTAAATAATGCAGTGCGAGTGGACAAAAAAATTGGACCGAACAGTGGGCACTGTCTAAAAAGACAAGCGGAAAACAGAGCGACGACCTAACTGGGATGAGTCAGACAGAGAGAGAGAGACAGAGGAAACGAGGGATGACACACTCATTCCTCTTTCCTGGGCCTCCACAGTGGCAGGCCTGTGTGGTGTGTGAGCGTGTGTGTGTCCGGGCCCTGGGGGGGCTTCTCTGCGTGCCAGTAGGGGCCTGTTTGCTGGGGAAAGCATGCTGCAGCGCTCCCCGGAGAGGCCCTGGCCGTTTGTTGTGCGATCTTATCTGGCGCGTGCCTGGGCCGTCCTTTCCCACACTCTGCACCATGCGCTGCCAAGTGGGGGGAGCAGGGGAGGGGCCAGAGAATGCAGCAGAAAGCCCCTGCCTGTCAACATTACACGGATTTGACAGCCATGACATAACGGCCCCCACCCCACCCGTCAATACAGTTTCTCTCTCACACTAAGGCCCTGCGCCCAGGCCCATTTTAACCCCTTAAGCTACAGGCGTTTTATTCAATTATCTGTACAAAAGCTTATTATTCGTCAGCTGTAATGAATTATCTGGTAACTGCAATGCAGTTTCTGTGTAGGTTACATAGTTATGAAAAACGGCAAAAACATCAGATTTGCAAAATTTTCATTGTACCCTGTAGCTGATGATTTGAGACATACTTAATTTCCTAGGTGCATAGTCAGAAGAACTATGCTATTTCATGTTACGGTTACTGGAAGCTTTAACCCCACCATTTAGCAAACTGCATTCCTGAATTATCACACACTTGCCTAAAACTGTGTTAAGTAATATTATGTCTGACAAACTGTTTTCTATAAAATCTGACAAATGTATGAATCCAATTACT
>JBBPCZ010000115.1:15188720-15208210 GCA_037974445.1 Brycinus macrolepidotus | reverse complement strand
CAATCTCCATTCCAGTTCATCCCCAAGGTGTTGGATGGGGTTGAGGTCAGGGCTCTCTGCGGGCCAGTCAAGTTCTTCCATACCGAGCTCATCCAACCATGTCTTTATGGACCTTTTCACTGGAGGTAAAATAATGTGGGACCATTACATTACATTCATTTGGCAGATGCTTTTATCCAAAGCGATGTACAATACGAGGAAACATTTAAATTTCAGGATAGTGTGAGAAATAGAGGAGAGTACTAAGTGCTAAATCTTTATGTAAGAGTAGTGCAAGAAGATAAATAGTGCATCAGGAGAGGAACTGCTCTCTGAACAGATGAGTCTTCAGGAGGTTTTTGAAGCTAAACAGGGATTCTGTTGCTCTTGTCGGCTTAGGGAGCTCATCCCACCAGCGTGGAACCACAAAAGAGAAGAGTCTGTATTGGGTTTGCCTTGTGTGTAGGGATGGCAGAGCCAGATGATGTTCCGTGGAGGAGCGGAGGGAGCGAGTAGGAACATAAGGTTAAGGTAGATGGGTGTCCCAATACTTTTGTCCATTTAGTGTATATGCAGAAATGTCTCATGATTACAAGTAGAAAGTTTTGGGAAAAAAATAAGCAGGTTATATATCTATAATATATCTATACATTTGTATTTGTTCACAAGCTCATCTTGACCATCCCAATATGGCGGACATGCATTCACATCCACTGAAATTGTGAGTAACAGTCAATAGAACATTTTGGTGTGTATACCTATGCTATTTTCTCACTTATTAGCCTCAGCTGAGATTTCCAATAAGCTTGTCTTCTTGAGTCACCAGAATCACCACTGCAAAGACATAAACAGCAAGCTATTAACTATTATAGTTATTTAGCAGTTAGCTAACACTAGCTTGAACCCAGATCTCACATGGTTGGCTAATGCTAGTTTGAACCTAGTTTTTACACAGCAACCTTAGTTCACCTCATGAATACAAATGTCTCTATGTTGCTACAAAGTTTTAAGTTACTTAAAAGAACATAGTTTCAGCTGTTTGCAAAGTTTCCTAGCTAGTTTAAGTTATTTGTACATAATGGTTTGGTGAGTAGGCTACAGACATTCACAACTAGAGGGCTGGCTAATATTTGTCATACGTGAACACAGCATGAAATTCTGTATGAAATTCTTTCTCTGCAGTTAACCCATTCACCCAAGTGAAGCAGTAGGCAGCCCGGAACACAGCGCCCGGGGAGCAGTGTGTGGGGACAGTACCTTGCTCAAGGGTACCTGAGTGATGACACTAACACTAGCAGGCCTGGGATTCAAACCCAAGACCTTCTGATTGCAGGGGCAACTCCCCAACCACTACACCACCAGCTGTTCTTGGTCAATCTTATAAATGTCATCTAGTTCAGTCAAATATATTGTTTTACAACTCAGTCATATCACATAGAGGGAAATTATGTATAATATTCACAAAGAGCTCTTATTAAAGTTGCTAAACTGCCTTTTCTTTTGCAGTTTTTGCATCAGACATGTGCACTTTAACTTTCATTTCTTTAATTTCCTTTTTTTTTAAGGGTACAAATACTACTGCTACAGATGCTGCTACTTTCACCCAGATGCATACAGATACTCTGGACACGGAAAAGTACAGTGCATGCAAAAACACAGAGGTGCTTTTGACAGGTAGCAATCTACAGTTGTGCTCCAAAAGCAAGGCTGTAACCAAGAAAAGCAAGTCCTTGGTAATGCTGTCCTATGGAGGATTCTTGCTTGTGTTGTATACTGCAGAATGGAATGGTCTTCCAGGGCCACTTCTCCATATTATCAAAGAGGAGCTGAAATTTGATGGAAAAAATACTGTGGCTGTGAATGTTTAGTAAGAGAACAGGATAAACACTGATGTGAATGAAATCGGAAAAAGTTCAAGTTTGTAATTAAATGCTATTGTGGGAGCTGAAAGCAAGTTTATTTTGCATTCAATTTATATTCAATTTTTACTCTACACTTGATTGGCCTCTAACAATGTAAAGTGGTTGTTTTCATCCACCAACATTTCTTATAAACATGAAAGGAGACTCTGTTAGCGCTCTTGAAAATCGTCAGAATGTAGACTGCACTTGATGCAGAGGTCTAGAACTTTTGCCCAGCTGGACCTCAGCCTAGGTTTTGGAACACAGTTTACATATTATATTTATTGCACATTGTTGTTCTGATTTGTCACTTCACTTCATCACTTCACCTCTTAAGAAATCTGGACACCATTTTGTTGATCACTGAAGATGCATAAAGATTTCACAACAGAATTATGCCATATGCTAGATGTTGTCTGGTTGCTTTTGTCCATACGCATTGCTGTCCACAGGCTATTTCGCAATTCAATTCCTGCAGTTTGGTGAAACACAATGCAATGGAACTCTAGACAAAGCAATGTGCATGTGAGGGATTTCCCTCACATTTTCCTTTATTTGGCTTCTTTTCAGCAGTGAATGGAAGACAGCAGACAGGCAGGGGCAGCAGAGTGAACGTGTATGAGGTGAGGAAAGAAGCGCGGCACAGGCTCACACACACCCTCAAGGCTTCAGTGACAGTGACTTGAAATAGAGTGAAGTGAGGGCCTCTTGAGAAGGGTATGTGGGGTGTGTGTGTTTGTGTTTGTGTGTATGTTTGTGTGTGTGTGTACATCATACATGTTTAAAGATATGTGTCTTACCTTTGTTGCAAAATCAGAGGAAAACAAGCCTAACTTAAAATGTCTGGAGGAGAAAAGTGACTTTATAAAGTTCTTTGTCACAAAAGCTACGTTTTAGTTCTTTTTTAATTGAAAATGTTATAGAGGATTATTCGTATTGCATTAAGACAATTTTACATCTATTTTATATCTTCACAATCAGTAGAAAATCCAAAATGGTAACTTTAAATTGTCCTAGGTTATTTTTAACCATTTCAACTAGTCCATACATCAGGAAAAAGGCATCTGGCTTTTTAAAATGGTGTGAAATATATATATTTCACTCCACATCCTGACAAAGTACAAAAACAAGTGTGTATGTGTCTGCGACTGGGTGGGTGTGTAACCATAGATTCATGATGACAGACCACCATGGTATTTAGTTGGTGGTTGGAGTTAGGTGCAAGATAAATGCTGAGTTTTTTTTTTTTTTTGCTGGGACTGGGGGTAGTAGTGTTTGTGAGTTTTATTAGGTTTGGATAGACAGAAGAGACAAGGGTGAGCGTGGTTGTGTGTGTGGTTCTGCTCAAGTGAGCCTGAAGAATGCCTGTGGACCCAGAGCTGGGAGAATGAGCCCCTTTCATCGCTTCTTACACAGTCTCTCTCTCTCTCACACACACACACGCAGGAAGCTGTAAAAAAAGATGCAGGCTTACTGTCTTCCCTCCATCCTTGCTAACTTCACCCTCCATGTGTTGAAGACTCAAAAACCCACACACATGCACTAACATGCTTGCCCATGTCACAGGTTCTCTGCTTAGGAGCTGGGTAATTGCTTTTAATTGCTTCCATTTTGCCCTACTTTTCAGTATGACTTTGAAGTTTTGATGGAGTCGTGTGCACCAAAGGAAAAAATAGACTTTTTGACCTTGTCTGTGTGGGTGTTTACACACTCTTTTAAAAAAAACATTCTTGATATAGATGCAGATAGGTGCAGTCTTATGGATCATTTCTAATCATTGTATGCAGTCTAAAGAAGCATGTCAATGCAGTAATGACAGTATTTGCACTTTTATAGAAACTGTGGCACTGTTCCAGTGATTGTGTTCCTTACATCCTTAAGAACTGAGAACCTTCACAGAAAGAGAGCATTATCAGGCCTTTGAAAGAAGAAACACACTACTGACCTAACGTCCTAATATCAAACACTGTATTCACTTAACACAGTTAAGTCTACTAAATTGTTAATACATTCATGCATTTGGCTGAAGCTCTTATTCATAATGAAAAGCAGCTTTATTAAATAAGTGGTGAAAAGCAATCCACAATAGCTTTGCTTATTGGAATCTTTGTGCTGTCAATGTTAAACAACAGCAGCCCTCTTTGAACCAACAAAGTGATTGCAAAGAACTCAACTCTGACGATCTAAGACCAGTGAAAGACCTCTGTATCTTAGAAAAGTGTTATTTTTGTTTCTCAAAGACTGTAAGGTGGAACATAGGCGATGGGCAAAGACGTGCAGACCAGTTGGAGTCAGGGCTGTCAGGATGGACCACCTGCGTAGAGCCCATTTTTCCCCTCAGGATTATCCCGGGTGTGTGCTAGGGTGTTTGGGGGGGGGGGGGGGTTTACTGGTGGCAGAACTGGGGAGGAGAGTGAGTGGCGTGGAAAGCTGAGCTGGCGTGAGGTGCCAGGGGGGCTCTGCCACATATCGCATCCTCCCCACGCTGCCCCCTTTTACAGCCGCTTTGGTTCCGTGCTGCGCGGCTGCCAACCCGCCTTTCATGGGCCGGCTGCCTGGGTTGTCTCTCCAAGGTGGGTGCTCTTTCTCATTCAAAGCAGCCTTGCCGAGTTACCACAACAGCCCCACACAAAGCCTCAAAGAGTCTGCGCTCACCCCCTCCTGCCCCACGCCAAGCTAGGCACAACTTTCCCACCAGCGGTCGAGGATGTATGCTTATATATTAATGTGAGGAAGCTAGCCCATGTCTCCCCACGTCCTCTTGTTCACAGAGGGTACATTCCAAGGCTTTATGATCTAAAACCTTGAGAACTGAGGAGCCTCGAGCTTCTATTTAAATCGAAGTGATAAGTGTGATCTCCTGCTTTGACAAGGGCTCAATGACCACTCAAGTTAAATGCTGCATCCTTCTTTCCAACGGTTGCAGGAAAAAAGTTTTTTTTTTTTTCCCTCAAGACAGTCAGTATTCAGAAAAGGAGTATATAGGCCTATTCTAGGATAAGGCACATATTTTATGGAGTTGAAATTTATACTATATTAAAAGAAATCAGAAGTGCTATTTTTATTAATGGCATTTAAAGCCTATTAATGCTGAAACTGAAAGTAGATAGCTACAAAATTGTATCACACAATACATTACAGTTGGCAGTATTACCACAAACAACATTTATAAACATACTTGAAGTACTCTGGATGTAATGTTGTAAAAGCAATAATGTGTTGTTTGTAGTCATAACAGTTCTGAACTGAAAGAGTTTTTGTCTCACTGAGCAAGCACATTGCTTGGTGTTCAGTGACAGAGTGCTCAGGCACATATGTACCTAGCTATGTAGTTACAATTGCTGTTAAATATGCTCAAGCCACAAAATAAGAGTTGCTGTTAAATTTGCTAGAGCTATGGTATGAAGTTCCAAGCAGGATGCAGTTTTTAATACACATGTAGTGTAATGTAATGTAATGTAAAACACAAATGAAGAATCAAGGACCAAACTTTGCATAGAGCTGGCACAGTTCACTGCAATTGTGACGGATAGTTGGACATCTCAGGCAACAGAAAGGTCTGTTGCTGTAACAAAACACCTGGAAAAAATAGTTCTCCAAGCACCACCAATTTATGTACACCCGACTGAGCAATTTTCTGATGTGCTAAAAGAGGCTGTTGCTGAATGGAAATGTCATGATGCAGTGCACATAACTTTCACCTCACATTGGCAATTATTTTAACATTAATTTCATTTAAAAATTGATTTCTCTTTTCAAAAATACACATGGTTGGCATGTTGCACCTTATGTTTAATAATGTAAATCTGGGGTTTAAAATCATTATTTTTGAGCTGAACCCTGACACAAACAAAACCATTGCTCAGAAACCTAGGTCTGCACTAGTTGGTGGTTCTACATTTTGGAAATTTCTTTTTTGGGGGAAAAATAGATCCTACAAGTAACAGTTGGTTAAAACATGACAGCTTAGTGGGACGTTAAAACTAAAGCTACTTTGCATATCTAAGAAATCTCTTTTAAAACTGCAGCTTGTTTGACTAAAATGCACTGACAGTACCTCAATGTGTCCATGGTAAGAATATTGTGTGTTAAATATTGTGTTTTAATTTATTATTGATAGCCCAGTATACCTTAATATATCACGGTGTGTAAAAAGTGATCAGTAACAAATTAACATTCACATAAATGATATTCCAGTAAACTACAGCCAACATAAAGATGTACAGTACCCCTCAGAAATATTGGCATCATATTGGTAAACATGAGTAAAGCAAGTTGTAAAAAAAATGTTTATTGCAACACAGCTTTACAATGTACAGTACTTAAAAAAACCCCAAAAAACCTAAACCTAAAAATGAATTTGTTGGCACGCAAAGACTTTGATATTTATTTTATAAGATTAAGTTTGTGAAATTAATAGCAAAGTCTATGTGCGCCACAAATGTCGGCACCCTAAAAATTCTTATAAGTAAAATCTAATTGAAGTGTATTCCTATTCATATTTTATGTTTTACAGTTCACCTAAGTGAACACTTGAATGGTTAGCCATGAGCTCCTGTTTTGCTGGGGTATAAATATGAGGTGACATACAGGCCAAATTCCATGAGGGCAAATGGCCAAGAAACTTTAGATATAAACTTTAGATAAGTCAGCAACAACCGCAAACCTGCCTAATGATGACAAAATGTTTCTTTCACTATATAAATAATATTATAATTAATTAACTGAGAAGAAGTAGTCCATTTGACATACTAGCTGGCAATATTTTCTTGTTAGCATAGTCATAAAATAAAAATGCTTTAAAATAGTTTAAACATATCTTATTTTACATAAATGGTGTGGAGCTGATTGTGATGGATCATTTGTATTTCCATGGTCTTCTTTGCCCCACCTGTCTAATCCTAAGATTAATAGTTTGTCCTGGTTAATTATTTTAGCTCTGTCCATTTGTTAAGTGGTGAACCACAGCTGACCTCCTGGTCCTGAGTCAATGTGTAATGCCTCCATTTGGGCATTCCTTTTCACTTCTGTTAACTTTGTAAACTAATAGTTGTCACCCTGTTTTTGTTTTTTCTGCTGATTCAGGTCATTAGGGATTAGCCACAAACATTTTGGCCCAAGTCTGGGCTGTGCCACGGTTTGACGGAGCACCTCTGCATGTTTTCTGTGACCAATTCTTTCTCACAAGCATATGCCAATCCATTTTACACTGACCTTTTCAAGGTGGCAGGATTGCAGACCACAGCATCTTTGAACACAAGGTGGATAATAAAGCTAGAGAAAAGGGAACAGTTGCAAATAGAGTTGTTATGTCACTAATTTCTTAGGACAGAACCAAATAGTGTCTTTTTTTCTTACATATTCATTGTTGTCCCATCTTTTTGAACTTTTGTATCATGGCTGGGTAGGGTATCTCTGGCTAAGGAGTCACAGTATGCTAGTGTCCCACTGAGCAGTAGCTCTACTCTCAGCCTTTCTGACATTCTAATCATAACACCAATTCCATGGGTGTTCTGGCTCGAGCTTCTGACAGGCAGTCTCTCTTTGTGCCCTAGGAGAGTGCCGCAAATTGGATTAAAATGGAGCATAATAGAGGTAGATAAAATGTATTTCACTCTGCAAACCCCTGACATCTGAGGCTACTCTGGAATGGCATGAAAAAAAAATATGGAAAAGATGGCAAACACTGAGACCAGAATATAGAGAGTTCATTTGGCCATTTTTTCTCATGCATCTGTATTTCAAAACAATCTTCAAAATATCTACAACACTCTAAAACTAAAAGGTCTATGCACTAAAAGGCCTCCGTGAATCCCAGTGACAAGCGGCATAGAAGCGTTTCTGACCACTTGACAGCTCTCACCCTCTTGAGTTTCATCCCCGGCTGTGGTAATCTAATAAATGTTTGAGGGCTTAATCAATTTGCAATGCTTCAGGAGCATCTTTCTAATTCAGTTCGTTAAAAGACAGAGAGAATGGAAGTAGAAAAACTTTCACAAAGAGAATGAGTGAGGCCAAGAAAAAAGTCTGTCAAATAATGGCTCCTGGAGCATAAATCTTATTCATGGTGCACAAAGTAGTCAGTGGGCGAATAGCAGCGAGAAAGCAAGTTCTTTCTGTAGATCTAGCCCTCTCATTATCTACACGTCTTTCTTCTGAAGAACTCTGGAATTGGCTCTCTTTGTGTTTAACAGCAGGTAGCAAAGGAGTATCAGGTCAGCCCAAGGGTCCCCACTTACTGCCCCTCTCCTCATCCCAACTGATAGAGGTAAGGGCCAGGACACCAAGGTCAGAAGAAATTGAGGAACTTGCGCAGAAATCCCTTGCGTATTAGAAAATGCATTCTGTCAGATTTAATGGGGAAAATGGTGCTTTTAACACACTTCACCACTTGCTGGTCTTTGCCTACACCTACAAGCTGTGGTCATAGGAATCAAAAATATTGGCTGTATATACCACTTATAACGTTTGGTTGGTTTTATCAGTGTGTGAAAAGATATGTTGCTCTGCTCATAAATTCCATCACGGTAGGGAAACCAGTGGCCATCCAACATTGGGGTCTACTTTGAATGATGGGGTTTGATCTTGGTAGGGTGGCACTGTTTTTCTGTCACTGATAAAAGCTGCATCACTGCTGCCTGTGGCGACAGGAACGCGCCCATCTCACTTTCCTGGACAGTTGTATTATTCATATTGTAGTACCGTGTTCCCTTTGATTCCCCCTTGTCTTGCCATTTCCCCCGTGGTTAGCAAGAGCGACAGCCCTGTGGGAGGCTAGCTGCTCTCTCAGGCCTGAGAATGGAGCTCCCCACTTAGCGCTGCGGCTAATCGAATAAGAGCCCCAGCATGGTGCCCAGCGTGAGAGCTGTCTCAGTGGGACAGAGAGGGCAGCTCGACCAGAGGCTGCAGGTACCTTTCATCCTGCTTAGCAGGCAAGCTCCAGCATCCCGCTGCTGGAAATTAGTCGTCGGCTGGCCTCTCTTTCTGCTGGTGTCAGGCGCGGGCCCCTGATGAGAGATTTGTTGATATGATAACTCGATTAGGCCTCAGGCTGCAGGACATGGTGGCAGAGAGCCAGTCGAACAGAGGGAGGCTATGCTGCTGTTCCTTATCCTCTCCTTAGGAAACCAACGTCTCTGCTCGAAAAAGCCCATCAATTCACCCTGAGCAATGAGCCCTCAATGCTAATTACTGATTCAGCTTACAGTATTGGCCATAGGTGAATTCTTGGGGTGGAGGAGAGTGTTCATCTATTCTTAGATTTCAAGTGTAGATTTAAAAGTCCCTGTGTTTGTCACACGTAGAGTAATGTTCAGGACACTCTGTCGATCATGCCCAAATAGAGAAAAGTTGCATATGTTTTCAGACAGTACACGGTAATATATCTCTGTTTTTCAGAGTTATGCTGAAATGTTGCTGTCTCCTCTCCATACCACCGAATTGAAGCATACTTCATGCTTAAGGAAATACTCTTTATTTCCTTAAACTTTTTTGTCCCAGGTAGGCTAGGATTTCACCACTGTGAAAAAGCTCATACCTTGCTAATATAACATACTTTTTTCATCTCTCCTCAAGTTATTTGTTGCCTGGTGTTTGGGGGCCACTCAGTCAATTAAGTTCACATCTCCGTTCTGCCAAACAACAGTGTCCAGCAATATGGGCGCGCTAAAGACCAAACAGGAGCCTCCCCTTCCAAGTCTGGCCATTGAAGACACCAAACAAAGGCCAGCCCCTCTCTGTCTCGATGGCTCCACTCTTTGTTGCCTCTTCGGCCCCCATAAAGGAAGAGGGACGCTCTTGTTTGCCCAGGAGGTGGTTTAATGGCCCTAGGCGGAACAATAGGGCCACATTCAATCTCGCCGGAGGGGCTCATTATATGGGACTGCTCCCAAAGCACTGGGTCCAGAGATGTTCCCACTGGGCCCACTGAATGGCAGCGAGGGACAGGGGGGTAGACTCTAGGGTAGAAAGAGGCCATTGAGGTGATGGGCAGGTTCCATCTGCCCCCAGTGCCTCCTCACCTAGCCTCTCGACAGCCAGGGGCCTCTCCCAGCACAATGGGCAAATTTAGTGTGTCGGGATGGCTTAAAATGCTCACTTTAGAAGGAGCCATTGAGGGAAATATCAACACTACGGATGGGGGGATCGGTTTATTCATCCATTCCAGCCCCTTTCCATTGACTAAGTTCCTTTTCCTTTCAGCTCCGTTCTCCTTTTTCCCCATTCAGGCCACTTCTCTCATCCTCAAAACTTCAGACCTCGCTATTTTTCCCATACCTTGCAAAGGGGCGGATGACAAGAATTAAGTTAGTTCTGCCACTGCCCTCCATTTTTGTCCCCTCTTGGTCGTGGCAGGTATCGGAGAGATTGATGAAATGGACCATTAATCAAAAACGTCCCCCTGACCATCTCATAAGGGTTAAGCAGCACAAAAGGACAGTCTAGAATCAGTGAATGTCGCATAGAAGTATATCTAAGTGACTTTTATTCCAGTTTTCATGACTTTTAGTAGCAAAAACTGCTATATAATAATTATGAAAGTACATCACAAGAATATTCACCAAAAGATTTTAGTGTCTACTTAAAGAAAAAACCAAAAAGTTGATTGTGTAAAGCCTACACAGTCATGCTGAAATCAAGGGTCTTAATAAGGACTGTCCTCACTCTCACTAACAGCCTCTAAAACTACAAGTTGTGGTTTATTCTTATTTAATCATCATCATGCTTACATTTAAACTCCTGCAAGTGTAGTACTATTTCATTTGTAAGAGTTGAAGATTCAGTCACGTGAGTTCTCCCCACCTTCAGCACCTTACAATAATTGAATTCACTATTTAGAAGTAGTGGAACCTTTGGGCATACAGTGTAACAGAAAACATAAAGTCATAATTAAATACGTTTGGCAGAGAAGGCCTCTCAGGTTGTGCTTGTGGACCTTCATTGTTTTATGCCCAGCACATTAGAAAATACTCTTAATAGACATTCATGCTTTTAAAATGAAACATAAATCTATACATATTTGTTTTTTATTTTCTGGATAAAGCAGTCAATATCAACTCTCAATGTGCTTCTTGCAGCACCACAGGAACATCAAGTTGGAAAGTTCTGAGGCTGTGTCTGTGGTTCAGTAATGACACTTACACTTTAGTGTCCATTGTATTTTGCATCTTACTCAGATGGCTACCACTGCAGTTGGAAAGCGGTTCTTTCCATTCCTAAGAAGGAGTGTGCAGAGTGGATAGTCATTGAAGACACTGAAGGTAGCTGAACAAAATGTTGAATTTCATATAAATCTTGGTTCCCTTTGTTTTTGTTACTAAACATTTTCAGACTTTCTCAGCTTTCTTAACTGCAACCTCTGACCATATTGATGTGGGCCTGTCAGATGTTATGAATTTCTAATAAATGGAAAGAGCAGCAATCAAAAATAAATTTCAGTGATCATAAGAATATTTTAAACATATGACATATAAATGGTTTATTAAATATATAAGGCTTTTGATGCAAGAAAATTATTATTATTATTATTTTTTTAACTGCTGGTCTACCAAGAACTTGACTGACCACCTTACTCACTGATGTTTGGAAATCTTCTCTATTTATACTGCTAGGGCTTAATCATGAGCGTGATTTGAATATCCTTTTATTGTCAGGACCAAGTTTCCTAGAATGAAAGAAATCCTTTCTAATAGACACTGAGCTTATAGTCTCAGTCTAACCCATGTGAAGTGCCACCCTCAGCACCAGGCCGGGGGGTACAGAGGCCCAGCATATGGAGGGTTCCCAGAACTCCTAGCGGGGTGTCTTTGAGTCCCTGCTGCGCATCTATAGGACACACCAGATAAGGACATTTATCATAGACAAACTATATTCTGTAAAGGCTCATGGTTCATGTCCCAGGGAGCCAGCATGCCTACATTGCTGTCTGGCTCTTTAGTCTCTCAGAGCTAAGCTTTTTGGTTGCACTCGGACCACCATGTCCACCTTGGGAAAGACTCAGGATTTTAATCAAAGATTAAGAAATGTGGTATTCATTACGTGTTAATCTACAGTGTTAAACTTGTCTCCAGAATAGACTTTAAATTACTCTCTACCCAGACAGCAAATTTGATATGGCCCACCTGGGCCACATACAGCATTTACTTGTGGCTCACGTACCACATGGAATGATGGCACAGAACAAGGCCAAATGCTGTTGCCAGAACCCACCTAGTTTATGGCCATGAGAGGGCCGCATTTCACCCACCTTTAAACAACCACTGCCACCACTAAACCACAACTCTAAATTTTAACTCCCAATCCCAGTCCTCATACACCCCAAATACATGCCACAGTCAGGCCACATACTGCATGTAATGGCAGCACAGGGCTAGATGTCGCGCCAAAAGCCCCCCAATCTATAGTCGTTATCAGCCACATCTCAGCCACCTTGAAACCACCCCTGCCAGAAATGTCCCAGCATTCAACCATAAGTACAAAATCTGGGCTGTTACACTGTAAAAACTAAGAGTTACGTCAACTTAACTTAAAACTAGTGCAGCTTGAAGGCACTGGAGTTCCTTCTCAAACTTGGCAGTTTAACCAAATGTCTTATTAATCTTTCAGTCTCCTAGTTGTTGAGCTTGTGGTTTAGTGGTGGGCCAGTTCTGCCAGTGATGGTTTAAAGGTGACTGAGATGCGGTTCTCTCATGGCTGTAAACTGGCTGGGTTCTGGCAGCTGCATCTGGTTCTGTCCTGTGCCATCGTTCCATGCACTTTGCACATTCTTTGCACTTTTATGGTGTTTTTTTTTTTTGACACAATCATAAAATGTTATATCAAACTCAGCTGATAAAATGATTCAAACATTCCAACACAGTTTCTACTGGGAAACTTCAAATATAATTTTGAAAGGAAAAGTATACGTCTTTTGAACTAAAATGCAGTGAAAAACGTTTTTTACTTTTTAATTTGACAGAATGTTGTGCATATGTGCAGCCTCTCTTTTTAGTTTCTTCCCACAGTTACACAAAGTAGCACCTTAATGTTTACTGTAGATGTTTAGTTCTGATGTTTTTGTTCTGTACCATTATCATAAGGTATAGGTGATTCTGACTCTCACTACTTGATATGCAATCCTACTGTGGTCAACCAATGCAATCGTATCCCTCTCATGAGCATGAGCTCCGGCTAAGGTTTTTATTAAGAAAATGTCTGACAGTCTAAACAGCCTTGACACTTCCATCCCCAGCGCTATGCAGTATAAAGTTTTTTACTGCTCAATCTGACTCAACTCATCAGCTAGAGAAATCTGTGAATTCTAACAACCTAATAAACCTTCAGAAAATGTAATTGTGGCAGGTGTTTGGCCACACAGGGGACTTTTCATGCTCTTTGATAAGCGTTATAAACAGTTTTCATAATGGTTTTAACACAAGAGAAGTCAAAACCAAAAAGTTTAGAAAAATGCTCAGAAGTTATAAGTGGAGATGTGGATCCTCAAAAAGCTTTTTTTTTAAATCCCAAGATATATATTCTTTGCCTTATTTATGTCACGTAAACTTTGGTTTGATTCCACTTGAAGTGTGCTAAAGTTTGCATGACCTTCATTTCCATAAAGTTCATACAACTGTATAACCTCTTCTCCTGTCCATTCTACCAGCTCTTATAGGACTTCATTCATTTTCTCAACCCTTTGTACATGCAACGATTTCTGTCCCTGCACTAAGGTCCTGCTGTCAAATTCTACATACCCATCAGGAAGGTTCAAGGGACCTGCTGTGCTCAACCTTCAGCTTCTTGATGATCCTGTGATCCTAAAGCTGACCTATTCTGCCTTCTTGCCCTCATGTCACATAATGTCCTCCAAACCATGTCTTCATTTACGGATATCTAGTGATTTAATATAACACAATGTTGTAGCAGAAACGTTTTCATCTCACAATGTTTATCTTACAACTTTTAGAGTTATGAATCAACTTTTAGCATTTTTCACTCTTTTACTACAGTTTCTTTTTTCTCTTTTACCTCTTCAAATTGATCAGAGTTTTAATTTTCCTGAATAAAGAGAGAAATCTGTATGCCGGCCATACTAAATTCAGCAATAGGCCAAATCTTGGCACTCATACCTTTTTTTTTTTGGCTCTTGTAAGAACGAAAGTAGGCAGATTTATTTATATATCTTCATTTTCTGAAGCACAGCTCAAAGAGCTTCTGGACATGATATTAAGTCTTTGATACGTGCACATACCAGCAATGATGCAAGACCAGCACATCAAAGGTCATAATTCTGCCTGCATTCAAACTGCCTTTATAAAGATCACTAGAGATTACATAATCACAAATATTATTTTTAAGATCCAACACTTGGAAACAAAAGCAGACGAAACCTTCAAACCTGGACATGGATTGCTCCAGAGGTTGTTTTGCATGAAAGCAGCCTACTGTGTGTGGTGAAGACGAGTGGTGCTTCAGCTGCCTACGGCTAGGAGGTACGATACGAGCACCAGACTTCTAAATGATGAAAGCTCTTGGCACAAGGGAGGCTTAAGCTGAGTGCTCTAAGCAAGAAGCTAGCCGCTTTTCAACTTAGCATTTTTTTTCTCTTTTTTTTTCAGGCACTCTCTGAGAGATGGGTGAGTTTAGGAGTGCAGCACCTCAGAGTGAAAGCCCCCCGTGGGGGCTGTACGGGGATATAGTGGTGGGATGAGGTTGGTTTTGATGGGGTTGTGCTAGAGCAGCGTGTTTCTGATCCAGACGGGCTGGGGTCCCACCGGGTGCTGGTGTAGCCTCGATACGATATGACCCACACTTCAGAGCAGGCCACGCGGAGGAGAGAAGCTCTCTCACAAGCCATTGGTTTGATCTTTTTTTATCAACAGCTCGCGGAGCTGCGCTTTCTCTGTATGGCTTTTATCAAGGCTTTATCACCTTTTAGTTTTGCGTTCAGTAGGTCTTTAGAATACACTACGTCTCTAGATGGGAAAGGGTGGTCAAAAGACTGTGCCTTTTCTAAACTGGATCAAAGCTTTTAAGTTTCTTTATATAAAACAGAATATTATTTATGCAATTGTGCAATACGTACTGTGTGAAAGAACAGCTGATATACAACTAAAATAATTATAAATGCCAAAACTAGTGATAAATGGTGTCATATTAATATTATGATTATAAAATTACAATAATAATAAAGAATGAAACAAACATCACATCAAACATCTGTGTTGTAGCAAAACTTCAGATCTCCAAAATAGTAAATTAATAGAGCAAAAAATGTCTTTAACCTTAATTTAGGTTAATCTCTAACAAGATTATATTCAGTTGAATTAGGACCAAATCTGTTAGAGCATTCATCATGAAATGTTCACACAATGCAAAAGGCAGGGGGAGTTTTTAAATGGTGTAAAATAAAGAAATATACAAAATAAGCAAATACAGGGCTTGGACGGGACTATTCAAATTATTGCCTAAACCTAACTCCAACCGTAAACTCATTTACAGAAAAAAGAAATGCCTTTTCCTTTTTAGATTTTTGTCTTTTTCTTTTCAAACAAACATATAGAGTTCCAGAGAGGCACAATTGTTGGCTGTACACTTTTAAAAAAATGCTACAATGGGTTCTTTGAATGGTGCCATAAAAGAAACTTTTTATTTAGTGATGGCACTAAAAATCATTTTATAACAGAACTGCTGAGTGTTTTACATTAGCTATGGATACTTATGCTATAACAGATACTTATGATTGCTAGCATGACACTGAGTGATGGGAGGAGAAGGATGGCCATGATCACTTGTTGATAATCTTAAAAAAAATAAAGACAGAAGGTGTTCTTTGTGTGATGCCACAGAAGAACACTTTTATTTTCACTATTTTAGGACTTTTAGGACTATTTTTGTAAATGATGAAGGGCCTTTTAGGGATGTAAGGTATAAATCTTTACATAATGTAAAAGTTCTTTTCAAATGTAAGTGTTCTAACAACCTGTACATTAACTCTGAGCTAGCCCTGTGGCATTTAGGATAACACCAGGCAAACTTTGTGACAGCTTGCCTAAATCTGGAGTCTGTGTGGGCTAATATCAGGCTAACACTTGTCTAACTCTGTGACAACTGGACTACCTCTGGAGTCTAAAACTGACTTTACTGCAGCTCAATATAAAATCAAATTTAGAGCACTCAATCTAAAACCAACTTTACCATGTTCAAACTAAAACCAACTTTACTACAATTTGAGATAACTACGAGATAACTGGGCCAACTCTGAGCTAAATCTGAGATAACTGAGATAATGCTGAGGTAATTCTGTGCCAACTCTGAACTTACTCTAAGACATCTAGTCAAACTGTTTGAAAACTGGTCAAATTCTGTGACAGCTGGGCTAATTTTTGGACAAAATCTGAGCTCTGACAACAAAGCTAAGTTTATAACAGAGGGGCTAATTTGTGACAGCAGAGCTAACTCTGGCCTAACTTTGTGACAACTGGGATAACTCTGGTCAAACTCTGTGACAACTGCATTTACTCTGGTGTTACTCTCAGTTGTCACAAACTTTGTCCAGTATTAGTCCAGTTTTTACAGAGTTAGTGAAGAGTTAGCCCCGCTGTCACAGAGTTAGCCCACAGTTAATCCAGAGTTTGCTCTGGTGTCATAGATTTAGCCCAGAGTTAGTGCAGTTGTCAGAGACTGAACTCAGTTAGTTAGCTCAGAGCTAAACAAGTTGTCACAGATTTAGCCCATTTTTTTTTACAGAGTTAGCACAGAATTAGCAATGGTTTTACAAGGTTAGCCCACAGTTAGTACAGTTGTCACAAAGTTAGCCTATGTCACAGAAAACTTTTAAGAACTATCCATTAAAAGATGCTTTATAGGAACTGAAAAATGTTCTTTATGGCAGCACACAATACCCTTTCTAACACCTCTTAAAAAAAAAAAAAAAAGATTATCAAACTAAAGGGCATTTGGTGGACACCTTTATCCAGAACAATGTACGATCATTAGTTACAGGGACAGTCCTCCTGGAGCAACTGAGGGTTAAGTGTCTTGCTCAAGGACACAGTGGTAGAAAGTCTGGGTTTGAACCTGCAACTTTGTGGTCATCAGGTTCCCAGGCAAGTGTTTTACCCACTAGACTACTACCACCCCATCGACAGATGATTGTTCTCCTATCACTCAGCATGATGCAAGTGAACATGGGAGTCTCTGAGCTCACATGACAGAATTGACAGTTTTCCTCCTAGCATGCTGAGTTGTCCAATGAAACTGCATTAGTGACTGTTCAAAAGACAAAGTGGCTGGCTTAGGGTGTGTAGAACATGCTAGCTCTCATGCCTAGCTTCATAGCAGTCGTACCCATTTATATATATTTATATATTGGATCTGTATTAACATATAACTAGGTTTCTGCTTTGGGAGCTTTGCTAGCCATTCAGTGTGTTCAAGAGCCATAAGATGACCTCTAAGTGTGTCACATAAAAGGTCATGAATGCCATTTTCTTGCCAAGACAGAAACATGATGAAATGCCATGCAATGTTTTTCCCACATCAAGTTGCTTCTCTGCGTTTTTTCTATTTTTTCTCTCTGGGTCACTGGGAACAAGCAGAGGTGAGGAAACAAGAGGCAAGTCTGGCTTAGCCACAGAGTGAAACTAAGAGGCCTTGAGAGGGAGTTAAGGCATAAAATCACCTTCTTAAGCAGCAAGAGTGGGTTAAGAAAAAAACCAGGCTCTGCTACCTAAGTGAAAAAAGCTTGTGGAGTGAGTCCAGCTGAAGGAGTGAAGCAGTCTCAGAAGGGGTGAGTTGGCTGACGGCCCGGGCCCAGGCGCAGGGCTGCAGCGTGTAACCTCGGCCTGTTTATGTTCCACATTCTGACGGCGGGGAGGCCTTAAATTGGATCCATGCTGCAGGGGATTAGGCCTATGAACCCTGGGACGTGTGTGTGTGTGTGTGTGTGTGTGTGTGTGTATGTATAAGGGGGGTGGATGGTGTAGGACGGAGGGAGGCAGGCAGACATGTGTCCTCAGGGTTGGGAAAAAGAGCAACCCACACATTACGTGCGTACACACACACACACACACACAAAATACACTCACATGCATAGATGCAGACTTAATTACAACCAAGCACAAACAAACGTGTAGATATACATGCAAAAGACTCTGGGAGAGGGAGATGGTATGCATGTTCATGTGTATCTATGTGTGCTACAAGCAAACACTTTCACACACACACACGCACAGGCACAGGCACAGGCACACACACAAGCATATCATCTCTCTCTCTCCCAGAGTCTGGCAGAGGCATTGGATCTGCAGTGTGAGGCTCCATGTGTGGCGGATGTTTTCCACGAGCGAGACGGCCAGCTTGGCCGCAGCTGTCCAAACCGCAGGGCCTGGGGAAGGGGAGGAGAGGAGAGGAGAGCAGAGTGGAGCGTGTGTGTGTGTGTGTGTGTGTGTGTGTGTGTGTGTGTGCTGAGAAGAGGCAGCCAGCACTCCTGGCAAAGGTCAGACAGTCCAAGGCGGCTGCAACTGTGGGAACTGTCCGGAAAGGCATGTGCAAAATGCTGTGTGCCATGGTATCGTTTTCTCCACGATTGCCTGATGGAAAAGCCTTGCTCACACAAGTGTGTGCGTGAGTGTGTGTGTTGATATCTATATGGCTGTAGCTGCGCTATTGCAAATTGTAGGTAAAAAAGTGACACACACATGCACATATATGAACGTACAAAAACGAAGGTTTCTCAGAAATGTCCACATGCTTCTGTGAGAATGCAGGCTCTTGTAGAATGTTTTTAGAATCGTTTATCACACATGCTCACGAGGTCTGCAGCTTGCTGTGAAATATTTTTTTTTTCTACTGTACATTGACAAGATGAGTGAAAGGGGAATTCCACAGTTGAGTGTTTTGTGCCAGTAGATGTCAGAATTGTTAGGTTATGCCCTCATTCTAAGAGAACATAAATTAAGGATTTATTTTAGAAAAAGAGAAGGAATCATTTGAAGAAGATTAAATGCATTAGATTTGTTGCCAAAGGTTTAAAATTTATTCTTTTGGAAAATACCACCTGGAGTGATCATCAGTAAACAGTCAGACTTCTGTTTTGCTTCTTCAGAAAGTGGTGAAATCAAATGTCAGAATTTTCCAAGAAGATGGATTTTCTTATACTGAGAACACCAAACAGATTTGGTCAAGGGTAATTCAGGAGTTTCAGGATGTTTGTGGCAAAATAATATTAACTTGCTTTGTAAAACTAATGCTTTTATTACTAAATCGGAAGGTAAAATAGAAGGTTCAGGTATTTCTGCAGCACTTTAAATTAAATGACACCACTGTTCTCATTGGGTTGTTCCTTGAGAACAAATTGGAAAATTTGACCCATCAAATACATGTCAGTATTATTTGAAAGGACATCTATTTTCACAAAAGACATGCTTCATTTATGTTTCGAACACTGGCATTGTCAAACAGTTGTTTTATGTTTGTCTGAAGATTTCCCCAGTTGCCCTCAACGACTCAAAAAACAGTGTAAAAAGTCTTTAAAGCTTGGATTTACAGTGTAGTATTTTATATTATAGTGCTCTTATTAAGAGTATACCACATTCAGGAAATGAGTTGTAGTTGAGTATAATTTATATA
>JBBPCZ010000115.1:15174008-15187081 GCA_037974445.1 Brycinus macrolepidotus | reverse complement strand
ACGATCATCTTAATTTAATCGTGGCAGCCAAAATCGTGATCGTGATTAAAATTCGATTAATTGTGCAGCCCTAATTTGTAGCTCACTGAAAGAAATAGAGAAATTATATTAAATGATATATTAAATGATCCTGATTCTGAATTTGTATTCTATACCATGTGTGCTTATTTGATTTTGATTTCTGGAAATCAAAACTCACAGGGCAAAATTCTGACTTCAAAGTCAGAATGCTGATGATTCAAAGTATACATGGGATATAAATGCAATTTAATGAGTAATTATGTAAATAATTATTGCTACTGTAATAACTTTCAACCTCTAAGAGCAAGTGAAGAAACACTATAAATGAATCACTAACATGCTTTTAAATGCTCTGTTTTTGTTTTGCATTGCAGCGGAGTGTTGTCCATTTTTTCAGCTATTAATATTCCACAGCTGTGAAGTCTAGCGTTGACCTTATTCCACACTGTGAACACAAGGAGCTGAGGTAATGTGCCCTGTTGGCTTGAATGCAGCCATCCAGGGCTGAACCGTTCCCACGGCAGCTCAACATGAGGCCCTTTAGTAACCTGCACTCCTCCATCCACAAGCCTGTGTTTATGTTCTGTGTAATTGCAGGCCTCAGTCTGGGGCAGGATTTTTTTCCTAGTAAATGGCAGAGCATGGTTTTAAACCTGTTTACTTTCCAAGGTCTTCTATACTGAGCAGAGGCACAGGCACACACATGAATCTGACTTATTTTAACTTGATTGACCCCCAGATCAGTGTAACCACAACATACCCCACTTACTCTAAATAGCATCTCCCCTACTTCAAGAATCCAGAACACTTTTTCTCCATCAATTAAGACAATTATCAAGCAGGTCTATGTGTTTATAAAGGACGTTTGGACCTCGGTCGTCAGTCTTCCAGTTAAAATCTGATTAGATGAGCCTCATTTAACGCACTTAATATACTTAATGTGGTCACATGTATGACTACACACATTAGTTGATTCGTTAATGCAGTAAGTAAAACTATTGTCCAATAATTTTGAATCATTATGTTGCTTGAAAACTACACTACAGTGTTTATTGAGGGGGATAAATTGACCAGTTGCAAAATAATGTCTCTCAGCCAAGCACAAGAAGTATGTTTAGTAACGTATCTTAGCACAAAAGCTACAGATTCTAGCAAGTGGTTTGACAGACAGCAACACGTCACAAAGAGGGGTGGGACACTTGTTCATATATATCCCCTATAGGGATTATTTATTGCACGACGGGGTATTTTATAATACTGTTTTTGTGACCGCTTTAAAAAAACACTCCTTACCCATATACAATTCACTGTAATACAGAGCCTCTGGTGGCATATTACTTATACAAGATACATATTTACATATAAATATTTAGGAAAATATTTGGTAAATATTAGGCAAAAACTTTGAATTGTGAATGCATGGACAAAGGTTGATATGACAGAAGCAACAGTACTGTGTGTGTTAGAGGTAGTGAAAGTACCCTTTAGAGTGTACTGCTGAGTGGCTTGTGATGTAAGTGTTAAAATAGCTCTTAATGTGCTGCTGACTTACACCACCCATAATAATCTTCAAAGGCAAGGGGTGGCATACTTGGCTGTCAGCCCACTTTCACACACACACTCACACACACACACACACACACACACACACACACACACACACCATACTTACCTTCTGTCTTCCACACTAGTTCTTCTCCTGCATTGGTTCACATTTCAGCATACGGCAGTAAAGATACTATTTCTTTGCAGGTGTCTCATCAAAGGCTGCACTGTGTTTCCACCCATGTGGCCTGTGAGCGAATGAGGAGGTTACTAGCTCATTTACAGGCCTTACTGGGCCCTGGATGGAGAACCCATGTGTGTGTTGTCTGAAGTCTGAGTTCAGGGTGTGGGTTTGCTAGACTAATATACCAGCTCCTCTTCGCTCCGTTCTCCAGTGTCTGCCTGCTCACTCTTGTCATTGAAAATGCATATACTGCAAAGCCTTGAGGGCTTCCGGGAGGAAAGGGAGGCTGTTTCTGTTGTTGGATAATCTGGCTGAGTTTGAGGCTATTGGACATGAATGTTCCTATACAACACTGCCAGCTCTCTCTCCCTAAATTCTTAGGTATTAGCGTGTCCTCGCTTACCATTCTTTTCTGGCATGTTTTCTCTGGGATAGTAACAGCTTGTTAGCTCCTCAACAGTGCGGCATTAATCTGTGTACATTCTTAAAAGTAAAGATGCCAAAAGATTTGGAGTAGTGCCATAGAAGAACCATCTTTTGTTCCCTAATAAAGCTTCAAATGGACGTGTCCTTTAAAGAAACCTTGCTGTGAATGAGATGTGTGAATTTGCATCTCCACATTAGGTAAACATTCAATAAAAGTGTACGTTTTTTTGCTACAACCAGTCATTTCCTCGGCAACAGAATATTCTTGTTGTTGCTGCAGCAGTTTCCCGCTCCATCCTCAAATTTTAAACAAAAACATAAAAAATGGCAATGTGAGGATGTGATTGAGGTAACAGCCAGATCTTCAAGGTGGGCCGCAGTAGCTCTTTTTGAGCCAGACTTTCTCAGAGTTTATGGAGCCCTGAGATCTCCTGCTTTCTATTAGTCAGAGCATGGCTTTCCCTTCTCCAGACCCTTGAAAGCCCCATAAAATCTGATTTTCTTACGTTTCCTCCTTTTCAGTTTCACATCAGAGCTGTCAAACCGAGGGAGCAGCTCACGGGGTTGGTCTATCAGGACCCCCCTTCAGCTCTGGGTTCAATGAGGTGCTAGCATGGCCTTCTCCTCATCCCACATGTGCAGCGTAAGTGCACTACCTAAATCTCCATAATTCAAACCACGTGGCATTCTACCACACTGACTCTCTGAATCACTGATTATTTTGAATTATGGACACTAAATTATGCAAAGTAAATTGCTGAAAAACCATTATTACGAACTTTTCACAAACACACTCATCACAACGTAACATCTGAACTTTTAATTCATCCTAGTCATGCAAGGGTCTTGCACTGCGTCCAGTTAAAAAGAGCCACACACACTCAGAGTCATTAAAGTAACAAGCGTCAGTGGAGGCCCATTGGTTGCCATTCTTAGCTCTCCACTCTCCCTTCTCTCCACATCTGTCTCTGCTTTCACCCTATCTATTTCTAAACCATCACTAAAGATCCTCCGGGTTTAGCGAGGAAACATGGGAATGCGATTTTACCCTCTGCAACAAAAGGGAAGGGAATTTGCAGGGGATGGCTGCAAATGTGTCTCTTTTGTGCAAGCCTAGTGGAGGGCGGATGGCGTGGTGATGGCGTGAGCGCAGCTTCAGATGCTCATCCGACAGAGCCAAAGCGCGCTAGTAGCCTTTGGCTGGGATGGTTATCACTCACATTCATTGGCATACTAAGATACCATGGCTACAAGAGAACTACTCTCCACAATTACTGGAACCTTCTGCTGGAAGAACAGAGAGAGTGAAAAAGGAACAGGCATGCCGGCTAACTGAGAAATCACCCAAGTGCCTCCTCACTAAAGGTTTTCTCTTTTCTGTCTGAATTTTTTAAGGGCTGGCCTGGGGTAGGCTCTCTGGCAGGCAGTGGCATGACAATGGCGTTTCTGCGATAAGATAGAGAGCCTGGGCGGTATAAAATGATGGCTGCTAGCGTTGTCTCGACTGAGATTTCGTGAGTCCTCCATAAAGACTCCCAGAAACGGAGTCTCTTGGCAGGTCGACGTGGGCCACATTGTGACGGATGGGCTCTCTGCTCAAGACGGAGCCAAAATGGCCCCTCCGAAAAGAGCACGATGTAATGCAGCTTTTTCATGCTCGTTGCGGGCCTCTGATAGCTGCAATGGCATGGATTTGTATCCCAGTTACAGTGAAAAGGCTGGCGAATTGGATCGAGCTTAAAAGTGAAGCAAGAAAGCCCTGGAAAATCAGTGCTCAAAGGCACATTTCAACTGGAAAGCATTTCTTTAAAGCTTTCACTCCTTGGTGGTTGACAATCCTATTAGAGCACCAACATATTGTAATTAAGAGAGAAAAGAGGTATAAAAAGAAAAAAAAAATCATTTGCGACCATTTAAATAGGGCTAACTTTGTAGTGTTCCTCATTTTTATCTTTAGACGCCGTGGGCCTAAATCACTTTATTGCATTGATGTTTGAGTGGCATGCCCAGCATCTGTCAATTTCCTATTGTCACTACTTTTCTCCGGTGGCATAAAAAAACTCACTGGAAAATAACGTTTTCTTTTCTTCGAACTTTTGGATCAGATGAAAAAGAAAAAAAAAACAACTCAGAAGAAAGGCACCAAGCTTAATGATCTACCATGTCATCAGCCTCAATAGCTTCAAATACATAAGCCTTCCCACATAAACACTGCTGAAGTAAAACAGTCCTCTGTTGCAAACCTCTGAATGTGATGCACTTTACTCATCTACTGGCTCACTCGCACTTTATTTCTAGGCATTGGATGTACACCCCCCACCCCCCAACTCCCTCCCCCCACCCCGTCCCAAAATACATATAAAAAGAAGTGAAATGAGCTTTTCTATCACTTTATACTGCAATTGTTCCAAATCATTTTTAGAACAAATGTAATTTAATTCCTCATGTGCAAAAAAATATGCATTAAAAAGGAACCGACTGGGATAAAACAACTTTCACTCCAGAAAGATTCACTCCAGAATGATTTGCCAAAGAGGCAAATCATCCTTTAAGTCTTTTAAAATAAATCAACTCAGTCATCTTTAAATACATGTAAACATTTAAATACATCTTTTTTATTTCATCAACCCTTTTTTTCATCAAAATTTTTCATCATATCACTTCCATCATGCACATACAGCTGAACACCTCCAGTCATTTTTATGCATTACACTTGGCTCCACTTAGAGAGAGAGAGAGAGAGATGTAATCATCTCATATTATGGAATGTTTTCACGAGAATAAATAAAGATTCATGCAGTAAGATCCAAAGGTTTTAAACTGCTTTAAAGATCTAGCTTGTTTTCATATAAACCTGGAAATAAACAAACTTAAGTTTAATTAAAAAAAACAAAAAAAACAAGTAAAATGATAAGCAAAACCCAGAAAAAATACATAAGCCTCTGCACTAATCCTATTTCACCTTTCAAATTTAAGCACATTTGTCACAGCATTTGTGACAATGTTAAGGCCTTCATATGTTTGTAACAATGTTAAGGCCTTTTTACAAAAGGGTCAGATTTTGTTTTATTCTTATCCTTTTCACTGAAGCATGTGTTCAAGCAACCCTTAGGTGGATTTGACCTACTCATTAGAGGCTTCACAAACTTGTAGAGTTCATGCCAGCTCGAGTGCATGCTGTCATTAAAGCAAAAGGGGACACCTCAAATACTAAGACATTCATGCTAGTATTTCAGAGTCTCTCAAGTTGTTATGCTGATCATATTTAATTTTAATTAATTTAATTTATTAACCCTTATAGTCACGTGTAAACACACAGTGTGAACAATGTGAAATTCTTTCTCTGCATTTAACCCATTCACCAAGTGAAGCAGGGGGCTGCCACCAATGAGGGGTGCCCGGGGAGTGGTGTGTGGGGACGGTTCCTTGCTAAGGGGTACCTCAGTGGTGACACTAGCAGTTGGGATTCGAACCCCCAACCTTCTGATTGCAGGACCAACGCCCCAACCACTAGGCCACCAGCTGCCTACAAGAAAAAAGTGAAGCAGGGGGCTGCCGCCAATAAGGGGCACCCAGGGAGCAGTGTGTGGGGACAGTACCTTTCTCAGGGGTACCTCAGTTGTGACACTAGCAGTTGGGATGTGAACCCCCAACCTTCTGAGTGCAGGGCCAACACCCTAACCACTAGGCCACCAGCTGCTACCTTAAAGTGGCATTTGGCAGAAGCCCTTATCCAGAGTAACTTACAATCATCGTTTACAGGCACAGTCCCCCTGGAGCAACTGAGGGTTAAGTGTCTTGCTCAAGGACACAGTGGTAGAAGGTGGGGGTTTGAACCTGCAACTTTGTGGTCGTTGGGTTCACAGGCGAGTGTTTTACCCACTAGGCTACTACCACTCCTCATCATTTGACATGAAAATATTTGCATTAAAACTTGTGTAGTAAAAAGTAAATACCTTCAGGTTTGCTTTGTTCATGCTCATGCTTCATTTGTTTAGAGAGCTACATAAAGAGACACAGTTTCATTGTGAACACACTGGGTAAGAAGTGTGTGAAAACACAATAAAAACTCCAGTTAATGAAGAAAACTCCAGTTGATTAGGATATGCACATCGTAACTGCTAAAGCAATTAACTATCTCAGCATGACTTGCCTCTAATACTTCCTTACTGCTTCTTCTATAAAACCCTTCACTCTCCACACCAACAAAAGCATTTTAGGGTCCTTTTTTTGGTAGGCCTTCATCTAATTTAACCATGTTTGTTTCTTCATCTCTTTCAGTGTTTCTAGTGGCTTGTAGCACTGCAGAATTAGCAGTTTCTTAGCCCCTGAAAAGGAATGCAATAAAAAACACCATAGTGAGCAACTCCTTAATGAAAATCTCTTGAAGCTCAAGGAAACATTGATTATATGCGTATTACAGGCACTTCATCAGGAGTGGCTGAGACTGAAGAGGAGGTCACTATTACAGAGAGGGATGTGATTGCCCTCCAATAATTGTAATTCAGTGTTAAGGAGCTTATACCTCTTGTTATCCACCCAAAAGAGAAATGGACATGAAGGGCACCATGGGGAGAGCAATCCAAGAGATTATCGTTTTAGAGGGCAAGCCTTTCCCCCACTCACCTAACTAACACTGACTTCAGGTCAGCCATCTCTAATCATTTTGTGAGTGGACAAAGGTAAGCAGGTTCTCCCTCTTGGGGTTAGGGTAATGAACATTACTGTCTGGTTCACTGGCATGCAATGCACGCCAAAGAAGAGACCACCAAAGGGGGCTAGAGGGCTAATGCTTGATTGAGCAGCATTTTTACAAGCATTCATGTCTCAAGAGATCCCCGCTTATAACTAGGACAGAATTGTCCATTCAGGTGTCTATGTGAGTTTGTCTGTTCTCAGTGTGAGAGAAGTTAAATACAAACCTAATACAAACAGTTAATCTTCCCTGAGCTCCCTATTCATTTGTTCTTATTCACACTCAAGTATATAAAAGCAAATGTCTAATTTAGTTAATGCAATTTCATGAGTGGCAATAAAATTTCCTCTGCAAAGACACTAGCAGCTTCAGAGGCCAGACAATATCTACCAACATCATCCCACATTATCTTAGATCTTCTAGAGTGTGGCCAATCTTGGAATTAGGCCTTTTGGGGCTCCAGAAATGTAGACTGGGATTTACATTGATCATAATGCTCAGCATTGTCTTTCACATCAATGCTGGGGAAATGAAAGGATATCCTATGAGCAGCACATCTTGAGGCTAGAGTCTACTGCAAACAAGACGCAGACAAAAAAAAAAAGAAGCAGACAGCGGGAAGGCCGATTCAGTGACAGAACGATTCAGTGACAGCCTTCCTGTCAGAAAGCCCTTGAGAAATTACTAATAGATGTCTGGGTCTTGCATATGGCCTTCCCACCACCACCACACTTACCACCACTCATTCCTTCTGGCCCTTGTCACTAGCAAAGTCAATCTCGCAATCTTTATTCTCAAGACGGAAGACCTTAAGTCAGCTTCTTGATGAACAGGTAAATGATCTCCAACCCATCAAGCTGAAAGGCCTTAGTCATGAAGATACATTTAGTGACCCTTTCTGAAGCTGTTCTAAATCTCAAAGGATTTTGGTGTGGTCCAACTGCTAAAAAAAAATAGACAGATACTTTTTTTCTTCACCGGCACAATTTGTATCCTCTGTGGGGAGAAGAGAGCTGGCCACAGATGCTGTTGTGAGTTCAGATGGAGTCTAAAGTCCATTGTTCCCCTTATTTCTTCTTCAATACAGAGTCTCTCTCTCTCTCTCTCTCTCTCTCTCTCTCTCTCTCTCTCTCTCTCTGTCTCTCTGTCTCTCCCACACACTCTCGCTTTCTCGATGTCTCTGATTCTCTTATTCAACCTTTCCATTGTGGAACTTCTCCATGGCCGACTAGAGCATACTGAAAGACCTCGAGATAGCGACTGGAGCTCCGGGGGGCCTTTTGGCCAGACGTGGCTCAAGGAAAGAACCGCATTGTAGAAATCAGCAGGCAGCCATGGCGGCAGCAGTGGCTTCTATGCAACTAGAATAATATGCGTGCTAAGGTTAAGGGTCACACCAGTTTTGGACCCTGCCAGCTGGGCTCTCACTATACCTGTCCTTCTTCCAGTGCATCTGCTCAAGAGGAGGAAAACTTGAGAAACACTATTAAGCAAGTACATATACTTTTACCATAATTCATAACTGTTTACAGCTTCAAGAAAAGTATAAACTATTCTCCAAGGCTTTAGCCAATGTCATGGAATTCTTTTATTTTAAAATAATCACAAATTAAATATTGGTGTATAGTGGCCTACCAAGCCAAAGTGACACTAATGAACAACAAACGTTAAATTTTTCACCTTTTCCTTCCTCTGCTTTACAGAATGAAAGGCTGAATGTTGATCTTCTTGGAAAAAGTGCTGGTACTTTTTGCCCATTCATTTTGAACCCAAACATTTGAACACAATCGTGTTCATTTCCCCAAATGTTACTCTTGCGGGGATAGTGGAAGGTGTTTTAAAATGGGGGTTCTTAATTGTTAAGGAGCACACTGCTGTCCTCTCCAAACTGTAAACTTTGCAAGAGAAGTTACTTATAATGGAAGTTAATTCAAAAATAAATTTCCAAGTCATTTTAGACTATTTCTGGTGGTCTATTCTTGATTACATTTTAACCTATTGCATTGAGGAAATGGTGTTTTCAAATGATCAAAACATAAACATAAAATATATAAATAAAAAGGACAAAATATAGATATAAAGTTTTGTCCCAACAGCGACGGAATATTTGTTGCACCATACACTAAAACTAAATGATATTGTACTTGATTTCAGGTTTTATAAACAGCTGATTTAAGTCAATCTAAAAATTGAAATTATAAGTTCAATGATAAGTCAAAATATTTTTACTGGCTCAGGGGAAATAATCAGAAGCCTGAGATTCAGTTTAAGCAGTCAGTATAAATCCAATAGGAGAGAAGATCAATAAAAAAATTAGGATTATGCTAATCATTTATTTTCATACTCCTAAGCCACAGAATAACCCATCATCAAAATGATTGTAATGTCAATTATAGTCTAACAATTTCTGAAAAGATGTCTGAACTGACAGCTTGTTTGATAGTCCATGCAGGCCAAATATTAAATAATGTCAAATCTATGAAGATATTTTCAATTAGCATTTATTTCTCAAATGGAAATAACAGTGTCTCATGCTTTGAAGTTTGTGTAATTCTAATTGCAATTGACTATGTCACTACGTTTAAGTAATTTTATTACATTTTATTAAGCTAAAAGTTAAACTCTTTCATTTATTTTTGTTCATTTTTTAACAGTTGCTGGTAAGCAGCCCTGAAATCTGGGGATACCCCCTCAGCATCCCCATTTCTCATGCCCTGTCTATATATGTCTGCCACTTTTTATATGTGTACCAGTGGGGTGTTTTCCTGTATGGAGCTGCACAGACATTGAAAGTTTGTGCCAAATATTTTGACATTCTCTAACCCACATCTCTGTTTCATCTGCTTCTCTTGACACTCTCTTTACCCTCAGGGAGTTCACAGCCACATGCCCATATAAGCCATCAGTCAGGAGAAAATAAGCTGCTTTTCCATGCCAGAGAAAGATGAGTCCCACTGATTAAAATCTGCAGAATAGGCCATTTACTGGACACCTATAAAACAGGACACAATGTGTTTGCAACCTCTGTGGGACTAGTTATGAGTCAAAACTTTGCTCATAGCTGCTTCTGTTGCCAAAATATGTTTTTTTTTTCTTTTTTTGTGAACTGTTATGTGCTGAATATGAATCTCAGCGGTCACATGACGGTTCCTCTGATGAAGTATAAAGTGAACTCATTGACTTCCCAGTATATCAGGGGGCTCACATCAGATGGGCCATTTTGTGTCAATCATTCTTATGAGTGAAGGCATGGAGGGCAACATCATGCATTCTACACAAAATGTTTCATGTTTGAAACTCAAACAGCTGGCTAAATATAACAGACTTCAAAGCGTGCAATTTCACTTTATGGCTTTTAGTGGGGTCATTCATTTCCCATCACATGACTACTGTCTCCGTCATGGTTGTGATGAGCTGTCCAGAGTGATCTACAGGCACGCACGCTGTCCTCTGACCCCACATTACCAGTACATTAACCTCCTCAGAGATGCAGCACTCCAGCCCTAAAACCCCTGACCTCAAGTCCCCTCTCAGGCTTACAGGGGGTTCCCTCTGTCCCCTCTGCACCCAGCATGGTCACTGCATTGTGTTCCACGCCTCTTTGTATATGTTTCTCGGTAATACTCCCCATACGCTTCAGTGACACCATCTTCACTGACCTCCCCCTCCAGGAGGATCACGGGAGCTCTGTCACGTCCCAGCATGGAGGCTCTCTCAGTGGGACAAGGAGGCCAACTCGGCCAGGGGCCTGCAGGTACTCTTCATACTGCCTGGTGTGAGAGTTCCAGCGTCCCGCTGCTGGAAATTAGTCGTCGGCTGGCCTCTCTTTCTGCTGGTGTCAGACGCGGGCCCCTGATGAGAGATTTGTTGATATGATAACTTGATTAGGCCTCGGGCTGCAGGACATGGTGGCAGAAAACCAGTGAAACAGAGGGAGGCCCTGTTCCTGCTCCTTAACCTCTCCTCAGGAGATCACAGCTAGGCCTTGGCAAATTGGTTAATTGGACAGCCAATAAATGGTGTTATGTTTTGTAACAGCTCAGACTGAATCTGGACATCCATACTGCACTGCTATGAAGCTGTTGAGATACAATGCTGCAGACACTGCTTTTTTCCTCGCTGGCAAAATTAAATGGATTGGAAAAACTGAACTCATTATCATCAAACTGATCATTTTACAGTACAGAGGGGCATCAGATAGTAGTATTCATTATAAGGAAAATCATTTATTATTGTGCCCTAACAAATACCTGAATAGGAATATTTTAAAGTTGGGGAAAGTATTTATTTATTTGACCTCAATGTCATCTCAGAACACTTATAGTAAGTCACCATCTGTGTCTCGTTTTTAAGGAAAAAAAAACAAAACTATTTGCTGACGAGGAAAAGAAACATTTTTAAAGTCACTTAAAATGTTTAGGTCGTGATGTCAGCTTTTCCATGTAGGAATGCTGGATTATTTTAGATGGTCTGAAGGAGTCTGTCCACACAGTGCAACGCTTTCACCTCAAACATAAGAAATAATTCAATTAATCAATTTAGGCTTTGCACTTTCAGTACCTCTTTGTCCATGTCATTTGCATCACAAAATATGTGTTCAACAGCAGGCTTTCTGACTGTCAATTCTTTTTTTTCTTTTTTTTTTGCTATAGCAAGATGAAATATGCATGCATTCCCATGGCTACTAAATACTGCCTCTTATCACCATAGGAATTCTGCATTGTTAACACATGGGCTGTTTTTTAAGATACATATGAGCAGCATCAGTAAAATTTTATGCCTCTACACACTGGCAATTGAAAACATGCATCTTCTCTATGCATATATCACACTGCATCTAATACACAAATATTATTGATTCAGTATACTCATAGCACTTCAGTATAATAGAATAGTTTATAAATAACTTACTTAGGTCAGTTTTTAGTAATTATAAGCGTTCATTAGACTTAGAGGGGTTGATTTACCACACAAACAAACAGGTAGCATTTGACACTTCTTCAGATCTGTTTACAGAGCAGGGCCTTTGACCTAACCTAAGACATTTGCATAGAGAGTGTTTCCTCTCTCCTCCTTACTACTCGAGCATCTCACAGTCTTACGCTGCTAACTACTGCCTCCTTTGGTCTATTTCTTTGCTTTAAATGAAGAACACTGCTTTGTTCCTAGAATCATTCTGTTTTATGGCAAAAAAGTGCCATCTACTGGAGTGTAAAAATATATAATTTGACCACAATGTTAGCGTTCACTGCTTCATGCGTTGATTCATCCCACCATGGGAGTGGAGGTCTTTAAAACTGGACCTTGAACAAAAGTCCTGTTTAAGATTTTGTAATGACCAGTTAATAGCAAATAGTTTGCCGCATTTGCTTCACATCTGACTACTAGAACTAAAAATGCAGAAAATCTGTAGTAACTAAAACCTAAGGACTGATTTAAATACTTTTGGCCTGTAGTCACAACTGGTGTGAAACAGGTGTTACATGTATGAAACATATTTGCAACAACACTGACACCAAGTGGCCAATGTTGTTGGATCAAAAAATTAGCCCAAATTTATGAGAGGCTTGGCAGATAAACCTCACACAGATGTTAGATGTGACGATTCCACAAACCCAGGGTTACATTTTCTTAACCCCCCCATTTGAAAACCCAAAACGTGCAGCAAAAGATTTGGATTTTCGGTACAGTTTTCATGAAAACTTCTATGAAGAGAAATAGAAAGTCACCAGTCTCAATATTTATCTTTTTCCATAAAGCTCAAAAACAGATCTGTAAGTGGAAAAGTGAAAAAAGCCATATCTAGGCTGAATAACAGAACATGCTTGTAAAATTAATGTTTGCTTGTAACAATTATTGCTTTTTGCAATTGTCATATTTGTAATCACTGTAAAATTGTACAATAGCATACATTAAAAAAAAAAAAAGGGTGAAGTGACTATTTGTCATAGGTGAACACACCACATTTAACACGGGAAGCAGCGGGCAGCCAGGAACACAGTGCCCAGGGAGCAGTGTGTGGGGACAGTACCTTGCTCAAGAGGTGCTTAGCAGTCTTGGGAATCGAACCCACGACTTTCTGATCACAAGGCGAACGCCTTGACCACTAGGCTACCAGCTGTGCCACGTGTGTGTGTGTGTGTGTGTGTGTGTGTGTGTGTGTGTGTGTGTGTGTGTGTGTGTGTGTGTGTGTGTGTGTGT
>JBBPCZ010000115.1:15149797-15171070 GCA_037974445.1 Brycinus macrolepidotus | reverse complement strand
TGGAATAGAAAAGGTTCTTCCCCAAACTGTGTCCACAAAGTTGGAAGCATAGCGTTGTCCAAAATGTCTTGGTATGCTGAAGCACTAAGACTGCTCTTCACTGGAAGTAAGGGGCCTAGCCCAAACTCTGAAAAACAGGTGTGTCCCAATACTTTTGTCCATATAGTGTATGTGGGGGAAGCTTGCATTGAGTCAGCTCTCCACTGGGCCTCTTGCTTTTCACACAGTGCTGCAGATAAAGCTTCCTTGAATTCCTCTACCTGAGTTTGTTTCTGTCCTAAAGCGACATTTAGCCACATACAAACACAAGACACATACGCACTGAGCTGTTCAACCTGATGAAGCAGAACATAAAACAAGGCCAAAAACAAAGTTTCTTATTTGATCTCAGGCTGTGGTCTGTTGCTCCTTATCAAGCTACAGCACTACCAGGTTGGGAGGGTGAAGGCTGTATAATGTATACCTCAAGATTACTGTAAGTATAACAGACGTTTTCACCAGAAGCCGTTGGTTCTGTTGCTCTTCATGTGCTTTGTGTGTGGGTGTGTTTTGGTTGGCTGGGCTTGGCTGTCTTATCTTATATTGGTGTCTGTGGGGATAACAGATACAGGCATTGTTCCTTGAAATCTTTGTCTGTTGATTTACACCGTCAGTGTGAATCCCAGTGCAGAACACAGTTAGGTTGAATCACCAACAAAATGTGTGAGGAGGGTGATAATGAGAATGTTTTTCAGAGCCAAATCAATCAAAACAAAACAGGTACCATATTCAGTAAAGTTGCTATAGTCAACTCCTTGGCTCATTTTAATAATTAAACTTTCCAAAAACAGACACAGCATGGAAGCTTGCTATGAATACTCAACTGTTGAACCAGTGCACGTAACACGACGCATTTTATACTCTACACTTCTCTAACTGTTCTTTACTGTATTCCTCCGTCTCTTGATGAAAACAAATTGATTGAGCTGTTGCTTGAGGTTCAGAGCTGTACACACACCAAAAATTCAGATAGTGGCTAGAGTTCAAGGTATTTCACACTAAGAATGCTGCATCTAAAAATTTTCTTTTCACACTTTACTATCTCAGAAAAGTACAACAAAAAAGGTAGAAAGATACTCTTTAGATCCCAAGCACATGCCTGCACAACACCAGCATACTTCTAACTGCTAACTTTCCCCCTTCAATTATATAAACCCTACACATAATCAAATTCATTGTTTTTTTTTTTTTTTTAAGAAAATTTTATTATTAATTTTGACGCTCTTGAAATGGTCATTTAGTTCATTTAACCAAAGCCGTTGTGTAAACTAAATATCTAGCAAGAAGTCAGGTTCTCTGGATAGCTTTCTTTCTTTCTTTCTTTCTCAGAATCTCTCTGTATTTAAGTGGTTGTGTCATGTCAACACGGGGAAGGAGGACACAGATGCAGGAGTACAGACACAGAGGCTTTCATTCCAAAACAAAGGGATACAGTCTTTGAAAGCACAAACTGATGGCCTGTCTCCACTCTGTCCTTGGTAGAGGGTTGCACTCAGCCCAGGACGCGAATACGTCACTCCTCCACTGAGTCGAGCCCCAGAAGAGTTACACACCGTACTAGGAGTCACGAGGAACATGGAAATCCGAAGCTCCGCAGCCACGAGGGGTTAATCCAGCTTGAGGTTGCTTCAGCCCAGCTGGTTTTTACTAAAACAACACGGGAGAGAGAGAGAGAAAGCAAAATCAAAGCCCAATGGCAAAGAACTGAGAAAGGAGCTTCTTACTAAGATCTTCCTTGAGGAAGCCCAGAGCCTTCTTTGTCCAGAGAGCCCAACACAAAGCAGAGAAGGAAACACGAGGGTGAGTAAGAGGGAGATCGCATGCCGGACTACTGGACCGGCTTAGCTTTAAGCAGGGAAGACACACACGGGAACCAATCACAGACACCTGGGAACACAAGGGGAATCCCTAACAAACTGATTACTAGGAGAACACGAGGGCTGAGCAGATGCAGGTGTGTCGCTAGGCAATGCACCAAACAAAAACAAAGGAGCAGCTAGAGAGGAGGGTGTGACAGGAGCCCTTGGCTCAGTAGTCCGGCGACTGGGACCACTGGGGGCATGGCGGAGGCGGCGCGGATGTGACAGGTTGAGCATAGTTTGTAGTTTGTTTCTTTAGGACAGTGTCATTGTGGATCCCAGAATGCAATATCAGCTACTATACAAAGATGACTTAATATAAGACAACTAAATACAAATGTTCCAACGTTCGGTCATCTGTTTTTGGGCATGGGACAAACTAGCTGATCATGTACGGGACAAGGTAGTTAGCTGGATAGTCATGAAAACAGAATTTCAGTATCAGCAAAGTCATCTGATATTTTATTCTGTTTTGTAGTTGACTAAAAAATCCATTTTATTATTTGGAATAGTTGTGGTTATAGCAACTTCATAACCTACCTGTAACTTCTCAGCTAAAAACTACAAAATACTGTATACTGGTGGGCATCATAGGGTTAAGAGATCTGACTCCTAACAACATTCTAGATGAAGCTCAAAAACAAGGCTTTGTGCGTTTTCCCCGTCAAATCCAATTGAAGTTTTTTTCCCCATGCATGAATGTGGATCAGCACAAAGTTACAAAACACACTTCCCCATTATATGAAAAACAAAGACAAGACAGTGTCCTTCACTTGTGTCAACCATCAGGACCGTAAGTGAAAAAACAGGAAGCACATCATTTGTAACAGCTTGTTTTAGACAAGGAAAGAAAACCACCTTACTTGTTGTTGTTTCTGATATCCGCCCCGCCTACTGCCCACATACTGGCATGTAATCTGTTTGTAGAACATTACAATACTTCAGTAAAAACTGTTTATGGACATTGCTTGCATAACAGCAATGCAATAAATAGAGCATTAGGACACAGTAGTAAAATAGTTCACAAGGAGCAGAAAAACATTGTCTTGGACTTTACTTAGCTCACATTGGTGGCCAGTATGGTTTTATAATGCATAACTAGTAAAAGTTGGGAAAGACATGACTCCCTGTGTTTGTTTTTTCACGTGTTTTGGAAATGAGAGGAAATTATGTGATGATTTACACAGGCCTCTGTGCTGTTGAGATTTCTAAAAGCTTTGATATTTTTATATACCTTCACATTCATTTACATTTTTATACATCTATATATTAAGATACTTCTATAATTAAAAGTATAGACTTTAAAATAATGCCATAAAGACATCATTGGCTTGTAGTCAGATCAGTCATTTTACACAGAATTGAATTGTGCATGTTTATTGACTGAAAAAGATTTTTCACAGTGTACTGAGGTCTGATCTTGCAAATGAATGGTCTCGGCCTTGTCTTGGTCATAAAAATTATTTTGATTCAGTCTTGTCTCATTTTTGATATATGTAGTAAGAAATGTCCAACTTAGTACACAGATTCTGTAATCTATCTTTTTGCTTTGCATTGTTCCATGAGAGCACAGCTGTGTAAAGTGAAGTGCATTTTAAACCAGAAGCAGTTACTGCGCTGCTTAAGGGTTCCTGTGTTAACGTTTCACTTGTGAATGCCTTGTATAAAAAGAGAAGCAGAAACACTCCACTTTGCTCTGTGTTGTGTAGTGTCTGGTATAAAACTTTGGTTAAACCAATATGTTCGTCTGAAATATCACGTTTGGTGACAGACACTGTGCAGTAACCTGGCCATAGTATAACAAAGATATAAACCTTGAATTTTTTACAATTCTTTTTAATTTCTCAGTGGTCACTTTATTGAAAGTTCTAAAATAAAATTTGCAGATTGGCTAAAAGAGGAAAAACACATCACTGCTCTCCTCATTCTGTTTTCGATCAATGAACGTGTTTCATTTTGTACAGCCTGACTTTAAGACAGAGCGAAAGAGTCAGAGAAATATTTAGTAATCTTACCATTTGTCACAGAAGACGGAGAATGTACCTGAACCAAAGTTAGCCCAGTGTAGCGAAGTGGAAGAACCCAATCGTGGACACACACGAGAGAGTCGGTTTACTATGTGCTTTGCTCTGAGAACGCTCACCACTGAGTAAAGGCTCCCACCAGGAGCCAGTGTTCTCATACGCACACAGGGGATAGAGAAGAGAGAGAAGGGGGGTGATAGGAGTACTCATTGTACCGGAGATAACCAGCTCGGGATGGATGGGCATCTGAACTCAAATGACTGAGCGCAGGGAAACCCCAGCTTCCTGTTTATATACACGTGGTGACGTCACTCCTGTGACCTCGTGCGCCCCACGTGCCTGGTGCGTGTGACAGTACCCCCCCTCCAGGGCCGTCTGAAGACGGTCCCGGCTGAGAGGACACCCGAAGATGGTAGTCCCTGATGAGGTCAGGATCCAGGATGAACCGCCTGGGGACCCAAGACCATTCCTCCGGACCGTAGCCTTCCCAGTCAATGAGATACTGGGTGCCACGGCCGCGGTGTCGCGAATCAAGGATCCGCCGGACAGTGAAGGTGGGACCACCGTCGATGAGCCTGCGAGGAGGAGGATCCGGGACCTGGGAAGACAGAGGAGAAAAGAAAACACGTTTTAGCTGGACCATATGAAACACAGGGTGGACCCGGAGAGAGGCAGGCAGCTGGAGCCTAAAGGTGACAGGGTTTATCCGGTGGGTTATCTTGTAGGGGCCGATGAACCGGGGTGACAGCTTCTTGGACTCAGTGTGGAGGTGCAGATTCCGTGTAGAGAGCCAAACCCTGTCACCGACATGGAACAATTGCCCCAGAGGGTGCTGGCGGCGGTGCTGGTTGGTCTATCGTCTGTTGGCTCGGAGGATGGCAGCTCATTCCTGCTGCCAGAGCCGCCGGCACCTGCGGACCAACTGTTGGGCGGATGGTACATCAACCCCTGGTTCTTGATGTTCGAACACCGGTGGTTGGAAACTGTTGCATACCTCAAAAGGGCTTAATCCGAGGAGGTGAGGAGGTTGTGCGACAGCTCCGCCCAAGTGAGGTAGCATGACCAGGAGCGCTGACGATCCACGACGAAGCATCTCAGAAAGCGTTCCAGCTGTTGGTTGGTCCGCTCCGTCTGACCAGTAGTCTGGGGGTGATATCCGGATGAGAGACTGGCAGTGGCATTGATCAGACGGCAGAAGGCTTTCCAGAACTTGGCAGTGAACTGGGACCCTCTGTCCGAGACGATGTCCCGGGGGAACCCATGCAGGCGAACTACTTGCTCGAGAACCAGCTCCGCGGTGGTTTTAGTAGTGGGGAGCCAGGGTGGCCAGCTACGGTGGAGGAGTGGCCCCACTGCAGGATGTCCGAACGGAGGGCAGTGGGTACGAAGAGGCGTCCAGGCGGGGTGCCTGCCGGTGGGGGCTCCAAGATCTGCCCCTGGCGGACTCGATCTTCGAACTCCCACCAGAGAGGAGAGAGGATGATGTGAGGTTCCAGAACAGGCACGGGCTCCGCCCGGGGGCTCTCAGCTTGGTGTTGGTGTGAGAGGGCATCAGCCTTGGTGTTCTTCGACCCCGGGCGGTATGATAGAGTGAAGCGGAACTGTTCAAAGAACAGTGCCCACCCCGTCTGTCTGGGGTTGAGTTGTTTTGACTGTTGGATAGTGATGAGGTTTTGGTGCCATTCCTCCAGAGCCCACTTGATGGCCAGCAGCTCGCGGTCCCCTACCCAGTACCGCTGCTGAGTGGGATTAAACTTTCGGGAAAAGAAACTGCATGGATGGATGGCTCCTACGCCCACAGGGAGAGGACGGCTCCTACGCCCACATTGGAGGCGTCCACCTCCACATCAAACAGCTTGGTAGAGAATGGGAGCTGATGTGAAGAGGGAGCAGAGATGATGAAAAGCCTGGACAGCCTCCGGGCTGAGATGGAAGGGGGCGCTGGAGGGCTTGGTGAGCGCAGTGTGAGGCACCGCAACTGAACTGAAGCCCCGGATAAAGCGTCTATAGAAATCGGCAAACCCCAGAAAGCGCTGAAGCTGCTTAAGCGTATTGGGTAGGGGCCAATTACGCTCAGCATCCAGCTTCTGGGGATCCATGGCCACACCGTGGGCTGATATAACAATCCCTAGAAATGTGGTGGAGCGCGGGTAGAAAGCGCATTTCTCCAACTTGCAGAACAGTTGGTGGGCCAGCAGCCTCTTAAGTACTGCACGGACATGCTTGGTGTGTTCCTCCATGGTCCTGGAGTAGATAAGGATGTCATCGAGATAGGCGAAGCACCATCTACCCAGCATGTTACGTAACACGTCGTTTATGAGCTGTTGGAACGCTGCCGGAATATTACACAAGCCGAAAGGCATTACCAGGGTCTCATAGTGGCCAGTGGGAGTTATGAAAGCCGTCTTCCACTCGTCTCCCTCCCTGATGCGGACGAGGTTGTAGGCGCTGCATAGATCCAGGTTCGTAAAGACTGTAGCACCAGAGAGAGAGTCCAGGGCGGTGTTGGTAAGCGGGAGCTCGTGCGCCCCACGTGCCTGGTGCGTGTGACACCATTGTTCTTTTCTGAACGTCCTGTGACGGGTTTGTAAGGTGATTTATTTATTTACTATATTTTTTAAATTACAAACTAATTTTAGCTTTTTTTGTTTTGTTATTAATTTGGTCTCAGTCTTCACTTGGTTTTGCCCATTTCTGGTGTCAGTTTGAACTTTAACTCGAATGCAACAAAATGTCAGTCTTGACTCAGATTTAACTCTAATGGTCTTGACTGCAACACTACATCAAAGGGTGTGAATTTAGCAAATTTTCTAGGTGCAATATTCTAACACTCGGGGACAGTTGCAATTGTTCGGAAATAAAGACTTTGCAACTTTGAGAAAATACTGGGAAAAAATTATAGACATAAATCACACTACCCAGACTTTTTCGTTTATGGTTGAGTTTTTATGTTGTTCAGTAAATGGATATTTTGGTGTATATTGTGGCAGCTGAAATTCATTTACTTGAACAGTTTTATTTTCTCGGGAAGTTGTTCTCATCTCTTTGTCGAGAGTGGAAGAGAAGGGCACTTTAGGACTGTAAGGGAAAGAGCGGCAGAGTTGTGTGCCTTTGTGGTCTCAGGAAATGCAGATCAGCTCTTTCTGCTCCCTCACTCTTTCGTCTTGCTCTTGCTGTGTACCAGACTAGCTTTGGAGGTTTTGCTCTGTTGAGGTTGTAGAAAAGGGAGGAATGGTTTGGCACTGCTCATGGAAATGTGTCATGACTAGCAGTTGGTACTCCTTCTCTGTTCTCTGTTTCAATACCAAGCAGAAATCAAAATGACCAAAGAGAGTAGTGTTGCAAAACCAACACAGACTTTTAATCGAAAATGGCTCATAAAAGTTAAAACTGACTATTACCAGTTTAAGTATGATATTTTACAGTGTTAATCACCTTAAGTATTAGAAGTAAAAGCACACATGAATCATGTGGTCCTGTGATTGTTTACTACTAAGCCAATGCTAAAAATACATTCTTCTGCACTTCACTGTGTTAACAGAATAGTATTTTTAACTATTGTATATTTTTTGAAACTGGACATAGCTAACAGGCTAACAGGTTCGACAGATAACTGGGCTTCCACGACTTCTACAGTCAAATTTGAGAGAACCTTTAATTTCAGATCTTCACTGAAAGAGTCATTGTAAAAATGAAGTCACTAACATATTAAGTCCAAGAGATACGCAAACACGCATTATATAAGTGATGGTAATCATATGAACAATTACTACTTCTAAAGCAATTTTTTAAGTTTTAGGTCTAATCATCACTGTGTAATTATTTGCCACTAAAACATACAAACCATTTAATCAGAATCAGAATTGGAAAACTTTATTGATCCCAGAGGGATTTGCTTATGCTGCAAAAAAAGTGCAGAAAATGCACTATGCGAAATACACTATGCTATATAGCAAGTGCTGGGGTATTAATACTATAGAGAAAGAACATACAGTTAAGTGATTGACTGGTGACACAAATGGTGGTAAGGAGTTGTTCTCTATAGCAAGTATGTTATTGTGTGTAATAGAGATTAGTAGTAGATAAGTGATATTGACATAAGTAGTATTTCACATGGTAAGACTACTGCACATAATACGATATTGCACATTATGAAATGATTTAGCACCTAATAAGAAAACTGCAAGATATTGCACATGTTAAGACTGTTGCACATAATAATAAGATCATTGCACATAATGATAATGATTTAGCACCCAATAAAAATTGCTTTTGATATTGGACATGGTAGATTATTGCACATAATAAAATAATAATGCAGTCTGATGGCAGTGGGGAGGAAGGATTTTCTGTGGTATTCAGTGGAGTACTTTATGCTGGTGAGCCTGTGGCTAAAACTACTTCTCAGTTCAGCCACAACACTGTGTAGTGGGTGATGTGCCCATGATAGACTAAATTCTTGACAATGTTCTCCTTTCACTCACTATTTCCAAGTTGTCAAGTTCCTCACGTACCACTAAGCTTGCTTTCCTGATCAGTTTATTGAGTCTTTTGGTGTCTGCCACTTTCATGCTGCCACCCCAGCATACCACAGCATAGAAAATGGTGCTGGCCACTATGGACTCATGAACATCCACAATGTGGTGTTGCAGACTCCAAAAGATCAGAGTCTACGTAGGAAGTACAGCCTACTTTGACCCCTCTTGAATGTGGCCAGAGAGTTCTTTGACCAGTCTGGCTTGTTGTCCAAGTGCACACCACAGTATTTGTAGTCCTGAACGATCTCCACATCCACCCCCTAAAGCACAGAGGAGTCACAGGAGACCGTGATCTTCTCAGGTCCACCACCAGGTCTTTGGTCTTGTTGATGCTGAGCTGCAGCTGATTCAGTTAACACTAGTCAACAAAACTGTCTACAGCCATCCTATATTCTGAGTCATCCCCATGCCTGATGCATCCGACTATTGCTGAGTCATCTGAGAATTTCTGCAGATGGCAGTCCTCTGTGCTGGACTGGAAGTCAGATGTGTACAGGGTAAAGAGGAACGGTGACAGAACTGTTACCTGAGGAGCTCCAGTACTATACAGCACCGTGTTAGACACACAGCCCTGTAGCTGCATGTACTGTGGCCTATCAGTCAGGTTGTCCATAAACCCACAAGACTAAGTGAATGGTGTTGGAGTACTGGAGAAATCAAAGAATATGATCCTCAGGGATCCACCTGGCTTGTCTAGGTGGTTGTAGGCACGGTGCAGCGGGTAGATAGTGACAACATGCACTCCAGTCTTAGCCTGGTAGGCTGTTAGGTGAACTGAAGAGGATCTTGCGCTGGCCTAACCAGGGGGCGGAAGGTGTCCAGGACCAGTCTCTCAAAGACCTTCATGCTGTGTGAGGTGAGTGCAACTGGCCTGTAGTCCGATGGAGCACTGAGGCGTGCCTTCTTCGGTACAGAAACCAGACACATTGTTTTCCCCAGCACAGGTACTTTCTTGGTTCTGAGGCTCAAGTTGAAGATCCTCAGCAGTACTCCACATAGTTAGGAGGCACACAACTTGAGAACCTGTGGGCTTATGCCATCTGGGCCTGGCGTCATGGCAGGATGGAGTCTTCATGGTTCTCTCCTCACTTGGTCTTCAGTGATAATGATGGACAGTCCATGGGTGTCTGAGTCATCATTGGCAGGAGGAAAGGAGGTGGAGGCTCTAGCAGGTGAGATGGTAGGAGAAGGAAAGAGGTAGGATGGAGAGCCGCATTCTGGCAAGGCACTGAAGGAGGAAGCAGCAGAGCTGGGTGCACTGAGGGTCATGCTGGAGCTGGAGGAGACACTGAGATGAGGCCTATTTTCGAGCCTGTTAAAAAACAGATTAAATTCATTAGCCCTCTCAACGTCTGAATCAGTCCCCTGGATGCTGACCTTTAAACCCATGTCAAATGGTTTTCAAAAAGTTCATGAAACGCTTTTCGATGTTTGTGCAGCTTAGCTACACTGGCTCAGAGACACTTAAAAAAAGGAAACTGCAGGCTACAGGGAGAAATGAGGCTGCCGGGGTAATATATCATAATGTGGTATTTTATGTTATGACATACAAAAGCCATGTTTTACAAACTCCAGACTTTAATGAGGGTTATTATTCAGGAAAGAATGCAGTGGATCTGTTGCGTGAGCCATGTGAATTGAGTAACTGATTTATCCTCTTGTATCAGATTAGTAATGTATGGTATATTGAATTTTTACTTGTTTAACTGTTACTGTACTTGCTCACAATATTTCCACAGACTGGGCTTTTTACTTTTGAAATATAACTGTAATCTTTCAAAATGTGTGTGTATGCGTACCCTTACATGGTGTTAGAAAAGCCTCTCATTGACACAGAAACTGTCACAGTTCAGTGGTGTATTTAAAACATGCATATATGTAGGCATTTAATGACTTTGTTAAATCAGTAGCTTGACCTTGTGCCATTGTTAATTGTTTTGCATTTGCTGCAGTATGACATAGATGTAGTGGTTATGGTTGTACTGTCACTTGGGATGAGGTAGATACTGAGTTTTTATTTCATGTGACATCCACCTACGCACCAACATTTAGGCAAAAAAAAAAAAAAAATCAAAGCTAGTTCTCTGCTCCAGTCATGAGAACTCCTTTTAGTGCTTGTTTGTGTAAACCCTGCTGTAACACATTTGACTCACGAAGGACCTAATCATTTTCTCATGACTTGTGAGTGAGCTAAGAATTAGAGCAAAGGAAATACAAACATGGGGTCTCCAGGTTTGGGACTGAGTCCGTGGGTTCTAGAAAGCTCAGCTCAGAAGGTCATGTTTTACAGGAACCGGAGAGGAGCATGTTTTTTCTCCGACAGCACTTTCAGTTGATAAGTGAGCATCATATCTCATAATCACAGCTGGTTCATTCTGCAGTCCTCCTCTTTCAAAACACATCTTAGATGTTGCCAAGCAAAACCAGCATGAGAAATGATTACTGATTGTCCTTAGAGGTTATTGTCTTGTAACTGTGTCCTTCAAAATTATAGACATTCTTGTTGAGATGAACTAAACAGTTGTTTCTCAGCTTGACCTTACACTGAAAACCCAATAGAAAAATGAAATGAGAACCCAGGAGAACCTTTTAGTGTGGTAATATTACATTAATACAGCATAACATAATGTGCTAGATGTGTGGTCATTTATGTGACTAGTATCTGGATTGCACCCTGATAAGATTTTGATCACGTTTACTCTTAGTAGTCAAAAGGTTAGTCAGATTTGCTAAATGGTGAGTAATATGCAAATCAGCTTATACAATACAGATTGGTTCCTGTTTTACATGATCTATTCAAAAGAAGGTTGAACATTTTGCATGGTGTTGTTGATATCCTTACACTGGCAGTCTTTACAAGAAATATTACTGTTAGAGGGACTGGCTTCCTTTATAAGTTATCATGGTCATGGACTACGTGCAGTAAAACATAATGTATGTTGTAGCTAGACAGTGAATAATGATGAGGTGAAGAAGAAGTGAACCATGCTTTATTTAAGCTTACAAGCTCAGCACACACTTCTGGAGGGAATATTTCAGTTGGTTTCTCAAAATTTCTCAACTTGAATCTAATCAGATCAGAAGACTATTTGTCTGTCTGAACTGCATAGCTTTGTGATAAGGTATAAGGTATGAAGACCTAAGAACACTAGCACCACAACAGGTTATAAGAAAAAGGAACATTTTTAAAAACGGGGCTATTTCTATCTAGCCCAAGCTGTTGATTCACACAGCCTGTCTGTGACTGTGCCAGATGTGCTGTGATGTTTTGCCCACATTGGAATTTTTTGAAGCCCACAATGTTCAGCTCCACCTTCCAGTCTGGTCTGTGATGATGATGAGCTGAGGCATGCCACTGACGGCGAACTTTTACTTTACTTTTATACTGAAAGTCCGATGCAATGACATAGTGGTGATATAGTGAAGACATAATAGCTATACATGGACAGTTGAAGCTTCTAAATGCTTGTAACAGACACATGTAAGATATTTTTACTCTATATATTGCTGTCTTACAAAGTAATTTAGTAAAGATTTAATGACTTTAAATCGTGTACTCTTTGCTATAGTTGTTAGGTAATAGTACACATCAACATTTATACATTTAAGTATGACTAGTAGTTAACTCATTTCATTGTTTCATTACTGTAGCTGGGAAAGAGCTCACAAATGGAATGCTGCAGTGTGTGAGCTATTGATTTGTGTTACTTTCTTTATTTCTTTCAGTTGCATGAGTGTGGTCATGGAGCTGCATCATGATAATGGCATGTAACATCTGCTCAGGAAACAAACAAGGCTAATTACAAGCAGACATTGCAAGCCTGTCTAAACCTTGCAATAAACCGAAATATCGTCTTTGTTAATACTCAGTATTTACTGCAGGAATAAAGTTTTATAGAAGTTCGTCTATTCACCATTAAAAAGAAGGGGTGGGACACAGCAGGCAGAGAACAGAGGGTTTTCATACTTTCCCTGCTGCCAGCCTTGTAAATCTTTCCAGATAGGAATGCAAACTCTACTAAATTGATTTGGCTTATGGCCAGACGTTTGCACTGCAGTCACAGCCAGCTCAAATTCCTTTGCAATTTCCATGAGTTCATCTGTGCACACCCTAGTTCATCTCTGTCTTGTTTTAAAGTTTGCATGGTGGTGTAATATTTTGAGAGTTGCTGATTTAATTTTGGTAAGGGCAAAATCTGGCATCCACCACAAGAGGGCCCCACAAGACAGCTATTTGCCCAGATGTCATACAGGGCATTGTGGAACCTCTCAGTGTGTTCAATGTGGTCCTTTTCTAGCAAGTATGCAGGTCACCTCAGGGTAGGCATGAAGCGTGGTCATTATGTGATGAATGCAATTTGCTTTCATTATCGGTATGCCTTGGAGACAGTGATTTTATGCAGAATATTAAAAAGTATTCAAATATGAATTTGGTAGGACATGTTGATGCGATAAGACAGTTATTAAAGGCAATCCAAAGAAGAATAATGTAAGCACATTATTTATATATCAGTTTCTATATGAGTGTTCATCTTAGACTTATTAATTTCCAGCTCATGTAAAATTGTATTTCATATGTTGTATGTTACTGTAATGACCTTTTTAAGCACGTAGCAGAGAAAACATTTGATCTCTGTGGACTGGCGAGGTTTAAAACTGTAGTGTTATTGTCTGATTCTAGTACCACTGTAAGCATTTGGAAACCATTAAGAGAGAATTCTCTCTCTCTCTATCTCTGTCTCTTGTGTCTATTCAGGTTATTTTCATTAAAACAACTGGAGACTCAGGCGTGATTCAAACAGATTTTCTGAATTCCGGAATAGAGCCTAATTTCTGTGCTTAGTGGATTAAAATGATTTAGTTAAAAGCCCTGGTAGTTACAATAGAATATGTGGGCACTGATCAGGGAGTCAGACTGTAAGGCTGCCATTCAAATAAATTTCATTAATGTTGCTTGTTAACATTTCGTAATATTCTGGCCTTCCTCTTTCTGGCTGGGTGCTAAATGAGGCCTGCTTAAAACTACACTGACATAGAAGACAAAATAACAAAGTAACGTAATCCAGAGCAATGTCACCCTGATCCTTGTGGTAAAGAGGAAGGGAAAAAAAAAAAGAATGTGGAAAACAGTACTTCTTCACAGAAACTGGTTTAGGGGAAAACGATTGTATTCCTCAGAGGGAATATATAATGCAGCGCTACCAAGTAATTATGTAAATATTCTTTTCTTATTATACACTCCAAATCTTTTTTGCATATCTGTGATCCAAACTTTGTATTGTTGGAGGCACTATTGTGCTATTGTATTATAGGCTTTATTCTTGTTCAGCGCAGCAATGCAAAGACTACCTTTCCATAATAATCTCATGCATTTTATTAAAGACCACCTGAAATCCACAGTGAATAAACCTTAAGGAAGTTTTATGTAAATCAGTACTTTGGCTGATTTATAACACAGAGCTCTATACCCTTATACTTAAAAGTTTTACTTTTTTTTTGCGTGTTCAGTATTATATGTCAGTTCTCTGTAGCATCTGAAACACATTTTTCCTCCACAGCATCTGAAACACATGATATGTGTTTCAGGAACAGATGGGTTGGTATTGTGCACCTGCCATTTGGCTAAAGCATAAGCCTCACATACGCTTAATGCTATCAACAATCTGCATGGCTATTTCCAAATTACGATCCCTGGTACTATTTGTGGTAATTTTTGCATTCACATTAAAGCTGACTATTATGCAGTCCACTTCATTTAGCATAGATGAGAGGGACAGGATTATAATGTGATTTTACAAGCTGGTGCCATGTTTTGTTGTTCATACACTAAATTATAATATACATTACAATTGGACCCATTTTAAAGAGCCGCAATTTCCGTATTTTATATGAAGGCCGATCCACAAAACACCAGGACTTACTGGGAGTTGTCAGAAAGACTTGGTGGAAGTAATAATAAAATCAGCACTAAACTAAAGTGTCCTGCAGTGCACAGCAAGCCACGGCGTTCTGACTCCGTTCTGGCTAAGTTCACCTGCTGGGCCCAACGCACAACAGTGTGACAGAGACGAAGCCAGAGCACATTTACAGCACCAGCAGGACAGTCTCACATACCCAGCCAACTTTAAAACACACACCATTAGAATAACCTCCCAGAAGAAGCAGAGGTTATTACAAAGAATACAGTACAGAAACAAAAGAGGTTACCTAGAGGGATCCAAGTGGGAGTAAAGTTGCTGAAATTTGGTGTTTCTGCAGTTTGTGTGAAAAAGGTTTAACACCAAGTGTAGTGACCTCCACTCCACACGTTTAGGTCAAGAGAGTCGTTTCCTTTTCTTTCAATCATTCAATTGCCTTCTTGAAACTAGAAGGAAGGAAAAACTTTGTGGTATCACTCCTTATATTTAGACTTTCAAATGAACTGCCCAGCCATAAGCATGAAGGAAAACCTTTAATAGGCATAAAAGACATATAAGCCGACTCTTGGATTCAAAGGGTTTCACCATGAAGAATTAACATTATGGCCTGACAGGCATGGCCAGTCCAGAAGTCAGCCTGTGAGGCCATAATCTTTCACATGAACAACTTTTTCAACCCTAAGTTGCTTGGAGATTCATAAAAAGTCATACACGTCACCTGTCACCCTCTCCCATGCTTTATGCTGCACATAGGAGGCGTGAGATGGCCAGAAACAGAGTGCGAGAACACCATGGCTTATAAAGACACACTGGAATGGGTTGCTAAGGTAACAGGCTGCATTGACTTCCACTGAGCACAAGAGATAAAGAGCAGCAACAGTGGGACGAGACAGTCCTTGGTCTCAGTTGATGTGCGGTTGATTGTGTTGCGCTACAGAATTCTAATTATGAAGTGAAACACAATGGGAATAAAACACAAACTGATTAAATTCTTGCTTCTACCTCTACCAAAGCTTCAAGAACCAAATAAGAATATAAAGAGATCTTTGTACTAGAAGCATAATGCATTATTTGTTGAATACTATTTGCACATAAATCCCTGTGCAAGTAAAACCAGCTGTGTGAGTAAGCAGTGACCTGTGTGTGTGTGTGTGTGTGTGTGTGTGTGTGTAACCTGTGGATGTCGCTCCCTCAACAGCCTCAGCCTCACTACGAGGCTGGAAACTCTCAAAGATAGTGCAAATACTCACAAAAAGTATTTATTTTCTCAACTGTTTCACAATCTGAAAGTGGAAAAAGTGAGCCAACTGATGTGCCATAATCACTACTAGCAGAAATCATAGAAAAACATTATTTATTAAAACTTTAACATGATCTAGTGTATGTATTACTAATAATAGAGTTAAAATTGATGAGTTCTCTTTAGGTGTTGATTTTCCCCGTTTTAGGTTCAAAAATTAATGTTTGTGAGGGTTAATTTTTTTAAAGAGATATAAAGTGTTTCTACAGGCTGATGATGAATATTTTACATTAAGATTAAAAAAAAAAAACGTAAAATATGTCATAATTTTATCAAAATGATTCTATACTGAATGGCCACTGACAGTCTTCATTTAGCCAAATTTACATGATTTCCTCCCAAAACCAGTCAGTCAGCCAAGGCATGTTTGGTGTTCAGAGGGACTTCCTTATGTGGATGGACTGACAGTGTATGGTATATTGTTATCTATATAAAAATGACAAAAATACTTTTGTCAGACATATAGGCAGAACACTACAAGATTACATCAAACAGTTTTATTGTAACATTACTCCTCCGGATTGCCGTGCAGCTGGTGGTCTGGTGGTTAGGGAGTTGCCCCTGTGATCGGAAGGTCATGGGTTTGAATCCCAGGACTGCCAGTGGCACCACATAGGTGCCCTTGAGCAAGGCACCATCCCCACATGCTGCTCCCCAGGTGCTGCGTCGCTGGCTGCATGCTGCTTCACTCGGGTGAATGGGTTAAATGCACAAAAGAATTTCACACTGTGTGTTGTGCTGTGGTGTGTTCACGCGTGACTATAAGGGCCACTTTACTTATAACAGTCCTGCTATCATTTAGATTCAAGGTCAATCACCCGGATTCCAGGATCTTTTTGTTGTCAAAACAAAGCAAGAGCAACAACAGAACAAAAACTACCACAGGGAAATAGAACATCACATATTTTAGCCTCAAAGAGGCAATCTCAGCTTGTATATAACACTTTCTTAGTCCATACCTGTAACCAGCAACCAACCATGGCTCAGCCAGCTTGACCGACATTGAGCGGGAGCCTCCTTACTGTAAGGCAGATGTCCTGCTGTGATATCTTCTCTTTGTCTTCTAAACTTCTAAAAATATCCATTTTTGGAAGAAAGAGAGATTGGAGGAAGATCTAATCCACTGTAATTGAAAGCACTATCACAGGCCTTTGTATGCTCAGCTGTTTGTTTCGCGAATACTTAGCCTAGTTATAGATCCGTGCAGGTGCCTAATTTTTCACTGCTCTTTTGGGAGAACAAACAAACACAAAAGCGTCTGCTCTGACATTACTCATGCTAATTGCTTTACATAAATCACAGTGGGGAGACTGACAGTAATCAACAAAAAAAAAGGAAACGTGCTCCATGGCAACCCAGCGCCTTTTCCCATTTTCCCGCAGTTTCATCTCAAAACTTTGAGGAACATTTCTGTACATGAAATCATGAATTTGCACTAGAGCTGTGAGAGTTACACACCAGTTACACATCCGCTGAAATAATTTTCATGAATGTAATTACTGTAATTACTGAGAGAGAGAGAGAGAGAGAGAGAGAGAGAGAGAGAGAGCAAGCAGTTTCTGCCCTTTTAAGCAACTCCGAACTGAACAGTGCTCAACACACACACACTCTCGCACACACATGCTTTATATTCTCCATAAATGAATGATGAAAATCATACAGGTTAAATGAATCTTTCATCTGGTACCTCATATGAATTTCCTGTTTCTGCTGTCACATCATTTGGGTATAAATACATTTGATGAACCCCAGTGCAGAATCTCTCCGCACATTCCTTTTTGTTGAAGAGGAGGAATAGAAATAACTCACTGAACCTGGCAAAGCTAGAAGACCACTGGTAATGGGGAAGAAACTGTGCATGAATGGTTTAAGGAACTGGTCATTCAAAGGATCTTTGCCCTCTAAAGATCTGATAGTCTTCTCATGCTACAATTTTATCTTATGAATATTTAAAAGATCGGGTTGACTCAAGGGATTTTCTACGAATTCATATATGCTCAGCTTCCTCTATTAGTTACTTCCCTAACATAAGTCATTTTGTTCATGTTTTCTTTGGTTACTTTTCTGGGAGAAAAAAAAAACAATAATGCAAGATTGCCACATCCTTTGGAAGGGCACTCTTTAAACAAAGGGGACAAAAAGGGTGAAAGTAGTGAAAGAAGAACCACTTTTAGCCATGGAGGAACCACTTTTGAAAAGAACATTTCAACCTCTACTGCAAAGGAGACATGTGAGTGTGAAGAATCTTTTTAAAAGAGTTTAAAGAGTCTCCACATAATGTGAAGCTTCTTTGCCAGTTTAACCAGAAAAATCCATTTAAACCCAAAATCATTTAGGGACCTTCTTAAGAGTGTGAAACGAAGTTTGTACCCACTTGCTTGCTTCTAAAAGCGATGTCACATTGACCCAACATTCCCAAACAAACAACAACATTTCAGTGTTGCCAGTCGGTTTAAATGTTTAGAAGAACAATGGATCAACCCAATGAGCCAGAATGAAGGGAGAAGAACAGTCTAGAGGGGTATTTCAGAAGTAAAGCACAGTATCTAGCATTCCCTGCCTCACACTTGATCCAGCTCATCAGCTGATTATGGAGCTCTTTGTGAGATGGATCAAGTGTGCTGAGGCAACGAATAGTCCAAACTATTCTGAGAGTCACTAGCAGCAGGATTAAGAAAAACCCCAGAGCCTACAAAGATTACATACAGGTATGACACACCAACCAAACGTTTAAATGTGCTGTAGTTGGATTGGTGTGCTCTGGACTTTAGATGAAGATGCTGAGTTATTTTTGAACTTTAATTTAAGGAAGAGTCTCTAAAAGAAAGCCTTACCTGTATACAGACACTGACACTCACTAAATCATTTTGTTTTGGTCTCTGTGCTGTGGTATTTTTTGTAACTCAGGCTCTGATAGGCATTTATTGTTGCCAGCAGTCATAAACATGATAAAAATCTCATGTTCCAAAGTCTTTTTGACTCAAGGGTCATAGCCACCTCTGCTACCAAACCCGAGCTGCCTTTGTTCATGGTTCACATGTCTGAAGGGAAAAAGCTAAATGACTGAGGGGGAATGGTTCTCTGAGCTGCCTGAGTGGGAGCTCTGATTATAAGCACAGCTCACAGTGATCGCATTTTATAAGCGATGGCAATGTTTATTAGAATGGCAACATTAGCACAGGGCAACAGTGGGCGAGAGCACATTATCCAAGATCATGAAATCTGCATGTGCGTGGAAAACATGTCAATATGATGATGTGGCCTGACATTAGCATCCATAAGCAGCAAAAGAAGAAGGTAATTAAATCTAAATCGTTTGTTTCCAGTTTCTTGAGTTTTTTGTGTTCAGTCCATATAGAAGAGAAATACAGCAATGTATACATATCTGGATATCCTTATAAAACGACTTATGTCATAAAATTACAATTTTTTTTCTTTTCTATTATTTTTTATTTTCGGTTCTTTTTGTTTTAGATGCACAATTGTGTCACGTAGGCTTTTCAAATCAGGGTACATGCAGAGTAACACACAGCACCTCATCACTGTGGGAATGGAACACTATGCCAAAGTTGGCTGTGTGAGTAGAGGGGACTTAGCGAACACACACTTGAGCAGAAAGCCTGTTTCTGTGGATGTTTTTTTGGTGTGTGTTTTTTTCACACTAAGTATAAGACTGATTCCATGTATTTGAATGGAATCAAAAATACGATTCAAGTACATTCACAGTCTGTCCTAGTTAGTAAAAGAACAAACTGTGTTTTTGTTTTCTATTTAATGAGGTCTCTATCATATTATATATAATTTTCATAAAATGATATACTGCAATTTATATTTTGACATTCATTAACAAGGATTCAAGAAGAAAAAGGAAAGAAAATAAATTTAGAAAAGCTGGTTATACACACTCTCACACACACATACACACACATACATATATATATATATATATATATGTGTGTGTGTGTGTGTGTGTGTGTGTGTACACTATATATAAATGTACACTGTGCATTTAAGCCCTGTTAAACCTTCGAAATACAGGTTTTGAAACCCAGCTGTTTAGAGCTGTGAGAGGCAATGTTCTGAACACTGGCCATTCATAGCATAAATTAGTCTGGAAACCTGTTTGGACTGACCTTAAGGCTGTACACAAGCCTTTCATATTGGCAAGATGTTAAGTTGTTGGTGACTTATTTTATTCCACCCCCATACCCCCTTTCTTTCTTTCTTTCCGATGTTTTTTACTATTCCCAGAGAGGGTGGGCATGTTGTGGAACCTTGAAGAAGCTTGAAAACGCTTGACCCACTTCATGACAAACCTCTTACCAATCCATCACAGTTGAGGACAAACGTAGGGAGCGCGAGCCACCACTGTGTCCGAAAGAGGAGGAGGCTGCGCGCGTGGGCTGAGGTGACTGATGACAGAATGAATGGCTCACCGGAGTGTGAGAAGAGTGGCAGCTGCGGGGCTACCTGTCCACCTCTCTTTTGCACCGGGCTTGATTTGTGAGCCTAGTGCACGAAACCTGCTCAGCAAGCACAGGTTAGGACGACCAGGTGCTGTAAAGCGTTGCTGCGACTGGGATTTGCATACAAAATGCAACATCTAGCTGCGAGCTCGATTTCCAAACAAAATCTGTCAAATATGAACACCAGTAAGCATTAATCTATGAGAGTGCCGGTGTGCATGCCCTCCTTTTGTGTCTAGGACCTTCACAACTTTACATTGGTGTGTTTCCAGGTAAACTCCCAATGAAGCACTGCAATTAAGCTCTCGATATAGTGAGAGCAAGAAGCCACACTAAGGTCTTATGTGGGAAGGTTATGAAGGTTTCATGTTCTCAGTTGGATTAAAACAGGAGAAACTAAAATGGCATTTATTTTTGTTATATTTCTTTGAAAGCTTCTACATTTTAATTTTTTATTTGAAGCACTTGAGAAGGCCAAAGTGTACCATGCTTAAACTGTTCAAACATTGCACTACCCAACAAGAGGAAATACATAGCGGCATACAAACAGCAGACAAAAAAGAAATAAAAGTAATGGAATGTTAGTATAATATTTAATGCTACTCATTGCTCTTATTTTGACATTACTGTTATCATGTGACCTACTTTAGTTTTCTTTACATTATGCTGCACTACAAACCGAATAAGATTGGATTTTTTGCTTTTATTTTTTTATCCCTCTTAAATCCAGTCCTGTTTTAAGAAAACAGTCAGGGCAAATGTACCAAATCTGATTATCATTATGTGCAACCTGGTGATTATTTGCCAAGTCAAATTCTTCTCATTTCCTTTGCACTACTGTTCTAGACTATTATTAGGCAACTACTACTGGCTGCCTTCGTAAATTCCTTCCTTAATTTGAACTCTTTTAAGAATGTTACTGAATTATGCTTTGTGTCATCCGTTTATATGAACATATGAACACTCATTAGAGTAAATGTGAATGTAGTGGGAGAATCCACTAACAGTTTAGCATGTGAAACATTGTGTAGACATTTTGTAAAGGACTTTAGATTTAGATTTTTCCACCAGCGGTCTTGGTTTAAATCACAGACTCCATGCTCCACTCGGTAAACACAGAATGTGTATT
>JBBPCZ010000115.1:15087431-15149697 GCA_037974445.1 Brycinus macrolepidotus | reverse complement strand
ATTTAGATTTTTCCACCAGCGGTCTTGGTTTAAATCACAGACTCCATGCTCCACTCGGTAAACACAGAATGTGTATTGTGCTAGGCTAATCTTTTTCAGTGGTGGGTAAAGTGAGGGTGAAGTGGAATGAGTCAGTAGAGCAGAGTAATTGTTTTCAGTTTTTTTGATGAGAGGAGTTTCTTAGGGAATTCAGCTCGTTTGCATTCACTTATTCACCATCACACACAAGACAGGAGTGAAGAGCCAGCTTTCAGTCCACTTTAATTCATCTATCATTATCACCAAACCAAGAGTGTAAGTCATTAGTTCTCAGAAGCTTGATTTGACCAAGACTCAACTGGTCAATAGAAATATGCACTCACAGATCTAGTAGTATTACACATAGAACTAGTCCAACTCTGACTCTATAATAAGCATCTTATAATGAGTATCCAAGTATGATCATTTGGAGCTCTTAGTTCTACACCAGTCTGTGGGTTTGTACCAACCATCTCAGTGTGCATGAATGAGTGTGGCTTTGTGTGTGTGTTTTCAGTTCTAGCCACAGTGTGGAGCTCTCTCTCTAGCTTGCCGTTAGTACTGCTCTGCTGCTGGCTAAAATAAGCACCGGAAGGAAGTTCAGATCGATGTCCCTCATTTAAAAACACACAGCTGGGAAGTGCTTGTCCCTTGGACCACTGCTGAGAGACCAGAGTCTTTCACTCAGTGTTGCTCTGAGACCTCTCAAACATAACAAGGCCAAACTCCAGATGCAGGTGCTTGACATTACAAGGGGTTTGCATACTGTATCAGCAAGGAAGAGAAAGTGAATCTCAGTCCTTATGTAGAACAAAAATTCAATTTAACATTCCTGCAATACATTTCCTCACTTGTAAGCTTTAGGTCCTGACCACTTCCAGTAGCTTTTGACCACTTCAGGCACATTTCGCTGTGGCCGTTACTATCCACTGGCTACCTGGAACAAAGAGCAATGACCAAACAAGCTTCATTATATGCTGTTCTAGCAAGCAGGGGGCTGTCACTGCAACAAGCATTAACAGAATGTGGAAAAAAAATGAGAATAATCTCAGATTCACACATAAGTCTAAGATCAGCAGCTCTGTAGTCAGTGTTACTCTTCTTTGTTTCTACGCAAGCTGTAAGCCTTTGGCTGTTTGGCACAAGCACTTCACTTATCTACCTCGCACCTTTTCAGGCTGAAGAAGATCATTACTCTTTCAGCATTACATAATTAGCGTTTGATTGAGTATTCATAAATGATTACTCTCCTTGTTTTGTCTTCCATTATTCAAATTGCCGCTAATTATTTATGCTAATTATGGTCACACATTGTTAACAGCTGTGGCATGCTGCCATTCGTTACATGTTCGCTTAATGGCGACATCGTGTGTAGCCACACATGTAATGGTTTGTTAAAAAATGCTCAATCAAATGTACAAATGTACATCGTTTTTCACATAAGCATACTCACATGCTGGTCGAGTTTTCTTGATACATTTATGGATTCATTTGCATTAATTGTCATTTCCATTAATGTATAGCAATTATATATATATTCGCAACAATGATATTAAAGTTAACAGTTTGAGATGTTGTATTGTGCCTTCATATATGTGATTTATTTATATATATATATATATATATAATTGTATAATATGTATAATTGGAGGGGAAGAACTCTGTGAATATTGATTGGAGTCCTGGCAGCTTCTCTAGGAGTTACAGGGCTAGACCCCCTTTTAATGAGCAGTAGGAACAGGGAAATGGGGTGGGGGTGGGGTGGGGTCTGCAAAAATTTCATCACAGGCACTGCAAAAGTATAAGATGTTACCAGCTTCAGTCCTGGTCTTCCACCCAATCGTTAGTTACTCCATGAGTCCATTTTAGTAGAATAACATTTTATTTCAAAGCTAAGACAGAGCAGCTTTCTTCCAGACAGTGAGCACAAACAATAAAAGTGGGTTGTAGAAAAAGACTGCTTCAAGAAAGACAAACAAACATACAAACAGAATCTTTCCTGCTAGCTTGAATGCTATGCTGTTAAACGATAGCTAATTAGAAAATGAAAATTGTCATTTCTTAATATTACCCGCTTGTATAACTAGGTCATTATGATTAAGTTATGAATGGAAGCACAATGAACCCTCACTGGGTGTTTTAGTGTTCAAATATTTATGTCTGCTTTGACTTTTAGAGCAATGGCAAGCAACAGTGTCATTGATCTGCCATTGATACGTCTTGAAAATGTCTTGAAACAGCATGACGTCCTTCGATTCTCTTAGTCAGTCAGTCATTTAGAAACATTGACCTTTCTTGGCTGTGGCAAAAAGAAAAAACAAAACAAAACAATGACAGTTCTGCAATGCATAGGGCAATGATTGGATTTATTGTATGGCTGAATCCTTCAAAGGTTCTAAAAGTAGCCCTCAGTAAGGGCTTGCTGAATCCTGCTTTCCTGATAGAGCAGTGAAGAGCAGTAAGCATAGTAGCCATGGCTACTCTCAACAGTAATCTTGTTGTGTGATTGCAGAGTTGTTAATGCTGCCTTTTGCAAGAGAATTTGCATTTTGTGGTGAAACAGATTTTTCTGTGTTACTAAGGTTTATTGCATCATACCTTAAAAGGGAAACCACTTAACCCTCCAAAACACTAGGAAAAAGCAGAGCTGTCCAACAATCACAGCATTTCCCTCGTGCTCGCCTCAAGGAAAGATGAAAATTGTGGCTGTGCTTGTCTCATTTACTTAGATGAGGCTTTTACTTAGATGAGCCTTAGGTAAAACATGGAAAAGAACAGGATAGAATCGAGCACACTCTTCATCTGAGGATGTAGATTTTACAAAGCAACTTGTGAAGAAAGTGCATAAATTGTTGGATGTAGCGGGATCACTATGCTACAGTGAAAAACTGACCTCTGTTCTATTTTTTGTTTTCTCAACTAATTTTATGGAACAGTGTGCCCATAAGTCATAAATATGCTAAGAACAAGGCTGATCTCAGGTTTGTGGATTTGAACAAGGGCTTCAAGAATTTGCTCTCTTTTATATACAGATATATTGAATTGTCTTGTACATATTTTATGAAAGTGCAATTGGTTAAACTCTAGTTTGGTTTTATAAATTTTTTTAATCACTTGCTTAGTGCTCTAGCAAGTCTAGTAGTATTGGGTGTTATAGTTAGAACTTTATACATTAGATTAAAACAAACAAAGAAAATAAATAGGTTTCAATGTGTATAGGTTTTAAAATGCCATCTCACAATGAGCCATATTGCTCAGTCCTGTTTATTGAGGGCTATACTGTGTAATCTAGCCATTAATCCAACCAAAAAACAGAACCTGTTTATGATGTAAATGTTTATCTGTAGACTGTACGGTACAGCTCTCTGTGGGGTGAGTTAAATGACCATGATTTACAATTATATACAGTCTATCACAACAGTAGGCCATCGTTCAGAAATGGAATAATGATTGTTGGAATTTTGGTCATATAGAAAAACTGATATAACAATCATAGTTCCAATACAAAGTGGTTTTTTTTGTCCCACAGATATTCTAGACTATTATCTTACCCTGCCCTCCTTATTCCCAAATGTCCTATTTTTGAAGACAGTAAAGCATTAATCTCACATCCCCAGTGTTATGAACAGTGCTGCATTTTTAATACAATTTCACATTATGAGGCAGAAACAATGCATTTTCTAAGTTTATTGTCAAAAAGTGGAAAAAAAGATCAAAATAGATGAATAAAAAAAACAGTTATATTTCAATGATCTATCAGCGCTGGAACTTAATGAGTTCTGTGAATCTTTAGGGCATGAAGACTCCCTTCTAATGTGACTTCAGCTGTCTCAGGCAGTGCATTTATATCATTGCTGATTCTTAAAACACTTAAGATCATTCGCTTTGTGTTCTCCCATGGGCTGTGACTGTACTTTACAGTAAGGAGAAGGAGTCAAGGAAAAGGCCCACCAGTGCAAAAGCAGCAGTTCAACTTAGCAGGAAGCACAGTGGTGTGGTATTATGGCTTGTACAGTCTTTTCAGGTTTCTCCCAAAGGCTTTACAAAAGAGAACGTGGCCTAATGGCTTTAGTAGCAATTAAATAACCTCTACCCTGTGCTACTCTCTGACTGTGAACATTGGTTTGGACTCAAAAAATATTGCCATTGCAGAAATAGAGAGCGATTTATTTTTTTCCTCATACTTGAACAAGGCTGCTAAAATATTTCCTGTAATAGGTTTTTAAGTCTCTTGTTTAATTCATAGTTTTATTGGTCATGCTTCTACATACAGAATGTTTATAAATATACCCTCCACTGTGTAACTTTTCAGAGTTTTTTTTTCAGGAAAAGGATTATATTTGTACCTTTTTAAAATAGAAAATAAAATATAAAAGGGCCTCACAGCACACTGTTGCCTCACAGCAAGAAGCTCCTGGGCATCCAGGGGCCTTTCTGAGTGAAATCTGCATTTCATCTCTGTGTGTTTTTCTGCTGGGTGCTCCGGTTTCCTCCCACAGTTCAAAGACATGCATGTTCAGTTATACGCCCCTAGGTGGGAGTGTGTGCGTAAATGTTTTCAATGTGTCTTCCCTGTGATGGATTGGTGACTGTTGTGGATGAACCACTTTTAGTTCCCTAAATCATTCATGGCTATCAAAGACATTTCATAATGTGTGTTTGAAGTTCAGAAAACATCCAAATAATGTATATCCAAATAAGCTTCCTGCCCATAGTCAAGGATATTCTCTTCCATCTTCACATTTGAATACAAACAAACAACAAACAGTTTTAATGTTTCCGGGTGCAAAGTTCATTAAAAGCATTTGAGATAGGCTGACTTTAAATCTCTAAAACATAGTTCTGAGCAACTGACCTATTCATGCTCTACCCAGTAATGTATTATTTTTGTAGCAACTGTTTGCGACGTTGGTCAAGCTTTACAAAACACCCGCAAAAAAATCATATTCACTGTTTGAGAAATTACTGCTACATAATGTTGAGTTTCCAGATTTAAATGTACTGCAACTGAGCTGCCTACTTTTATTCTAGCTAACTGAAAGTAGACAGGTGGGAAATAACCACAACAGAGTTACATTTTACAGTTATATCACTTCTGTGCCACGCCCCCAGGCATCCTGTTCACCAGAATACTGAACCGGAGCCTTTTACCTTCCCTGCTGCTGTTTTTGATTTGGTTTCTCCCACTTGATTAATCATGTTTACCTGGCACTAACTTCCCTTTTCCTATTTAAATCCAGCCAGACTCGGAATACGCTGTCTGTTCTCCATCGTGCATAGCATGGCTGGCTGTCTGTGACATGCCGTGTCTCTCTCTCTCTCTCTCTCTCTCTCTCTCCCTCCCTGTCTGTCTCTCTCTCTCTCTCTCTCTCTCCTTCTTTTCCTAGCTTTAAGCTGGACCTTGCACGCCTGGCTCTCTGTATACCTCTGCCAGAGGAAGGCGTATCTTACTTGGCCACACGGTAGACCTGCAAAGCATAAGATTTTGGTTTGGTTTTCTAGCTGAAGGACTTCACTGTTTAGGCTGTAGTGCTCAACTTTGTTTTTGAATTCGTAATTTGAGCCAAAGTGGACTGTGATTGTGTCTGACTCTGTGTGTCTGCTTACTTGGAATAAACACTCCTGTATTCTCTTCTGCAAGTGTGTCTCTGCCTCTGTGTGCCAGCCATAGGTCATGCCCATTTATTACTATTTCTTTTTCACATACTAATACTTTTTCACATTTGTATAATAAATACATTTTACATTTAGAAACTATAGTTATATTATTTTAAACACCCAACAAGAAAACAACATCCAATCTTCAGTCAATTGTGCCTAGTAATAATACATTAATGAAACTCTTATGCCCTAAAATTTCTGATTATACTGCAGTTCATTTCGATCCTGTAGTTTGATTGATGGAAAGGCCTTTTGTGCATGCCAGTGACACTCCAACTGGATCTCCATGTACCACTCTGCCGTATCAGCCTGTAAGCCTGTAACAACCAGTAGCTAAAATGCACAACAACCAAATTTGTCACATGTAAGAAGCCTGTTGAAATGAATTATAAGAGATAACACCTTGTCCTAACAGCAAGTGACAATGACAAAACAAAACACTCCCACTGTGATCTACACCAACAACAAACAGCAGAGCTTCAGGACGCATCACGCTGTTGTTCCACCTAACATACTGCAGATAAACCAGATTACGACTAGCAGATTTGACATGTTCAGTATAGATGTGATGCAGTACTTTATTTAATTGCATTTAAATGCAGTCTCTCTAAATGAGTCCTATTTTTTTTTGTAAATTAATTTTAACACACATTTTTGTGTTTTTATTTTTTCAAGATCCAAAAATAAAATCATAAATCATAAACAATCAGTGTTGTGCTATACAATGGATATTGGCACTGGGATGCTGCATGGGAACAAGGCCTAAACAACATTAGTGTTCCAATATCTCACGGTATTGCTCCCCCTCTCTTGTATTATTGCCCAATTACAGTGAATGGGATTTTTGCCAGCATTCTGTAAAGGTTGTCCAACCTCACCATAATTGCTCCAAAGTAATGCATTTGCGGACGGAGGTTGGCTAGATCATACTGACTCACGTGATTGTGTGGTTTTTAAATGTACATGCTACTGAGCGTGTGTAACTTGATCTCTGTGTTTATTGATCTTTGTTTCTGCTCTGCTGAGAAAAAGAGCGTCTGTTTGGTTGTATGTTTAAATTTTGTTATTCCAGTCAGGCAACATCAGTGAAATTTAGCTTGCCACCAGTGACACTCATTAAATGCCACAAATTAGCCAGATACTATTTGTTTCCACTGCTTAATGAGCATACACATGAGGTGACATATAGTTTGTTGTCATCAGTCAGCTAGCTGGCAGATATCTACATTCTACATATCAATTCAGCGAACTCTGGTTCCAACTCATTAACACGAGAGCAATGGTGGGGAAACTGCTGAAAGCGTGTGGTCAACAGACGAAGTCAGACAGGAAGTATCACAATGGCTGCTGTAAATATATTTAGACTACTGGCTAGATAAGCATTCACTATGTGTGAGGAATGCTGGAGATTCAGTCTTGGTTATTTATTTAGTATTTGTGTTATTATAACATGTGTCATTCCACCTTATGTTTACTGATTCTGGATTCTCTGCTAACATTTTGTTTTGTGGCATTCTGTCTCACTGCTGACAGCCTGCAAATAATTACATCAATTTGTCTTCCATATCATAAGGGAGTGCTGAATGCAGATGAAGACAAATCTTAACCTGAGTATGCCAGAAAAGGTGGAAGCTACTCTTGTCACCTGACAAACACGTGCCATATTACTCACTCTGCTGCTGTCAGCCATTATTAAAGGAAAAGTTTGGCAAAAAATCAAATATGCATCAAATATGTTTTTCACTCACTCCAGGTGTAGTCAGTCAGCCACGGTTTGTTCAGTGTCCACATTTTGCTTCTGCATTTTTGCCCAAGGGCTTAGAACCTGACATTGTTTACCAACACCAGAGGTTACCAGTGCCCCATTTTTTCCCAATGAATACATCCCCACAATTTCTCTAAGCCCACTCAAATCGCATTTCGTTTTTCATTAAGGTAGTGCAGACTTGTTAGGACACTGTATGACTTAATGTGAGATATAAAAGAAATGACCAAAAACACTTTTGAATGCTGGCCCTAGAATTGTCTGAAATGGATGCCGGTAGCAAGGATGTTTTCTGTATTTTTATTCAATGAAACTTCTAATTAATCCTAATTAAAGAATGAGCTACTTGAAGGTGCACCCATTTCTGATGTGTGTGTTCAATGCCACCCACGCAGCCATAGAAAAGCTTTCCCAGTACTGGCAGAGATATACTGTATAGGAAATAGAATATTTAGGTCTTGTACAATTTTGAGTAATTAAAAGAAAGAAGTAGGTCCCACCTCATTTCAGAACCCATCAATGTGTTATTAAATGTAAGATTTGGTTTCAACAATGTCTTGTCTTTGATGTGTCTTAGACTACAATGGCCTTGCTACACATTTACACACTCCTCAAAACTCAGTCATAGCGTATGTCTTCATAGGAAAGGCAGCGAAAGAGAGCCCACTATCTAGCCTACAGCGGTTAAATTACATGGGTGGCTTCATCACAGCAAGAATTTATGAAACCCTTTGAGTTAACCTCAGTCTCTTTATTCTGCATCTTTAAAACACTGGAGAGGAAAATGGTTCTCATGGGTCCTTGAAATCCTGGACCGTGGTGTGCCACAGGTGCAAAATGGTCCTCAAGCCCCTTACACTTAAATACATAGATATTGTTTTCAGCAGGACATGTAGTATCATTAATAAGGGGTTAATCCACTGTGAGTGTAGTGTGAAACCTGGCTGATACCTGTTTCTAATACACTATATGGACAACAGTAATGGAACACACCTGTTTTTCAGGGTTTGGTCTAGACCCCTTACTTCCAGTGAAGGGCAACCTTAATGCTTCAGCATACCAAGACATTTTGGACAATGCCATGCTCACAACTTTGTGGACACAGTTTGGGGGAGGCCCTTTTCTATTCCAGCATGACTGTGCCCCACTGCACAAAGCAAGCTCCATAAAGACATGGTTGGATGAGTTCGGTGCGGAAGAACTTGACTGACCCGCACTGAGCCCTGACCTCAACCCCATCCAACACCTTTGGGATGAACTGGAACAGAAATTGTGAGCCAGGCCTTCTCGTCCAACATCAGTGTCTGACCTCATAAATGCTCTACAGAATGAATGGGCACAAATTCCCACAGAAACTCCAAAATCTTGTGGAAAACCTTCCAAGAAACTCTTCTTGCTGTTATAGCTGCAAAGAGGGGACCAACTCCATATTAAAGTTTACGTATTTGAATGCAATGTCATTAAAGTCCCTGTTGGTGTAATGGTCATCTCAATACTTTTGTCCATATAGTGTATTTTTTTATAGACAAAGTACCTAGTCTCATCATGGACAAGTATAACATAGGTTGCTAATAATTTTAGTCTATCACCACAGTCATGTAGTGATGATACATCTTGACTGTAAACAGAGGTAAACACTGTGGACTTTGCATGCAGTGTTGCAAACAGTTTGGCCACTGTACCTCATTTTCAAGAAAAAAAAATCCTGAGAGTCATTTTCATGTTTCAGTAATTGCTATGCTTATATGTTTGGACACTTTCACTTCAGCTTTCTGTTTATTCATGTATAAGCTAGAGCGCATTTCCATTCAAGTTTTCTGTTCCTTTGTTTAAACATGGCAGTCCAGATTATTCTCACTTGTTCTGTCACCTGAAGTCCTAAATCCCTGCTTGTCGTTTGTGTGTCAAGGACAAACTCTAGTGAACAGCGAGGCTGGAACGGAAAGAATGGAAAAATAAATGTAAACTGCCAGGGCTTAAAATTAAAACAGCAAAATAATTTGAAATGCTAAATTCCTAAAGGTAAATCGTTGTGCTTACCCAGGGGAGCTGAGCAACCAGATGTTTCCTATGAGCACACAATATGTAGGCTAATGAATTTTTATGCAATTATAAAATACAAGAAAACCTAAAAATCTCCTTAAAAGTCACATGCATGTGTAAAGCTAGGATATCATAGAAGAATGTCTTTTAGATTAAATACTTTCTTCTTAGGCTTTTATTCCTTTTTTCTTTTGACCTCTAGCAGTTCTTGTCATTTAAACAAAGGTTAGAATAGCATTTTATTCTTTTCATCACTGTTGGGAAGAGATCAGCCCCAAATCTCTGAAGAGCTAATGCAGACAGGTAGCCCTCTAAGGCTCTCGGGAAGGGCTGCTGTATTGAAACCGTAATGGACAAAGAAAAATTCACATTGACAGAACGAGTGAAATGAGGATAAAATGGACTGTAGGCAGCAAGCCGGAACTACAAAATTGGGTGTATTTGTTAAGCACAATGACATACCACTATGGTCTGGTCACTCTGTATGGTCAACTCTTTTATCGTTTAGAGAGGACAGTCAATGTCAGCCAAGATTGCCTCTATGGAATAAAGGTATGATGGGCTAGTTCTGATAGTCGGAGGCATTGCTGCAACTGAACACACTTTGAATTTAGTTTAAACAAGTATTTTTTTCCCTAAACATTTATTTAGAATGGTTTGTCATACGATTATGACGGTATAATTTTTTCTAGATTTGGCCAATCTTTTCTAAACACACAGTCTAAAAACACTTGACAGGTCTCTCACTACACAGGCCAAGTGCTGCTCATTCTATCACCTAGAATAGATTCCTTATGTTTCAGCAGCTATAATCAATCATCCAGTGTAGGATCACATGATGTACTTTGCAACATTATCGTGGTTACTGCTCAGCTTATGTATCTATTTCTATTTATTGGACAGTTTCCCAGAAATCCTGCTTGTATGTATTTTTAAATCAGATAGATTATGTGTTACTGACCTAGCACAGGTCACTTCAATTTCACTTAGACTACACTAATAAAAGTAAAATATCCTTAAATGGTTCTTGACTTGGATGTACGCTTCTAGGAAATACCTGTGATTCAAATAGAACCTTTACATTATGCAGAGGTTCTTTAAGACGAGACACTTTTGGGTAAATATTGTATTTTTCATATTATATATCACAATTAATCTTTACCAGTTGATTACTGAGATTCTTGCAAGTATTTTTGTATTTTTGTAGTTCTGCCAAAAAAATAACATTTAAATAGGATGGGATGTTATTTACTTAAACATTTGTATATTGTGCCTAGTGTAGATGTGGCCTAACCTTTATTATGGGTTGATAAAGTTTGCAAAATACAGTTAGACATGAATGGATGCAAATTGAATGACCATGCTGAAATAAACATCTTGAGACATTTTTATGATTATAATTCAAGAGAAGACATGTTATACATGTAATTTTTCCAAAAATCTGAAAAATGATTCACAAGACAAGAATAGTCATTTGGTGTCTTGCTTAAAAGGTTCTTGAAAAATGTCTTGCTTAAAAGGTTCTTCAAACACACACATTTCATTTGCAAAAATTATTCTTAAAGGAAAAATTAGGAACCGAAAGTAGTTATTCTCTAGCCCCTAAAGTTATACTGACTTGCAAATGTCAATTGATACAAGATCGGCTTAGCTAAAAAAAACTATGTGAATTGAGACAAATAATTCTTAATCTACTGAAGTTTTGCAGCAGAAAATAAAAAAAGCACTGAAGACCATTATAAGCTGGTCATCACCCCCACTTAACACAGCACTAGTGCAAACAGCAGTGATCAGATTGCTGAAATTTTTCCTGAAATAAAACTGATAGGGCTGGTCCATTGTTGCTGTTCCTTTGCAGTGCACAGAAACATCTTTTGGCTTTCATAAACATCTGGCAGCTGATAAAACATAGATAGACTTGGCGGGGGTAGGCTATAAACACTTTGGGCGATGGCTTGTGAAATGCTGGAGATCACCAAAAGAGGGTCCATTTAACATGTAATGCATCAAATCTGCTTCACTTAAATGTGTATTAAATATATTACCCAACACACACACACACACATCTATCAATCTATCTATCTATCTATCTATCTATCTATATATTTATATATATGTGTGTGTGTGTGTGTGTGTGTGTGTGTGGGTGTGTGTTCAAATCTATACCACTCGCCCACTCAAACTCAAACTTTGCATAAAAACACACAGTGACGAAGGTAAGGACTCCCATGGATGGGAGATATGCTCATGTAAATTTACAGTGACCTACATACTGTCATTAGTTCAATGTCAGACAATGACGTTCTGCAAAATCCATTTGAAAACATTATTCTTTACAGGCCTTCGTATGTGCTGTGTTCAGTGAAGCCCCCTCAGCTTCTTCTGGTACGAAATGTAAATCTGTGAGTGTCTATACATGGACCTAATGACACCAAAAGTAATAGTTTCAACCGAGGAGTCATAAGTCATACAGCCTTAGGCTCGCTGATGTATGGCCAGTCAGTGTCATTTGTCAGGCCAGACCAGCAGCTTCAGGTGGCCATTTGAGATTGGTCTGGACTCCGCAGGGAAGACCGAGGTTGACAGGTGAAGTCATTATAAGTATCCATTCTGACCTCATATCTTGGCAGTGCTGAGGCAAAATTCATAAAATGAACAGAAGCTATGCCTGCACAGGTCTCTCTGGTGCCTCTGAAAAGGAAATTTGCTCCTTATTCAAAGTTTAGAACTCATTTCGAGGGGTAAGTCTTTGAAAATGTTACAGCCTCAAACCATGTGTAAGAAGCTCTGGAAAAAGAAAGTGGAAATAAAAGGAAGTCATGAAGCTTGTATATGTGTGCAGAAGATCTTTCAGCACCTATCTACCTCCTTATTTCTCTTAATGACTGTTCCACCAGCTGCAAGGTTTCTTGCACAGTCATGACTGGGGGGGGGGGGAATTCACAGCAGTTAAAATGTCAAGTCCAAGTCTGAGGATCTTATTTGAATTCCAGTAATTATCCTGTCGGATATTTAATGATGGACTATAGAGCAGTGCATTTTACCAGAGAAGGGGGCTGGCTGTCATGAAGAAGACACCCTGCAAGCACTCTTCTATTTTAATACTGTATCCTTTTTCATATTCAAAACACGTATAACAATATGAAGGATATAGTAGAAAAAAATAATAGAAACCAAGCAGAAACACACCAAAGTGGCTGAAATTACTCATGTAAGGCCATTATCATAGTCAAATCTCTTGTCATTGTATACGATTTTGCTTTTCTTTAGTGATGATATCATCTGTGTGAGTACAGTGCATTATTTAAATGCAAGTCACTGTTCATGTCCGGTTGCTGTAACTTAAACATATTGAGCTAATTGCACCAATAACTTCTCGAATATTTAGCTTCTCTAATACTTAGCTGTTCAGCATTTACTTCTTATTAAAAATCTGCCTTACTTCATCCTTTGTTCTTTATACTTCCTCCAAGTTGTGCCAGCATTAGATTGGTGTGTGTTTAACCGTGATACTTATGTACTAGAAAAAAACACACAAAGGAGCCTAAATCTGTGTTTTCGTTCAGTGAGATCTCAGTTGGTTAATCTTTCTCAAAACATGTGCAAAAGATTTTTTCAGGTCTCACATGCATTAGCAGTCGTTTTATCAGTTACAAGACTGATGTTAGTTGCTGTGCTTATATTGCTTTAACCAAATGGGGTTCCCTAGTGAGAAATTTACCTAATGCTAACAGCCACCTGACTATTAGCAAGCGTAACTAACAAGCCAGCTCTTCTCTTTATCTGTCACCAGTCATTTGTTTGCTCAACTGTTAGTTCGCTCAACATCTATGTTAGTATTCCCTGGATGCCCATTTAGTAGTAAACTGAAAGAACATTTTCTTCTTTAAGACATCACCATATAAAAGCTGGATAATGTCTTTAGTAAGTCATGGACATAGTGGTGTTAGCCCACATGTGTAGAGCCTGTTTAATTAGAGATTTTGGAGCTGGGCTTTTTATTGTTTTTCATATATAGATACATAGATTAATTGACTTATTGATTGACCGATGATCAAGAAAAAGGGTACCAATAACTCTGGAGGGCACTTTTTTGACTCTTTAAGTACTTTTTATACCTGTTTTATGCAGAAGAAGGTAAAGGAGCATGAACCGCGGAGAGCAAAAGGCAGACTGCATTTCAGCTTCATATGCAATATATCAAAATTTTAACTTCTTTTACTTTGACAAAGATTCATCAGTCTCGCTTGACAGGGCCTTAGGATTAAAGTGCGGGGCAATACAAGTGGGAGTGTGCTCTGAATATACCTGGCAGCAACAAAGCTCAGCAATTATGGAAATGAGAGCAGCGTTCCTCTGTGAAACGAATGGTGATTTTTTTTGGTTTGGGGGGTTGAGGGTTCATTATGGCATGCACACATACTTACCTAGGAAGTAACGCACTCAGTCTAAAACGTCCACTTTTAAAATGATCAAGAGAGCTTTTGTGTACCTTTTAAAAGTGTTCTTTCAATACAAGCAGTATAGAAAATATCAATCCACATACATTGGAGATGATATTTAGAATATAACATGTGATGCATTAATTGTAGTTGTTTGGTACTTATCAGGAAACTTTGCTGCCAGAATCGAGGGTATTTTAACAGTGTAGCATGAAATCTTTTATGGTTTTAGTAAAGCTTACAGTATTATTATTACAGTATTATTTATAGGAAGTTATGTGTACAACATGCCAAAAAGCAGCTTTGTATTAACCCTAGATTTAAGCAAAATATTTTTTTGTGTGTATTGAAGTGCATGTTACTCTTTGAACCGATACAAGACCAGGTTTTGAAGGAATATCTGTTTTAGTGTGTATGTTTGTGTGCTACTCTCCATCTGGTGGACTCACCTCCTCTCACCCACCCTTCCATCCAGGGCCCATCAGAGTCAGTTCAGAGCCCTAAGCTCCTGGAGCGTGTGCCAAGTATTAACGCATATGAGACCTAATTCTCCTGCGCTGTCTGAGTGATGTGGCTTTAAAGAGGGCCAGACAGGCCACTTATAATGTGCCTATAAAACTGCCACGCTTTCTTGAATCATCAACACCACCTGCCGATAGTGATGGATTCCTCTGTCTAAAAGCTCCGGCTTTAAATGTTGTGTCATGTGGCAGCCTGTTTAATCAATAAGTATTTTTCCACTATTCTCAGACCTTGATTTGTCTTTCTAAACTCACTTTTGAATATTCTGTGCCAGTGAACCCTTTAGCTAGATAGAATTATGAGTGTCTCGAGCCACTGAACCAAAGAATTTAATATGCCGCATTTTTTTTTCTTTATGAGGAATATTTGTATTTGGTTACAATATTTTCAGGCAATGTGTTAATTGAATTTTGTACCAATTTTGCATGCTTGCCTCCAGGAAAAATAAACACATGTTGTAAAATTTCCAAGTTGTCAGCGGTAGAAGCCTATTATTTTACTTCACATGGATCGTTAGTGCTGTGTGGTGTCAACGTAAAGTCCAGATGCAATAAGACTTTCACTGACAGCACAGCGCACTTTTACGTCATATATCAGTAAATCTCTTTTCTGCATACAGATTCTGCAAAAATTGGCCATGTCAATTATTCCCAGTATTAACAGTATTTCTGCCAGCAAATTTGTTCCTGAGCTTTTTAAATCTTATCAGAACACTGTCTGTGTAACACAAATGTCCGCGTCTTGAAAAATAACCCTTATTGCAGTGTTCACACAGCTTTGTCCTTGCTCAACAAAGGGCTGAAAATATTGAAGTTGGCTCTCATACAAAATCTACCCTCTTTTACTGCTGTAGGTAATGCCCATTGATCTGTGAAATTATGATCTACCATTAAAAAGGCCTGGTTACCACATTATTCAAAACTGTCTGAACTTCCCTCCTCTCCTGCATTCATCTGAAAATCAGCTTCTCCAGATGCCATTCACACAAGAATCCGCCATTATTACTGATAAGGAGATACAAAAGCTGCTCCTTGAGTGAAGGAAATTGTAAAGTAAGGGACCAAAGATCACAGAAGAAACACACAGTGGACATCCAGATTACATCTACATTGTTTCCATGTTGTTCATGTTTAAAGGCACGAACAGCTTTTGTGGGAAATTGTTTACCACTAATGAATCTGATTGTTGCACAAAAGATCGCAGTAAATGAACCAGTGAGCCAGTATATATAAAACAGAATAATAAAAAGACCATTTTAACACAGTAAATAAAACATATAGAGATCTATACATAAGTGCTATTAACGTTATTACCTTTGCAGCAGAAGGTTTGAAAAATGCACGTCTTAAAAGTCACCAAACACTAAAGAGCTATTTTTAGCAATAGCTAAAAATTGCTGAGGCTTTGCAATCAGACAAGTGTCTGTAATCTTCCCATAAATTGCACATTTTTTCACTTCTAGAGTTTATATTTATATTTTATTTACATGTGTGTGTTCTATGTGTCTTTTTGTACTCTGTTAAATATAGAGCCATGCCGTCTTGTCTCTGTGTACTTGCATATAGCTGAGATGACAAAGTTTACTTTGACTTTGACTTTGATTAAAGAATACAGCTCAGTTTACTTAGACTCTGAGCAAGCATGCATGTGCATACGTAGATGCAACAGTCTAATCAAAGATAATAGAATTATGTTATTATGTTTTGTCATGGCCGCATCTCCTGCACTATGCCCCTGGCCTTCCCAGTCTCCTGAGTACTGAGTCTGGACACCACAGCTCACCACGCTGTTACGTCCATTTTGGTTCTTCCCTCTCCCCTAATGAGTCTTGCCTGTGGCTGCCTTTAAATTCCCCTTTAACGCGCAGCTCGACCCGGATATCTTTGTCTGTTCTCCCTTGTGGCTAGACGTGGCTGGTGCTTGTGTTTGTGGTGTCTTGTGTCATATGTGGAAGTTTATTACCGATCTCTCTCTTGGAGCCCTGAGCTCAAATCTGGTATGCCTGGCTTTTGGTTATCCCTCAACTGGAGGATCAAGTACGTAGCTATGCAGTGACACTAAGAGATACAGTTACAAACCTGGACGCTCCCTGTGTGTGCCGTGAGAACTATGGTGGAACTTTGATTTGATTTTGGAAGTTGTATTACAGAGCCAGTGCTGAGGAAGCATTCCTGTCCTCTTGTTTTCCTGCCTTTCTGAATAAATTGACAGAGAATCACTACTGCAAGTGCGTTTTTGTCTCCACATGCCAGTCGCATACATAACATGTTTGAAATAACATATAACATTGCACTAATCTCTCTCTCTCTCATGTATATATAAATATATTATCAGCAGATCCTTTAAGTCCAATAAGTTGCAAGGTGGGGCCTCCGTGGATCAGCTTGATTGGATTGAGATCTGGGAAAGTCAACGCCTTAAACTCTTTGTAATGTTCCTCTACACCATTTCTGAACAATTTTTGCAGTGTGGCAGGGCACATTACGCCACTGAAAGAGGCCACTGCCATTAGGGAATACCACCTCCATGAAGGGATTTGCTTGGTCTGCAGTAATGCTTAGGTAGATGGTGCTTGTCAAAGTAACAAACATCCACATGAATAGTATGACTTAGGGTTTCCTGTAGGAATAATGCAGAGGATCACACTTCCTCCTCCAGCTTGCCTTCTCACCACAGTGCATCCTAGTTATATTTCTTTGTTAGGTAAGTGACACACACCTGGCTGTCTACATTATGAAAAATAAAAATAAAATGTGATTCATCAGACCAGGCCACATTCTTCCATTGTTTCATGGACCAGTTCTGATGCTCATGTGCCCCACATCGGTTTCAAGAACTAACTGTTCACTTGCTGCATAATACATTACACTCTTTAACAGGTGCCATTGCAATGCCACTATCAACAACAACAACAACAACGACAACAACAACAGCAACAACAACAACAACAGCAATAATAATAATAACACAACATTATTAGGACAAGTATCATTTTAAACACTCCATCATACCATATTGCTTACTAATGCTGTGAACCTTTTAAAAATGCACCCTCAACTGATTGTTATTGATTTTGCAGATTTAGTTGCAACGTTTAATTATGCAAATACATACAGGTATTCAGCAAGGTCATGGCACTTGCCAGATGCTGTATCTGACACTGTGCATTTTAGAAATTCTGAATTTCATTTATTCTCCACCTACAATCTTTTATTCCTGAGATACCTCACTCTAAATACATCTATTTAGAGTGCAGTGCCAGCACAAGCCTTAACACTGCTGATAAAATTCACAGATCGATTAACTCATGTACACCCATCAGCCATAACATTAAAACCACCTGCCTATTGTGTAGGTCCCCATCATGCTACCAAAACTGCTCTGACCCATCAAGGCATGGACTCCACAGGACCTCTGAAGGTGTGCTGTGGTATCTTGCACCAAGACATTAGCAGCAGATCCTTAAAGTCCTGTTGCGAAGTGGAGCCTCCATGGATCAGACTAGTTTCTCCACATGATGTAAAAGAAAATGGATTCATCTGACCAGGCCACCTTCTTCCATTGCTGTAATGTCTAGTTCAGATGCTCACATGTCCACTGTAAGTGCTTTTGGCAGTGGATGGAGTCAGCATGGGGACTTTAATTGGTCTGCAGGTACAGGGCCCCATATGCAACTGAGTGATGTACTGTGTGTTCTGACATCGTTCTCTCATAGCCAGCTTTAACTTATTTAGACATGTTTGTGCTACAGTAGATCTTCCGTGAGACTGGACCAGACAGGCTAGCCTTCGCTTCCCACACGCATCAATAAGCCTTGGGCACCAATAACCTTGTTGCCGGTTTCTTGACCACTTTTGTTAGGTACTAACCACTGCATACTGGAAACACCTCACAAGACCTGCTGTTTTGGAGATTCTATGAATCAGTCATCTGACTACTACAATTTGGTCCTTGTCAGGGTCATTCTGATCCTTTCACATTTTTTTCTGCTTCCAACACATCAACTTTCCACAGTTGTCATAGTAACATAATAATCAATGTTATTTACTTTACCTGTCAATGTTATTTATGTAATCTGTCAGTGGAACCCTGCCAGTGGAATTAATAGACCCTCAGGTATCGGTCATCATGAATTCATTATAATTATTAATTATAATTATTGTGTCTGATCTACATAATTATATTCACGTGGGATTCATAGTGACAAAACATTCATCATGATAGTCGTCTACAAGACGATAGGTGCATTGTTTGACTCTAGAGAATAGGCTAGTAGGCTAAAAATACCGTGTATGCCATATACGATAAATTAATAAATATAACAGAGATAACAAGAAATAACATGAGGCAATACCAAGTCCCACTCACGCAATAAACTGTCAGGAAGCTATTCAGTCCCACAATAAAGAGATTCAGGTAACAATAAGGACTGATTGCGTGGTTAGTGCAGTTTGTAGTGTGCCTTTTGATTAATGAAAGGCCACTGAGCGCTGGCAGACCGCCAGAGTGAATAGGAGTGCAAATAGCATTAGATTTAGTAGATGTGCAGCAAATAAATAAATGCAAGTAAAGCTTATTATGGAAGAGATATGCTCTTGTGACAGTGATTCAACAGAAGCATGGACTGGAGGGGGGGGGTGATGGTGGTTATAATTTAATAATCAATAATGGAGCACATATTTCACTGAGAATGAAAAAAACGTCCTTTTAAAGTTTGGCTAAGATAAGCTTTCTTATTCTCTTAGCTCAGCAACTTGACAACACATCCACATATTGTAAAGTCCAACCACTCAGTAACCTTATTTCATGATGCATACATTGGCAGTGAATAACACATTTAAAAGGCAATGACTGGCCTCACAAGTTACTTTGTGGAAATGCTTAATAACAGGTTTATAAATGGAGCAAACTTTTATTACATTAGTATAAGTATTTGGGGCAGCTAATGGTCTGGTGGTTAGGGACTTGCCCCTGCGATCAGAAGGTTGTGGGTTCGAATCCCAGGACCTGCTTCATGGATGGGTTTAATGCAGAGAAAGAATTTCACATTGCTCACGCTGTGTACTGTGCTGTGTTTACGCATGACTATAAAGGACTACTTTACTTTACTAACATCAATACAACAATGCCACTCACTTACTAAAACCCCTATTCTCATCTTTCAAATCCTAACACAAGCTGTTCATAATTACACGAATGCATTGCTTAATGCTCATGCAAGTCCCTACATAAGTGAAGTGACCAAAAATTCTTATAACGTATAACTCTTGCAACTCATAACATGATACAGTCAACCTGGTATTAATCTGGCTAAATTCTGACCTCCACAGATTTGAGAAATTCAAATATTTACATATTAAAGCTTCAGCATGCATGTGTGATTTACTTTGCCATTAAAAAATATCTCTGGCAACATTGCAGAATCATTCATTCCTGTCCAATTATTTCAAATTTTAATCAACAAACCAGTTCACTGATTGAGCATCTGGAAGAGACATATTTGCAGTGCAGCAGAAGAGCAAATAGAAGAGCGCGCAGCCATTCCAATGGGTTTATTTTTGTATACAATTCACCCAGAGTTCAAGATATACGGTAATTACGAAGCCCCAGACAAGCCGGTACATAGTAATAGGCAAATTAGATTTGGCTCAGTAGATCTGATATGGACATGAATGTATTCTCTTTGTTCTCTTTGTTGACACGGACAAGGTAGCCTGTGAATTCAGTTCAATAAGTAGCTAATTAAACTGGTTGACAACAGTCATGAAGAGAAAGATCCCCTTTCGGTGTGGGATTTAATTAGATTAGTTAATAGTATATGAAGACACTCATGGGCAGAGATTGACTCATGGAAGGCATGAGGGATGTGCACAGTGTGGGTAAAGTCAAACTGGATAAGGTAACCAATCTTTCATTTAATTACTGCTAATGACCCAAATCTTAATTACTGTGGAGGCTTCTGTGCGGTGGGTATATATGAGATGATAATGTAGTCATTACTGCTCAGGAAAGAGATTATACTAATGCAGCCCCTGTGCTTCTCTCCCATTGTCCTTCGCTCAGTCTCAGCCTCACCTGCACTACATTATTCATCCCTGTCCGCAATATTGTCGCTAATAAATATTTGAGAAAGTCTTTTTTTCTAATATGCGATCTGTCTGTAACCTCTCCTTTGAACAAGGTGAACATCTCCGATGTGACAAATGATGCTGAAGTGTGTGCAGAGGCACATCACTGACTAACTTGATTTTTCAGGGCATCATTTTTCCTCTTAACAGCAAACGCGCCAGAGTTATGCATCACATTCCGTGTGGCTTTTTCCATGTGGTGTCTGCAAGCATTCAGAGATGTTTATGTCATTTCATCAAAAAAAAAAAAAAAAAAAAAGAAAGAAAAAAAATTGGCTGTCAGAAACATTCAGTGGCTGTGCCTCTGAGAAATTCATCTTGGTTTTCGCTCATATGCCCTTTTTTATTTCGTGTGTGAAAGATGTTTTCACATGGGGGTATTCACCAGGATTGTGTAAGTGCTTCACCTCAATTTGCAGCTCCTGAAAATCAGTTAGATAATCCTGTGAGTACACTGACAGCACACTTGAAACCAGGAGCTGTAAAGAACTGTGAGGGTTGAAGGATTTTCCACTCTAAGCAAAACATCCAAATGAATAGATAGATTGGGGGAGGTCATATTAAAGTGTTAAGTCAACTGTTGAGCAGTTTCTCTCGGGAGAGGAAATAGAACTGTCTCGCTGAATCGCGGCAGCATGTCTTCCTGCGCCAATAGTCAGGGTGAGCTGAGCCGAGACAGTCTTAACTGGCTTCTCCAGATGATGCCCACATCAGTTCCAGCCCAGCACCCCTTGTCTGCACTCTCATTTTGGAGGGCACGGAGAGGAGGGGAAGCTGTTTGTTGCCCCCACAACTGGATCCCTAGTCTGGGATGATTTGTACGCCTCTATCATGTGGCTCATAGACCATTGCTTTTGATCATGCCATAGAAAGAAATGCCATAAACATGGAACTGTCATAGGATGCCACCTTTGTCACACGTCAGTTTGTGAAATTTCTGCCATGCCAGTCAACTGTACGCACTAGCATTGTGAAATGGAACTGTCTTGGATCAGCCACAAAATGACAGAACACACAGATTGGGGCCACCATTCCTCACTACAGAGTTCCAAACTGCCTCTAGAAGAAACAAACACAAGTAAATAACTGTGCACTGAAAGCTTCATAAAATGGGTTTTCACGGTCAAGCAGCTGCTCACAAGCCTAAGATCGCTAGGCACGATGCCAAGCATTGGCTGGGGTAGTGGACCATTTCTGTTGGCTCATTTGTCCTGTAACACTCACACAGTGTAAGTGGCAAATTTTTTTTTTAAGTGTAGTTTTGATATGACAGTGCCCCAGAATTACCCCTGCCCAGCACATTTAGCATCCGTTATGCTCCAAACACATGTGATCCAGCTAGTTGACTAATTAACAAGGCCTTTCTGGTTTTAAATGGTTGTGTAAAAGTAGAAAAACACTAAAATGCGCAGAGAAGAGTAAAATAGGGGACATGTTCTTTAAAGGAAGGGAGAAGATGTTCCTTTACTCGCAGAAAACTGGAACTTGAACATGACCCTTAGCCCCTTCTTTTCGAGTTCTTGCTCCATTGTTTGACATCTTGTTTTTCACTGGTGTGTGCAGAAGTGAATGGACATTTTAATCAGCAGACTAACAACCGAGCAAAATTTGCTGAACTTCTTTGTAGAAGCGGAATGACCATGTCACTCACCGTTGTACTGAGCTCAGTGCTGTGAGATGGTTTGCCTGACACCTTCCCTCCAATTTATGACAAGTTTATATTATTCTATCCTGCAGAGCCTGACAGAGGCAAAAACGAGATCTGGGTATAAAGTTTTTTGTTTCAAGGAGACTGAGAAGATTGATTTTTTTTTCTACTAAAAGACTTAAATTGCTTCGTGTGTTTTTCAGGCCTGAACTGTCATTCTTTGTGTGTTGTTTGGTTTTCCTCTGTGCCTTTTGTGCTGTCTGAGCGCTGGATTCAGGCTTTTCAATTTGCCTTTGCTGTTCTTATTTTCACCTCCTTATGATGGAAACTTTGTGAAGTCTTTGACCACAGAAGAGAAGGTGTGTGAGAAGCTCTCGATGCTCAGGTTTATTTGATCATGGAACCCAGCCTCGATTCATTAAGCTTTAAAAGTGTTGCTCAAGCCTGAAATAGTCTCAAATAACACATTTAGTCAAACCAAAGAAACTCTAATGGAAACAATAGAGAATACTACAATTACTGTATCAATAGAGTATTTTTCAACATAATTTCATGGCTATGAACATTCTAAATGAAGGAAAATGGTGCTTTGCACATTCATGATGGGAAGAAAATATGTGCAATACAGTATATTTATCTTTACACTTCAATCCCACATCTGTATTTCAGCAGCATGAGAAGCGAGGCCTTTAGAGAAGATGCCAAGTGTCAGGAAATGATGGTGGTATTTAATCAAATATCTTTCTCTTTCTGACCACAAAGAACAGATTAGCATGGTGGTGACAAGAAGGCCTTGTTCAATTTCTGCTCTTAAACTTGTTTTAGCTCACTGCATTTCGAGGCCATATGCTTTGAGACGGTACTGACCTGCCATTAGTTTACAAACTGATTTTGCAGTTAAGCTTGACTGCATTTCCATTTGAGAACTGCATTATTGATTGAAGAAAACAGAGTTGGTTTCCTATAAACTACAAATGACCAAATCGAGCGTATTTTCTTCCTTTGGTAATGGCCCTGAAATACACAGCCATCTTTTGAAAGGTACTGATGTTTTTCAAACAATAATTCAGGAGTAAAGAGAGGTTTTTAAATGGTCAAAATCCAAACACTTTGGCCATGTATTCAGTGTGTATGTGTGCATGCTGTGTGTACTGTGTGTGCATGTGTATTTGTTTTTGCATGCTTTCATGGAATAAAGTGCTTTGGCTTTGTAGGAAAACAAGTTTCCATTACAGGGAACAAACTTCAATATGGCATTTTTCTGCAGATGTTAGTTTTATTTTCAATTTATTTGTTAAGCATGGGGTCATACAACCATATGCAAACCATATGTGTATGCTTCCTGCTCAAATTATTTTGTTTATATACTTTCTGACAAGGTGTGTGTGTGTGTGTGTGTGTGTGTGTGTGTGTGTGTGTGTGTGTGTGTGTGTGTGTGTTCAGGGGAACAAGAGTATGTGATATCACAGAAGATTTGTTGTCTAACATCTGTTTGTGTTGAGTCTCTGAAGGACTTACTTGGCTTAATTTGCTGAACTTCTATGCACATGCTACATTTGCTTGTATTGTGCTGGTACACTTAAAGTGTATGATGCAATACGGAATACATGGATCCCAGCAATTGCCCAGTTCATAAACTTAACTAACTCCTACATGTGCCCTTGGCCTCAGAGTAATTGGGTGTCTTTATGAGCTGGTAATAGACAAGAGTGGAGTAATATATAAGAACTTCATAAAGAAGTCCATTAAGAAGACTCAGGGCCTACATACTCCTCGGTTCAGCACTCACTGCAACACGATGCAGGGTGTTTTCTAGACCAAACATGGGTACTAAGCTCATCTTGGTGATAAACACAACTACTAAACCTGGAGATTATTTGCTAAGTTCAATTAGATGTGTTAGAACAGGGAAACTGCTGAACTCCAGGACTGGAACCGGACACACCTGATGTATACCTTGTTAGTGAGTGAAAGCACTGCTTTCAAGCAGCATTAATATACTTCTCTGCTGTTGAGCTTCTGTCTGTATTGGGAGCTGGCCATCCCTGACATATTCTAATCCAAATGGGTTGGCAACTCAGAGCTCTTGGACAGATTCATACATTTTAGCTTATGGTTCCAGTGGAAGTGCATTGTATTTTGGCAAAATGGCACAACAGAGGATTACAGTACTTCATGCTTATAGAAGAAATTATTGGTTTTTAGCAGTACACATAAAGTCCTTCAGTCTTTGAGAATTCTGCCAAAAACTGAGACCTGAGAATCAATCAATCACTAATGTAATCGAATGCTTTTGCCCTGTTTATGTGAGTTTCATGCGAAGTACACAAATTGGTGTGACCATTATTTTAATATCAATGTGCGTAAATGTTTCATTTGCATTGATCCAGACTAAGGCCAGACAAATAACGTTGAGTTTTTAAATTTATTTGGGCATTCATTTGCTAGATAGTGAGCATGATGGTGCCATAGAATATATTGTCATATATGTTATCATGCTTTTACAAGCTCAGTGCCACATCCATGTGCTGTAAAAAAATGCATGTCTTATTTAAAGGGTCCATATTCACATTTTCTTGAATTTATATTTTCCCCTTGAGATCCATGTGTGCTGTTTATGTGAATTTATGTATCATAAAAGTCATAATCCTCTCTTTTTCTGGAAGAGTATAGCAGGCTTTTTTTATTGCTGTGCTGTTAATATTATTTGGGTGCCAGGTAACGTGTCACATTTAAAAAGCATTGACACTGTTGGCTGGATGTTTGTGGTCGGTGGACTATTCTCAGCCCAGCGGTGACACTGAGGTGTTTAAAAACTCCAGCAGCACACATGCACAAAGTTCCACTACCGCGTGTGGCCACAGGCCGTCACTGGAGGAAAATCATGTCTGAGCAGCCCTAGGCCTCCTGTACGCTCTCCAAGGTGCTGAATCACCACCGTGCAGCCTATTTCAGCACCTACCTGGCAATTCTGCTAGGGATGAGCAAACCATCCATGGCTGGCGACCACTGATGAGCCATAGCTGAAGCTAGCAGACAGCATGAAAGCGGCACACCAGTGCTCTCTTGGGGAGCAGCCTCGGTCACCCCAACAGCCTCACAGGATTTGAGCCTTCAGCTACTCCTATACCATATTTTCCCACCTGTAGTGGGGACATTTGTCCCTATTTTGTCTCACCTCTGTTCAGTCCAATGAAAATAATCGTTCCTAATTTATCTGGATTCTTTGTAAGTGTGTTCAGAGAAGTTGGCCTTTACATTGGATGGGGGAATGAGGGAATGAACACACCTACTCAGAGGCCAAGAATCTTATAAAAAGAAAAAATAAAAGAAAAAAAAAATTCCATCTCTTTTTCCCCTACCTGCATAGTCAGGAAAACCCTCAACATGATAAGCCATTCTCTTTTTCATACAGGGCAATGGAAAACTTGCTCCAACATATCCTGCAACAACAGGAACTCAAGCTGACTTGCTCTTGGAAGCTTGTCACCAAAGATCTCGTAGCCATGCATGACATCGCAGCTACCCAGCCTCTCCCTGACCCCAAGAAAGCCACCCAGCACCTTCTCACAAAACTCTCTACAGACAATGACATTAAGGCCTTTTTCCCTTCCTTAGAGATCATGATCGATCGGCAACTGTGGAAAAACTAGGAACGGACACAGATCCTGACCCCGTATTTGTCAAAAGTAGCGTGGCCTACTACTCCCTTTCAGGTGATCATGCTGAGGACTATGACAGGCTGAAGATGGAAATCCTAGCCAGGGTGGGGCCCCTTCAGTTCTGTGAAAATTTCATTGCTCTAACAAGGTGCTGGCTACATCCTGAACAACCAGCCAGAGAACAAATGATAGAAAGACCCTCCAAGACCTGGCTTACGGGCTGCATCATCCATTCTGCTGCACACAGCCATACCACCCCCACACACCCTGGGCTTAATCAGGAAAAAAATTAGGAACCCACCTTCTTTGGCAGTGCTGTCACCCTAGTTTGATCAACTATAGTGCCACAGCTACATGAAATCATTGAAACATTGGACCTATTGCATGTGTCTATGATTTCCAGTGGATCCCAGCGGTCAGGATATGGCTAGGACAAAGAAAGAATGGCACCTTAAGGAGGACTTTTACTCATGGGCAGGAACTTCCCTTCTCAGAGCACTCAATAGGCAATCCTAAAAAAGCAACAAAATGGAAGCTCTCTGGGAAAAAGTGCATGGTGCTGAAAGAGAGTGATGAGAGTCTGACCACTGGGCCCAAAGATGAGAATCCACAAGACACCAACCCACTCCTTACTCTATTCCAACATGTCAAAAAAGAGACCGCCTTTGGCAATGAGTAGAAAATGGTTGATTGGCTGAAAATACCTGGAAGAACATGCTTGTACATAATTATATGGCGTCGGGTCATGAGTACATCCTGATTCTGGTCTGATTATGAGACAATCTGGAAATGCTGCCACTGAATAAAGCCACCATGAAAACCATCATCAGTGGCTGGTGGTGCTCTTTAGGAGGGTGGGGATACTCAACAAACTAATGGTTCAGCCCCATTGTGCTAATGCTGAAACCAGATGGAAGTTGGTTGTTCTGCAATGATTTCAGAAAACTCATTCAAGCCTCGACATTTGACTCCTACCCCTCTGACTCTCATCAATGACCTTGTTGATAGGCTGGGAGAGGCTCATTTCAGAACCAGACGAGACCTTACCAAGGCCTACTTTCAGTGTAACTCACCCTTGAAACCAAATACAAGACCACCTTTTTCAGCTCTGGTGGACAATGGAATTACACTGTTCACTCTTATGGCTTACATGGAGTCCTGGACACCTGTAAGAGGTTGGTGGACATTAGAGGTTGGTGGATGTCAGAAGAATGCCGCTGCTTCTCTGGATAATGTGACTGTCCACTCAGAGTCCTGGGCAGTGCACACATTCAATCTAAGTGTTCGGAATACCATTTGAGGGGCTAGACTCACTTCCAATCATACCAAATGCTACCTAGCTCTGTCTGAAGCCCAGTACTTTGGGTTTACTGTTAGACGTGGACCGCTTCACTCACAAGAAAGGAAAATTTGAGCCATTTATGACTCTCTCTGGCCCATGACAAAAATCCAGGTACATTCCTTCTTCGGGTGGACATGATGTTCTAGGCATTTTTCCCCTAACTTCTCCTCAGTAGATTTCCCCTCAGATTGAGCCTGAAAAGGACAACCAGAAAAAGTACAATGGACCACTGCCACAAAGAACACATTTTAATGGCTAAAGGAACTCCTCTCCTTTACCTCTGTTCTCCGCAAGCACGATTTCCAAAGGACCCTCCTTGTCTAAGTGGGTGCCTCCAGTACCGGACTCAAGGTTGTTCTGTCTCAGGATTTTGATGGGAAGAAGCTTACTACTGTTGAAAAAAGGTATGCCATAGTAGAGAAGGATACCTTGGCTATCAAGTGGGCAGTAGATAAGCTTAAGTTTTATCTAACTGGTCATAAGTTTGTTCTAATCATTCTTCCTTATAGTGGATGGCAGAAGTGATCCACTAGTTTCCCTCATTGCAGAATCATAACTTTCTGGTGAGGTATCATTTTGGTGTGAAGAATGCTAATGCAGATTGTCTTTCTTGACTGGCTGCCCACTGGTGTAGCACACTGCAGTTGCTTGGGTCAAGTGAAGGGAGTGCGGATTGTGGCAACAGGCTGCAGCGCCAGTGGAGAAAAATAATGTCTGAGCCACCCAGTCCTCCTGTGCACTTTTTACTGAAACACCAACCTGCAGCTGATTTCCGCACATTTTGTTGTGGACCTGCTCAGCGCGTGCCCTGAGAGATGAACCAAGCAAACCACCCACAGCTGGTGACTGCTGGTGAGCCACAGCTGAAAGCCAGTAGACAGAAGCATAAAACCAGTACACTCTCTCTCACTCTCTCTCTCTCTTTCTCTCTCTCTCTCTCTCTCCACAGAGTATTAAATGGACTTTGAGCCAGAAATAGACAATCTACCACCCAAACCTGGGCTGAGGTACCACCTTTCCTCTGGCCTTCTTTATGCAGTCCATAAACCTCACAGGGATGGAGCCTTTAGCAACTCATGCACCCCCCTTTTTTCATGTTTTCATCATTTATCTGAGACATCTTTTTACTTTTTTTCCCACCTCTATTCAGTCCAGTGTAAATAAACATTCCCTAATTTTCCTAGGACTCTTGGCCTCTGTCTGAGTGTGTTCAGCTCAGTGAAACTGGTCTTGTTACACATGTCCGTGTCACTGCTGTGCTCAGAATAATCCACTTTCCAAATGGTACCAGCTCACTGTTGGTCCTGTGGTGGTCCAGACCATTGATGAATGGATACAGAGAACCAGATGGACAGGTTTGTAATTGTAAACTCTAAGGTGCATCTATAGAGTACATGGACCTGATAAAATGGGCAATAAGTGTAGATACAAGGTAGGCAGTGTAGACGGCTGTAGGCTGAATATGAGGATATGCTGTATGTGACAAAAAACAATGAATTGAAAACTGACCAATTTTGCAGCTTAGTGTCTATATATAGACGAAATGGGACAAGCCCTTTAAACCTTTTTAAGAACAGATTTAGATGTCATACAGCCAAATACCAAGTTATTTCAAGTTATTTGGTGTCCATAACTTACCTTCGGATCTCAGTGTGCTTTTGTGTGCAAAACAGATGTAATTCACAGTCTGGATTTGGTCAGCACCCAAGCAGCTCAGAGAGGATCACAGTGGAGTTATGCTGTTTGGTGAATGACAGATAGCTACCAAACAGCTAATTAGCTGTGCACCTGGTCTCCTGCATTCAAAGGGAATGCTGACATCCTATTAATTACAGCCCTGATCCTGAACTGATGAGGACATCAATACATTTGCTGCAGTTTTAACCATACATCCTGCATCCAGGATTACTCAGGTTCAATGTCTGTGCAGGGAACATCTTCATGGCAATTTACATAGACAACTCACTGATTATAGGCTGGTAGAATAAGTGAATGCACTGATGGTCTGATGTAGAAAAAGGAATGCATCAGAAGCCCACTCCTGTGTTTATCAGCCTGTAAACCTGCTTTATTCCAGGGTCTGGTGGCTTCTCTCCTTCTGTTTTTCAGTGCTTGTAACTGTAGAGCTTTTTTTTCACAACCTCCATAATGGGTATGAAGACAATAAAAGTTTCATCAACTTCCATCACTGTAAATCCAATAGAGAAAGTTATTGATCATTTTTGTTTTCGCTTTCGTTTATGATGCCATTACATTTGAAAGGGCAGAAAATAGAAAGACGCTTGATCCAACGGGCATGCTGAGAGTACTTGAAATAAGCCAATGCTCTGTGAAGTGCCATTCAACTCTACTGCAGGCTGCAGTTCAGACACTTAAAGGTGGAATAAGATCAGCAATTCTTAATCATAATACATACTGGTGAAGCTTTATAATATGTTTTGAACGTACAGGACAACCTATTCCTAATACCTTATTCTTACACGTGACAGGTTGAAAAGTCAGCTGCAGTAAGGCATTATTATGGTGCAGTGAGTGGGGGTGGCAATGACTCATCATCACGAAGCCGAGAGTTACTGGTCCTATTTCTAGTTTGGGCTATATGAATGCTGACCCTCTGCACCGCTGCTGTTGTCCTCTTGAACAAAGCACTTAACCCTGAGCTGCTTCAGCAAACCTGTCTCCTCTGTTCTGCTGGAAACCAGCAGCAACTAGTCAATGGCCCTGCCATGCATTCAGAAAGTTGCAGACATGTGGGGAATGGACAGCCACTGCCACACCAGTGGCAGCAAGAGAGTTTTCTGTGTGCAGTAATTGAGATCACAGTCCAATCTAGGTTGTCGTTATAATAAAAGTCTGCCCAGTAGTTAAAGAGTATATTTGTCACAGTGTGTACGCCATGTTACACCAAAGTTTATTAAAGACTTGGTACAACTCTGACCTGATCTACTAACAAAGTTTATGCAAGACTGAATCATTCGAATGAGCAAAATAGCACATGTTGTCTACTTTGCAGGTTTTCCATAATGAATATGAATTTGTCTATGTAAAATTCAATAAGAATTTTCCTTCGTAACAATGCAAGCACATTTAGAGATGGCTTTTGTGCATGTAGGCCAATACCACTAAAGGACAGTAACTAACATGATACGAATTTCATTCCTGTGTGTATTTCCTCCAACATAGTGATCATACTCACTCAGTGATAAAATTGGTAAAAATAAAAAGAGAACATTAAAACATTAAAGAGAACATTAAAAGAAAACTGCATGAAGAAATACAGAACTTCAGAAAATTAAAATGATTTATTTATGTCACATCTTTTCCAACACATGGCCTTGTACTGCGATATCATTTAATTTATATATTCTGTGCTGTCAAAAGTGTGACTATCAAAAGTTTTAAACTTGAACCTTGGTTTTGCGTGTGTTGCCGTCTATGCAGCTATTATTTAGAAATCGCACACAAGATACACGTATCTACCATGTTTCAAACATAAATTAGTACTTCTTAAATGGTATGTGAGTAAAATCAGTGTCTGGAACACCAAAACCAGTGTAGAAATAAGCAGAAAAAGTGATAAATTGGTTTTGATAAGTGGAGTTAGATAATACACTCATCTAACAGCACTATCCGTCTCTTCTCAGATTAGAGCAGTCAAAGGTGCTCCGCATGAGTGCAACTTTAATCCTCTTAATAAACAGCAGGTCAAGAGAAACATAATAACGCACTTCTAAATGTGCTTTAAATGTCCACATTCTGTTAAAAAAAGTAGTTGGATGTGCTGACACATTCCACGAGGCACGCATGACTGATTAGTTTGATTTGGTAATGAATCGACTGGAATAATAATGCAGGCTCACTCACCAATGTTCTGTTTCCAGTCTTGATTTAGAAAAATGGATTCCTTTGCAAAGTTTGACCACAGTAAGGTCAGCATATTTATTCAGACTGAATTTAATTTCACGCTCCACCAACCAGAGCTCTGTCATTTGTATCCATTGCCCCAAATTTTTCTTTTATAACATCTAATTGTGAACTGATCATGTTAACTAACCAATTAGAACAGCACATCTATGGTCTTCTGATTAGGCATCCAAACCAAGTTTTTTTTGCTTGTCTGTTTGGTTATTTTTCTAATTGTTACATTCAGCTGAAGTGTGACAACAAACAGCTGTGCAAAACAATTGAATGTTGCCTCTTCCAGTTCTGCTTCTCTATTTCTCTGTATGTTTACAGAACAAAACAGAGAAATTCTTCAGAAACAGAGACTCTGTGTTTGTTTTTTAGCCCTGCAGCTTAGAAGGTTATATGCTGAGTGGTTTTCCAGTGCGGCAGTCATCCACCTGGGTGCTATGGTTTGATCTTCCTCATTCATCTAAATTCACATGCCACTAGACAGCTGTTGGGTCCATACATCATTGACAATCAGAGACAAACTCCCCCTGGCTTTGAACTGGAGCCCAGCTTTTGAGCCATGGCCTGACATCTCTGGGCCTGGCTACTCAAACACATCACTGGATGAAGATCATTATGCTACATGACACTAACTGTTTCACAGGGCACTGTGGATAAAATAATTATATAGCGTTATGATAACCTTTGATCTTTGTGTTGTCATTCACTTGGGGAGCAAGGCCTTGTTTTCAGAGTTCATAGCATGCATTATTATTAATAAGTAATTAAGAAGTTTTAGCAAGTACTAGATTTTATTCCAGGCAGTTCTGGACCATTTCTATTGGCCCATATGTTGTTCACACAATGTATGAAGGAGCTTGTGTTTCTCAAATAATTAAAAAAAATAATAATGAATGAATGAATGAATGAATGAATGAATGAATGAATGATTTAGAGGTTGTTTTTTAGAATTAGAATTTTGTGATCCTGTCATACTACACTGATCTGTGATACAGCCAGTAATGTCAGTTCTGTATGAATCAGCACTATCATCCTTGTGTGAGATTGATTACATGTTCATTGTGAGAGATGGATGGCAGAGTCCAAGTCTCTACTTTTTATGTTGCACACCAGCCAGCTGGGGGTCTGCATGGTCATACAGCTTGTCTGAGTGCTTAGCATTCTCCTCAGAGTGTGTTAGCATGTTGGTAGGGCTGCATGGCTTGTATTTTAATAAGCTGCAGTACCACAATGCACATCGTAGGAGAAGACAGAATGCAGTCATTGTGGTGAGAAATGGGAGAGCTTACTTGGGAGATGGCTATGACTGCACCAAGAAGATTTATGTTGTCCTATAGTGCTCTTATATGACATCATTTTAATTGAACAATTGTACTGGCATGGTCAGTGAAAGTTGGGCTCTATCGTGTGGGACCCTAGCTCATCAGGAGTCAGAGCAGGGAGTATAATTGTGTGCAGTCTCATGGGGTGGGCAGGATGGCATAGTTCCTCCTCTCTGTCCATGCAGGGTGTTCCTAGCCAGTCAAGGATATCTCTTATCTCACGCAAACAGATCTGCACACTGAACGCTCTCCTCTCTTCAGCTGCCTACGACAATACACACTTACTAGAAACAAATAGATTAATGTCATAAACTACTTCTCTTTCTGTGCCAAAATTAGTAACCATTAAGCTTGCAGTTTATAGCAACACCTTGACTCACAAACAAATGTTAAGCAAAGGTCATAGCCCACCTAGTTCACCGAAATAGTACATTATGCCTTCAGCATTCTTTTTTTTATTATTTCAGCAGGCCTTTACAAAGGAAATACTGCAGTGCTGTTAGTTCAGGAATTAATATTTTATAGTACTGTATTTGTTTTGCCCTCTGGAGCGTTTGTCCTGGGATTCAGAAATGCCGCCTGCCCAAATCTAGCACAGCACTTCAAGCAAATATCCCAAAAATAATAAAACAACATAAATATACAGCACACAGTCTTTAAAATATAACGCTGCAGACTTGTAATTCACCAAGGAACATTTAATGCCAGAGTAAATAAATGAAATATCTGAACATGCAAACAACATTTTTCCTTTCAGCAAAAACTCTTTAGTACCAAGATTATAGGGTGAAGCCCTCCTTAAAGGAGTAGATCAGCAAAAGCAGAAGCTGATCAGCCAAGACATGTCTGAAGTCCAAAATTTGCTTCTTTGAGCACACAGTATGACTTACTGTGAGCTGTAAAAAATAAACAAGGTGTCAGTATGTAGCTGAACATTGCGAGGAACCACTTTAGACAACAGAAAATCTTTTCATAAACCACCTGAAGAGTATGAGTGTTTCGGGCAACAACCTTGGATATAGAGGCATGTGGTCCAAGGCCAGTCATCTTCAGCTCTGGTGTTCTGGCTGTCCTTAGCAGTCTTTTTTTCACCCCAGTGCTAAACGTGTCTTGCCTGATTGACTATGTCTGGTGTGAAAAGGAAAATGTGTAAATTATATTTTTTCTCAACTTTTTCTTTAAGGCCATTTAACCTATGAAATGCTTTAAATATGAACATGTGTTAACAAAAATCAGCATAATGAATAAATAGCAGCAGTTAAACATGCTACAACTGTTCAGTGTTCAGAGTTGGTACAGAATCCTTTTTATTTTATGATATAATTTATGTTTTTAGAAATAGACACTTCTTTGTGGTATGGAAATGAGGACCACTGAGTGGACTAGTCAAATTGTTATCTTTGAGCTCTTGAACTGTAAGGAATGTTTCATATATGGAAAAAATACATATTGCCCCCATTTAGTAGTAAATAAAAAACAGCTATGAACAGTCAGTGTGTAGAAAGGGACTTACCGCAGTTCCTTTCAGCTATGGTCTACCATTTTTCTCTGCATGTTTATGGTGAGCATGTTGCATGTTGCATGTGTGGGTTTTATTTTCTGCCCCAAGCTGTTTGAACTGCAGTCATGACAACAAAGCTGTGACTGGTCAGCCTGATTTTAATGCATTTGTACAATATAGAAAATCCAGCTGGCTCCAATTTTTAAAACCTCATATTTTTTGTTATTGTTAAATGTAATGATATTTTTGTAATGTGATTTTGAACCATTTCTACTGGTCAGTTTATCATGAAATGTCCATACAAAAATAGAGAGTTAAAAGACTTCACAAAGGTGAATAATCAGAATCACTGATTCTGATTATTAACATCAACCAATGATGTTTCCTCTAAGTGGCCTAGTGGATTTAGTCCATGCCAACAAAATGCCCATCATAGCATAACAGAGCCGCTGGACCCCTTCACTCTTCACTCGCTCACTTGTGAAGAATAAAGTGTGGGAGTCCTCATTTGGCCACAACACCGTTTTCCACAGCACTGTAGACCAGTGTGTTTATGGTTTCTACACCACTGAACTCTCAGATGTGTATTCGTCTTTATAATGAGAGGTTTCTGCATCGCCACCCTATTATAACATCTCTCTCTCTCTGTAGTTGTGCTCAGACTGTTCCAGATGACACAGCCTGATCATGTGCTGCACTGAAATTCTCCATCATCTGATAAATACACTATATGGACAAAAGTATTGGGACGGTTGACCATTACACCAGCTGGGATTTTTTGACGTTGCATTCAGATACATAGACTTTAATATGGAGTTGGTCCCCCCTTTGCAGCTATAACAGCTTCCAATCCTCTTGGAAGGCTTTCCACAAGAGTTTCTGTGGGAATTTGTGCCTATTCATTCTGTAGAACATTTATGAGTTTGGGCGCTGATGTTGAATGAGAAGGCCTGGCTCACAATCTCCGTTCCAGTTCATCCCAAAGGTGTTGGATGGAGTTGAGGTCAGGGCTCTGTGCAGGTCAGCCAAGTTCTTCCACACCAAACTCATCCAACCAAAGTTGGAAGCATGGCGTTGTTCCAAAAGGTCTTGGTATGCTCAAGCATTAAGATTGCCCTTCACTGGAAGGAAGGAGCCTAGCCCAAACCCTGAAAAACAGATCTGTCCCAATACTTTTGTCCATAAAGTGTAGTTGTCTCTCTGGTATACCTTATTTAATACACTAATGCATCATCACGGAATGTACGCTTTCAACCACGATTTCATACTGGAATCCATGGATGTAGTTGCTGTTCTTATTGAAGCACTAGTCATTTGAACTGTCTTTGTAACTGAAGATCCTGTGATTCTTGCTCAAGTAATGAACACTAATTCAAATTCGCTTAGCTCTTTTCCTCTTGCCGTCTTGATCCATAATTGAAGTCAACTAGGAGCTTCTCAGAATTTTTATACACACCACAAACCAAGGTAGTACACATATGTCTCTATGCTCTTTTATTCAGGTTTTCCTTTTCTTTTTCACTCATCTGTCTGTTACACGGCCATTGCCAGGACAGAATGAAAGGGGGCAGGCGTTTGAAATCCTGATGGGGAGCTGTGATGATTTGAGTGTAACCTACTTGGCAATTACCCAAGTGACCTCAGTGAAATCAGTCTGAAGAGTGCTGCAGCAGTGGTGTGCCAGAACATTATCACATAGGCATACAACATAAGTTACACGAAGAGCATACGATTATAAAACTCCATTCCCTGGGCTACTGTTTCTCTCTAGCAAGCTTTTGAGCATGACATGTCAGCTGTTTTTAGCGGCAAGGATAATTGATGACACTAAACCTAATGAGTTAACAAAGAAAGACTTTCCTAATTGTTTCCTTAGCAACTTAGAAAACTAATTTAGCCACATTCCTTGGATTTTGATGGGTGACACGGTCTGCCACAGTGTTTAATTCAGACCCAACACATTACTCTTGCCTTTGATGCCTCTTTCTGCACCTTTGAAGTATCAAACCTGGAGTGTCAATAAATATATGCACCAAAATTCCACACATACCCGTTCAACAATCTGCATATGTCACAGGCCCCAGAATAATCTGACGTAATATTCACCAATCACCCATAACAATTAAACCTCTGACAGGTGAAGTGAATAAAACCGATTATCTTGTTACAGTGGTGCCTGTAAAGGGGTGGGATGTATGGCAGCAAGTGAACAGTCAGTTCTTGAAGTTGAAGTGCTGGAAGCAGCAATGGGCAAGGGTAAAATGGGCAAGGGTAAGGATTTGAGCTACTTTGAAAGGGGCCAAATTGTGATGGCTAGAAGAATGGGTGAAAGCATTTCCAATATGGCACGTCCTATGGAGCGTTCCCAATATGCAGTGGTTAGTACCTTCCAAAGGTGGTCAAACAATGGACAAGCAGTCAACTGACAACAGGGTCTTTGGCACCCGAGGCTTATTCATGTGAATGGGGAGCAAAGGCTAGCCCATCTGGTCCGATCCCACGGAAGAGATACTGAATGCTGGTTATAATAGAAAGGTGTCAGAACGCACACTGCATCACAGTTTGCTGCATGTGGGGCTGTGTTGCGGCAGAGCAGTGGGAATGCCCATGCTGACCCCGTCCACCATCGAAAATGTCTACAATGGGAATGTTAGCATCAAAATTGGATCATGGAGCAATGGAAGAAGGTGGCTTGGTCTGATGAATAGCATGTTCTTGTACATGATATGGACAGTCCTGCTGGGAAAGCTTGGATCATGGCATACATGTTACTTTGACACATACCATCTACCTGGACGATGTTGCAGACCAACTACACCCTTTCATGACTACTGTATTTCCCAATGGCAGTGGTGTCCTTCAGGGGGATAATGTGCCCTGGCAAAACTGCAAAAATTGTCCAGAAATGGAACATGACAAGAAGTTCACAAGGTGCTGACTCAATCCAAGCATCTGTGGGGCGTGCTGAACAAAGGAGTCCAATCCATGAAGGCCCCACCTTATAAGACTTAAAGGATCAGCTGCTAACATCTTGGTGCCAGATACCACAGCACACCTTGTGGAATCCATGCCTTGATGGGTCAGGGGTGTTTGGCGGCACAAGGGAGACCTACACATCATTAGGCATTTGGTTTTAATGTTATGGCTGATCTGTGTACATGACCCAGTAAGCCAGTCCATTTCAGATGAACATAAAACAGACACTGAGCATTATATCCTGTCCCAGATTTAATAAAAAAAAGTTGATGACAATGAAAAATAGACTTTCAACATTTTACCATTGTCTTAAAAAAGAACTAGCTGTATTCATTGATCCATTTATCACTGACTTTAATGTTAAGTGGTGCATACAAGTGAGAAACAAGTACACCAGTGGCATAAAATCTCCACAATTGAGGCATAGCAATTACTGACTTGGCAGTATTCAAAGCATGCAGTTTAGCCAGGACTACCACTGATCATTACACTTTGCCAAAAATGCTGACTGGAGTGGATACGGAGGCAAGGATTATAGCATCATTTTTCTCCCTCTGTCACACACACACACACTGTAGGATGTATGTGTGTTTGGGAGCTGCTTTTTGAATACAATACTTTGGATCATTTAAAATAGAAAAGCTCTGTTTCCTACTGATGTCTTTATACAGTGTTTAGCAGCATGTCATGTATTTGTTAAAGGCATTGAGAGTGTAATTGGGAGCTTGAATGTCATGCAATATTAAAGGTTGTTTAGAAACCCATTTTCTGTTAATATGCTCATGATGAGGTACTGCATTCTCTTGAGTAAATTTTTAAAAAATATGTATTTGGCCAAAAGTATGTGGACACCTTTACATTTGTGGGTTTGGCTAACACCCACTGCTAACAGCTGCATAAAATGAATCATACAGTCATGCAGTGTTCAGACACTGGCTTGACAAGCTCAGTGACTTAAAACATGACTCTGTCATAGAATGTTAACTTTCTGACTTCTCCTGTTTCTGTTAGAGCTGCCCTGGTTAACTGTAAGTGCTGTTACTATGAATAAGTAGAAAGGTTTAGGAGCTATAACAGCTCAGCCAAAATGCACATAGTTCTGGAATGACATTCAAAAAGCACATACTCCATGAAGAGTTTAGATCTAATATGCATTAAAATTTCACTTTCATGATATTTGATATATGTTGCAAATGGACAGAGCATTACACTCCTCAAAAGGATGATTTGAGTATCCACATATTTTTGGCCATGCATTGTATACAATGCTTAGGTGATGTCTGAATTACAAAAGAAACATTATTTTCTAAAAGTTCATGTTATCATTTACATGTTTCCATGGCAACTGAACTCTAAAACACAGGTGAAAACACACCTACATTTTCACATGCTTCTCTAATTTTGGGACAATATTATGCATTGCTGCGTAAATGTCTGTGGTTAATATAATTTAAGGGCTGCTGTGTGGCAATATTGAAATTTTACATGAATAATTCATAAAGACATGAAGAAGATAAAAATGATTTATCTCAATAATGATTTAATATTCTATAATAACCCTGAGAGTCATATTGAAGCAGCAGACTTGTCCTCTCACCCTTTATCTAAATAAAATCTGACTCAGTGATTTTATAATACACATACTATGAGTTTTCATTATGATAAGGACAGATTGCCATACACGGCAAAGTGCCACAATAAACGGCAGTCCAAATGAAGTCTTTGTTTCTGTGTTGCACAAACTCAAACTTCAACAGAAGTCATATTAATATTCACATTCAAAGAAAAAACTTCGAATTTTCCCTCACTGTGCCACGGGTTTCATGCCAAAAGTAGTGCACGGCATCACACAGATCCACAAAGGCGGGAATGAACATTATTGCAAGTTCAATGGAAGATATTAATGGACCTCCCTCAGTGTGCAGTGTGCACGTTATGACAGTTTTATGCTCTACACGCTTCCAGTGCGCTGTTTGGACTGTGGCTCCCTGCAATGCTTGCATGGCCAGAATTTTGCATAACTTCAGTTGCCTGTAGTCATTCCATCTGTTTCTGAACTGCAGCAACATGAACAAAGGCACACACACACAAACACACATACACACACACACACACACACACACACACACACAGACGGACTCCTTCATTTTCTTGTACTAATATACATGCACATTTTGTAAAACAGCTTCTAAAACACCATGATGCAGTTTAAAGAAAATATGCTGGGCAGATATGGAATAATGCTTTGCATTATACCACTGTTACTCTGTGAACACACACACACACACACACACACACACACACATAGATAGATAGGTCTACAAGTAATCAAACAGGCTGTACTATCTCATTCTCTTGTCTGTTTTAACACACTGAGAACATAGCAAGTACACCTGAAGTCCATGATGTTCTATTTCACAAAATGTGGGCCACAACAGTGGAAAACAGGATGAGAAACTGAGCTGCCATGAAAAGAGCCATGAAAATAATTTCAAACAAACAAACAAATAGATAGATGGATAAATAAATACATGTACATTAAAACTAGGCACTAACCTATAGGAATTGCTGTCCATTTTTTTCTAGAAATATCAACAAATAAATAAATACATAACTAACTGAATGTGTACAACTTACTTTGCATTAACCGGAACTGCAATTAGCAATAAAACATTTCTTATAACATTGTAATTTTACATTCATTTCTTTGATAAAAATTCCAAACTTTCAGTTTTACATGGACTAATATAAAATGAATTTGACAGAAAGGTATTGTTGTTTTTCAGAAAGAAAAAAAACATCTTTTTAATGGACCATATTTTCCTTATTATTTAGCTTTCAAAAATCTGTCAATACAGATCAAACGCAATGCAAGTAATGTAACAAACTAATTGTTGCATCACATTTAAAGCAGAACAACTATAATAACTACATCTAAAGATGAATTAAGCATCATGTAATTCTACAATTGCTGGCACTGAAGGACTCCATAAAATGTGTAATGTGAGCATTTCAAACCTAGGAGCCTGTAAAACATTTCCTTCATCTGTAACATCAGATTGGCGTGGTAGCCTTGCTGGTGGTTTGAGGTATGATGGAAGGCCTACGCTGCAGTCTGGGCTGTTTGTATAACATGTGCAATCTCCCCCCACCCACGGTGCTACTGGCACTCACTTTCATATCTGGGGGACACTTGCCTTTGAAAAAAACTTCTGAGAGGAACCCCTCCGCTCTCAGAGTCATGCATTTAGTCCAGAAGCCAGTTACTCTCGTTTGACACACAGAATTGCACAGAAACTCCTTGAAATATTATGCTGTGGAAAAGTTGTTTTGCTATCAGTTACCACTAAGTGATGATGCTCATGGACTGCAGCAAGTCTAGCTGTCATTTACTGTGGCAATACAAAGCTACGGAATAGTGTGTTCTTACGTTTCTCCAGATTCAAATACACCTTACAGACCTTTAGACTACTGCGATACAGTGAACAGCATTATAGCTGTAGAGATGTATCGCGAAGAAATGAGTGCGGTTTGAATCAACTGCCGAGTCCCAAATTGTGTTATTATGAATTGTGGGAGGTTGGAGGTTTGCAAGAATCCTGTTACTTCTATTAGTAATTGTGAGAATCTCTGTTTAGAGTTACTACATAATGTTGAGTTCCAAATTAAAATGGACTAAGTTGTTGTAGCTAATAAAACTATGTGGAATGTAAATGAATGTGTAATATAAATGAATAATTGACTTCATGGCAAACATAACTACAACCAAATATCCCATCAATGTAACTTGCTACATGCATTCAAAATGTCCTCTACAATTAACTACACATTTCTTACGCACTATATTGTATTTTATATCCATATATAAAAGTAAAGTGTCAGAACACAGGCCGGCTGATCTCTTCAATAGTGCTCTCCTCTTCCTCTTCAGGGACTCCAGCAGGCTCTGCTCTCCATCACTTCGCAATAACAAAGATAATCATTAATAATAAATAATAATAGCAAATAACAAAAAAGGTCTATGTAATGTAACTCTTTAAGAAATCACCCATGTAGTCATTACATTACTCTAAATCACCATATTTTACTGTAAATACAGTCACATAATACTCTGACTGGCAAAAAGAGAGGCATTTTGGCAAAAGCGGTATTTTTAATGGGATTTTGCCAATGTAAAGCTTCTGCACCTTCACAATATATAAAAAAGAATACATATGTAGGTGGAGCAAGGATAGGCCTATTGGTGAACTAATCAGTCTCTAGAAATGACTCACTATGAAACTGAGGCGACTTAGAAAACACGACGGTCACTGGGGAGTTCCTACGCTGCATGTAAAAAGGAGCAATAGGCTGACCTTGTATGGCCTGCTAGTTCCAGCCTCGTTTGGAGAGTGTCCTTGACTTTTGGCGGAAAGACAGCATGGGCGAGAGGTCCTCAGGGCATTTTGTGGATTAGATTAGAACTGTGCGGAATTGGTAAAGCCACCTGGGCAACAAGCCTTCAACTACAATCCAATGACTAGTTCAGTTTGAAAGGTTTCGTGATGTATTTTCTCTCTCTTTCTCTCTCTCTCTCACTCTCTCTCTCCCCCTCAACCCCCCCCCCCACACACACACACACAATACACACACAGTACACACACAAACAAACACACATAGAATTGCTAATATATCTTTAATAGATAAACAGTGTTCCATCAGTTTATTCTGCTAAAAAAAAAACTGTCACTCTGAAAATATCTGAGCAAGTGGGCCTTTCCAGTTTCTTTCCTCGCTGGACAAAGGTGTGGAGCGGTCAGCCTTTGTGTAGAGGGTTCAGGGGTCTGTGGAGCCCTGTGGCAGTCTATAGGCAGTGACAGAGTCTGGCTGTACTGAGCACTAACTCCTGTGGAAACATTACGCCTCCCTTGGCAGTGGGTCTCTGGAGGACAGGTGCAGGAGCTGGTGCCAGCGAGTGTTTTAAGTTGCTCTTTGTAGGAGAGGAAAAAGAGGGATGTTCTTTGCACTCCCTCTGTATGGGCAACTGGATCTGCAAGAAGCTCAAGAAATGACTCTGCACTTCAAGTAATGAAGTTAAAGGTGCAGGTAACATCGTTGAGAACATTTTTCATCTTTTGGGAGAAGATGAACAATATCTAGCACTGGACAATCTAGTCGTCTCCGGGCACCTCACTTGTTATTGTTTTATATTGTTTGCACAGTAATTGCCAATGTCATAAAACTTCATATGACTGAAATTGCAACTTTACAAAGGAAGAAAAAAAAATCCAGACTTTGATGAAAATGAAGGTAACAGTATTTCTTTCTAAGTGACTTTGGACTATTTCAATTGGTCCATTTGTAATGAAATGGTCAGTGCAGTCAGTGTTATAAAAACATAAAAACATAAACATCTAAAAACAGAAATAGCAGAATTACAAAGCTTTCTGACAGCAACAGTATAACAGTGTAACAGTATAACAGTGGAACCACAATAACATCATGTTAAAAAAAAAAATCCAGAAATGTGTCAGTACCAATGCAGTCTCAGATTTTTGCTTCTTCCATTTAACTTACCAATATGCCAGGGTAGCTGGGTCACTACCCTGGCATATTGGTAAGTTAAATGGCCACTATCAGTGGAAGTATATTGCAGTATTGCAGCAAGGAATGTTCTGTCAACTTCTACAGTCTGTCAGTGTGGGGAAATAAATCAGATGTTGATTTTTTTGTGTGAAACACTAAACACTCACAACTGAAGTCAGGCACACGCGCTTACGTATTATAAAACCTAAACTTTGACAAACATACACCATTTGATATATTGGGTTCAAAGCACTTTATAAGAAAGCATAGTGCATATCAACATCTCACGGGCAGAAACACCATGGTTACACCGTTAATGTTATCACCATGGCAACACAGACATGGCTTCATGCCACCATCACTTGCAACATGGAAAGGGGTTACTTCGTCTAGGAGCACTTTTGGTCTTGTAAGCCTTAGATCACACTTTCCGCAGTCTCATAGGTTATTCTAATGTGACTAGTGTTATAGTTCAAATACTGCAATAATTATCACAATTTTCATCATCATCTTCATTTGGTCATTTTTGGCGTTTTTTCTGACGCTTAATGAGCAAATGTCATTTCCATCATGTCTAAATAGATGACTATTAGTTAAAAATAGAATGACGTATGCCACCCAGTAATTAAATATTACTATTTTCATAACTAGTTTAGCCATCTGATACCTTTTAAAAGTATTATTCATTTGTGAATGGGATTAATTAAATCATGGACCATCAAGATCACAAGGACCAAACGACTTAAGAGATCATCCAGCACAATCTGAAATATGATGTTGGCATGGGTGAATACTGTTTAGAAATAAAAAAAATATATTATTACAGTAAGTGGAATATGATCCAGTGAACTGTGGTGTGTGAAATGTGCTTAAAGTATGATTTTTGAATAAAAGATGGGGTGTTGTGGAAATAATACTGTGTTGTGGAAATAAGCAGCTAATGAACACGAATGTAGAAAATCTTAAACTGAAAACAGTAAAAACACTTATTTAAAACATTTTAACCCACAAAACAAAAACCTGTTAGCATGATTGTAATTTCTACCATACATTTGGCTTTGCTACCAAAGAGGGAATTATGTGGAAATCAATATTTCTACAATATTTTGTGGAAAACTTCAAGGTAGCTTGACATATTAACTTTTCATATGATGCATGCCAAATATGCATGCCAAATATTTAACTTAAAAAAAACATCCCTCAACTTATAAACTTCCATGAAGGTACAGCATATTTGGAAATGGCATGCAATAAAAACTATTATCGACTTGAGCAATATTTACCTTGATTTTTCTTCAGTTGCAAATCGAGCATGTGCTCTACTGTCAATGTTCATTTCCATAGCAAGGTTTTAAACAATCTCCCACACAGACTTTTTCCCAGACAGTGCTGGGGTGGAAATGACAGCAATACTGTGAGACAGCTATAGGGTTAAGTTCAGCATGAATGAGATCATTCAAATATCAAATGGCACTCCTGCTGTTTTTAAGACGTTTCTGTCCTACTGGGAGGCTGTGAGGCGTGTTAGTTGATGATGGACCTCTGTGCACAATTATATACACTCACACACTGAAAAAAAAAATCCATTAAAAATTATAGTCTGGAAAAAATCTCTCCTCTTACAAACTTCCATGAAGATGCAGCATCTTCAAATCAGACATATGCTTCACTCTCACTGTCCATTTCCATAGCAATCTCTTAAAGAAGCTCCCATACAGACTTCTTACCAGACACTACTGGGGTGGAAATGACAGTGATACTGTGAGACAGTGATATTTTGTGTAAAAATTAATGTTGACAACTGTCTCACATACTAAGACGTTTTTAGTATTTTTGAGTATTGGTACTTTTTTCAGGCACATTAAAAGTTTTAGATAAATAATTCCATCACCTTTATTTTCGTGGTTGAATGTTGAAAGTCTGGGTGTGGGACAAAGGCAAAACAGTGATGTTAAAGACTATATGCTGAAAAGTAAGAAAACTCATAATGGACATAATGTGTGGTAAACAGTATATAGGATGGTTCAGTTGTGTACATTAAAAGACAGAAATGTATGTTTTCCTTAGCAGTAAAGGGCTAAAATTCCCTTGTAGAGCTCCCTGTTTGTATGCACTTAATCACACAATGTATTTGCCCTCTCCCATCAATTGTTTTTGACAGGTTGAGTAATGAAAATAATATTTCTGTCAATAACTCATGCAATCCAAAACTTAGTTCAAGTTCAGCATGAGTGAGATCAGTCAAATATCTATCAGCATTCCAGATGTTTTTAAAAGGTTTCTGTCATACTTTGAGGCTGTGAGGTGTGTTAACTGATGAAGGACCTCTGTGCACAAATATACACTCTCACACACTCTGAAATAATCCTTTAAAATTATTTCCTAGAAACTACAGGAAAATACACAATCAAAATATTTTAAAACCTCATTTGTAGACAAAATTATATTAAAAAAAAGATCAGACCAGTGACATCTGACAGGTTTCTACAGACCACCACTCAAATCCTGTTAGATTTTATAAAACATATCTTATTGAGGAGAATCAGCAAATTTGCCACATGTATTGACCTTAGACACAATGTCTACCTAAGAAGATCAATTAATCAAACCAAACCTGCACACCAGGGTAAACAGAGATGTGCTTGCTTTAGAAATAATAAACAGCCATTAGCTGCACCTGCTTATTTTTTCCACTTTGCGCAGTTGAACATGCTCTTTCTAGCTCGACCTGTTTCCTGCCTCGCCACTCGGCCATCCAAATCGAAAACAAGGTAGTGAGGTGTCAAAATCTCTCCCAATATAAAGGGCACTGACTAACAGTCACATTCACAAACACATAATTATAACTGTTATATATTTCCTGTTAAACACATAACAAAACACATTCCAATAGTAAAGTGCACATTACCGAGCCAGTGCTAAAACAGTCTAATGTGAAAATGAGTGAACATGAATGTTGTGAAAATAAAATGTGATGAATTAGACACTCCAGTTTTATTAATCAGGTTCATAGCATAACTGGAACGTTTAGGCAAGAACTACCTTACATCTTAAGGCTACAAGCCAATCATATGTACACTCTTAAAAATAAAGTGGTTTAATGGTCATTATAATCTAAATGGTGATTTGATTGGTTGTTTGGTTCTTAGGAAATATAACTTTGATTGTTATAATGAGAAATAAAAATTTTAACCAGTATAATCAGAACATCTGACAACAGCAATGAGACATTTTTGGTTAAATATGAGTGAGGACAAAACCCACTGACGTAAGATCACGACGTTAGTATGGCTGAAGCGTCCCCTCCAAAAACGTTCTAGCTGCAAGTTATATATGTTGTACATGTATAACCCCATGTGTCTAGGGTGTGAGTTTCAAAAATCTCATTTTAAAAATGGTCCTTTGAAGAACTGCCCATTGTTTTCCAGCCCTGGTTCTGTTCTATGGCATCACACCTTTTTTTAACATCTTTATTTGTAAAAAGATAACTCTAATATATTCAAATATAATGCAAACTACCAAGTTATGCAAACTACCATGATATATTAGGCTTTCACTGTCGTCTACCTAAACTTTTGTATATAAAGCCTGCAGATTCTTTATATTTGTCAATGAGATAGAAGGATTTGCTTTAGTCAGTTGCCTCTGTTTACATAACCCCAATAACCCAGTATCTTGCTGGGTTAAATGAATGTTTTTGTTTTCAAATCAAAACGAAAAAAAAACATCACCTTTGCTATGATAAAAAATGATCTTGACTTAGCATTGCTGAATCATCTGGCTTTGTTACAAGACAGTTAAGGAAAACTCGGCAAACATGCACATAGAAATGAGGCTCATGGCGCGAGAGAACCGTTTTCTGTATCGAAGCAATTTGCAGTGTATTGGAGAGGGTAATACCAGCAGAAGCGGACTCAGGCAGCATGACAGGTGAGAAACCTGTGGCAGACTTGTTTACTTTCATTCCTTTATTTTTGTCCTTCAAAATGCCACACGTTAGTCACACTGCAGCCCTAAACACAGGATATGTTTCTATTGCCATTCACGCACCAGCAGAACCTCTATTTTTGAGTTGCATGCAAAGGGGTAACAACAGCACACTCAGACTCTAAAAGATGGTCTATTAGGTTATAATTAACTCCAGTGACCTTAAATTACTTGTCCATTCATGCCTAGTATGTTTTCTCTTGAAGAAATGACATGTTTTGATTGTCTACGGTCACTGTGTAAGTTAATTCCTTATTATATTGTAAAGAAGACAGAGAAATGTGTGGACTGTTTATTTTATTCTTAAGTATTTGTGTATTGAATTTGAACATGCATTCCATTTACCATTTAATCTGTACGGAGGCTGTACATAAAAACAGGCTGAGAGAATAACTGTATTGATTGTACCATGGTTGCCCATAGCTGTCACTGATACACTGGTTTTCACTATTTATTGTGATATTAATGTTGTCTTGAGGGCATGAAGGAGCTGTTGCTGTTTTAGACCTTGCTCATCTGTAGACATCCCACTGTATAAAGTTTGAAGTGAGCAAACCAATCGATATTTAAGGCCATTCATGAACTTTCATTCAGAATAGTTTTGACCTGGTGCTCCACCATATAATGATGCTCTGCTCCACAGATAACTAGTCATCATAGTTTGAAAAGTCAAAAGGTCTTCTTCCCTGCAGTTATGAAAACATGGATCTTCCTCCCTGGCTAACCTCAACAACAGCATGGTTGTTAAACCATTTCCAATCACTAGTTCATAGTCTCCTCAGCGCTACTCCAAATAATCCTATATCTGATACACCATTACTATACAGAAGCTCAGCACAGATGTGTTGCGATCTGCTTGTGTTTTGACCCCTATTAATGTTTGACCAAGACTGTTGGATATACTGTAATACAACTCACATATTTCTCATTTCCTTCTTGACCAGCTTTCAGTTATGGTTACAGAGAAGAGGGTTCTAATATGTTGTTATTTTTTAACATGTTTGTCCTTGCATCCTGGGCCAAAATAAGGCACTCACATACCCACCCACATATAGGTCATATAGACAGCATACCAAGTATATATAGGCTACGCTCGACTGGATGGCAAGTTGAGGTGAAGCCTAGAATTGGCTGCAAGCAAGAGAAAGCAGTGGGCAACTGAGGATGATTTTCACCTGAGCCATGTTTACAGTGATTGTTCTTTAATTATCCTCATTACATGTTGGAGATCAGCGACTACTACTGAGAGACAGAGAGAACGAACAAGCCAAAATCTAGATGCGGAAATACCCCATGGAGTGCGAATGGATATTATACTGTTATTAACCAACTGCCAACATATTTTTTCTCGATCTCTCTTCACATTGATCTCTCAAAGGGGGGGTTATCATAAACACTTGGTTTGTACCCCCATCTTAATGGTTCTGGTGCCCTCTCATACTGCTAAGAGTGTGTGTGTGTGAGTCAAATATATTGATCCAGCGGTTCCATAGGCTGCCAAAGGACCCTGATGAATATTCATATTATATTTATGTTTGTTCTGTTTAATATTTCCACATTTACAAGTCCCTGTAGAAACTTTGTTTACCAAATGCCAAAATGTTTCTATGTATAGAAGTAGTAAATGTGGCTGGGTAACATTTCCCGAAAGTACTGCATTCTCCTCCACTGCTCAGTTCAGGCTTTAATTTCTAAATCCTTAAAGCCTAGCCAACATGTTTCCATGTAACTGGACGTCACTCAGTATATAATTTCTGGGGTTTTTTTTGTGCTTATGATGAATCAGAATGCAAATGAGTTGAAAAGAAAGATTTTGACTATTTGAATAGAAGCAATTACCTAACTTGTCACTTTCTGCCATGTTGTAGACGGTAACAGATTAGCTTAATTCCCGCTCTGTCAAGAATAGTTGATGCTGTGTGTTTCCTGTGATCATATCCCACTACTTCTCAAAGGATAGATGTCCCTCAAGTTATCTCCCTTATTGCTTTGAGGTTAAGCTTGATAACAATCTATTAAAACATTTAATTAATATGTAGTTAATGTGTAGTATGAATCTCCTTATCTAGTATTCGTGTTTCTCTTATGATCTGCTGAATCCCTTTAATCACTTCCGTCAGTGCTAATTATATTTGAAGATTCCAACCCCGTTATTAATCAGTGTGCATAATGGATATGAGCATTTCATGAAAATAGCTTATTAAAATGACAATCATCTTGGCAAACTGAAAGATGCATGTCTTCTCTGCATCTTTCCTTGACAAAAACATTGGCAAGTGGTGTAAATATGAACACGCTGATATTAACATGTTGTCAGTGCACTATATCTGATTTCATATTGCTCAGACACTCTGTTGCTTAAGATTTGTATGCAAGTTTACGACAATAGCTGTTGTTTGCAAATAATACATTGAAATAGGTTGCTTGGAACCTGCATGAACAAGTTCTTGTCTAGGGCAGGATTACATTATCATAATCTGTGAACCAGAGCTACTGGGGAATGCAAAGAAACAACATCTTTAAATCTCAGCAGAGATGACATCCCATTCCATGACAGCAGTTTTTATATTGGATGTATGGTTCTTCTTAATAGAATCTTCTGAAATAAAAGAGCAATGCAATGAAGGCTCTAAGTAGAGCCTGGTGTGAGACATGGGATTACAGTAAAATATACTCAATCAGGATGTAAGATTTTTTTTTCACAGCACTTTTAAATGTCAAATCAGTCATATGATAAAACAGATCACTGGACTGACCTACAATATCCATGCTCAGCCAACAAATCATCACTTTCACAGAGGTTACAGTTTAAAATGCTGTACTATGTGAATTGAAGTGGCCCTTATAGTCACGTGTAAACACCACAGCACAGCACACAGTGTGAACAATGTGAAATTTTTTCTCTGCCTTTAACCCATTCACCAAGTGAAGCAGTGGGCAGGCAGCACCCAGGGAGCAGTGTGTGGGAACGGTACCATGCTCAAGGGTACCTCAGTGGTGCCACTGGCAGTCCTGGGATTCGAACTCATGGCCTTCAAATCACAGGGGCAACTCCCTAACCACCAGGCCACCAGCTGCCTACATGTTGTAGCTTATCGCACAAAAGATGTGTGACCTTTCTCACAAATATAAAAGAATCTTTTAAAATGATTAAAATGTTTAAAAGGACCATATCCTACATTTTTCTTAATTTTATTTCTTTCCATGACGTCTTCTTATGACATCTTTGTTGCTTTACGCTCCCCCCAAAAAAAGTTATAATTCTACAAGATCATTTTCCAGCCTATCTTTAATCCTTTAAAGAAAACATGCTGTTTTTGTTTCTGTGTCTTAAAGACTGAAATATGTAAATGATCGGCTGCCCTGCATTGGCTTAACCTGTGCCTCAATCAAAAGGCAGGCTGGATGGTCGGGGCTAAACTGCTGTAGGCTGAATAGCCGCATATATGTCGTGTTTTTTGCAACTTAATTTCCACTAATGGGCTATATGAACTGGGGAGTGAATGTCACTTTTTTAAAACATGTGTTAAATTCTTTCTATAAACTCTTTAAACGTAGGTATTTGAGAAAGGAAAAAAAAAATTGATTGTCCAACTTGGCAACAGTTTTTACAAACGTATTTGTGCATGTAGTCAATTGGCTTTTTTTTTTTCTTGTTTTGGTTTTTGTTTTAAGAGTTTCCTTTTTAATTCTGAACTCTGAAACAGTCTCCAAGGTAGACAGATCACCTTCTCATTTCACAGAACACAGTATTGGACAGGGCTAATTTTATGCTGCATGCCCTGCTGGAGTGGCTTCTTCTTTTAATTCCAAGGCTCATAGTAAATGTTAGATATGGTAAACGCTGCTAGCCTATGAATTCTGACGGATCATTCCCCTTCACCCTCTCGTCAGACTTATTTGTTATATCCATATCCCACTGTGCATATTTCGTTCCTCTCTCACACTGTATGTGGTGTCTTTCACACATATTTGATCCATATTCACTTTCATTAACTGCTGTCTGAGCAACTGAGCAAGCTGCCCTTGTATTCACAGAAGATATTCATTTTCTCAGTAGAAGCATATCAGTTTAATTAAATTAATATGAATGCCAGAGCAGCTTGAACTGTGTGTTCTGCATCACAGTCAGTGTCGCCTGTATTTGGAAATACTATCTCATGGCCTCTTTCCCTTAAGAGTATACTTCTATTGGCAATAATGATTTAATGAATATTTGTTCAGTTTCATGCTGGTTTCGGTTGTGATTCTAGAGGCCATTAACTTAGAGTGCCACTCTTAAAACTGTTTATTCGTTACAATGTTATTTATTTATTTTTTTCTGAAAGCATTCTGACTTAATTTGGTTAATTTAAAATGCGTTTTTTTTTTTTTTGTCCACTCTCTTTTTTTCCAATAGGGAAAGTAATTATTTTTAAATTAAACTGTTGGTCATGTGGGTGTGCTGGTGCTGCACTTTGAGATTGTGGTCGGGGAGAAGATATAGTGTAATCTGACCCTTCCCTCTCTGATCCAGGACCAGAGGGGGCAAGCAATTAAACTTTGTATCGAAGAGAAGTTTTCACTGAGTGTATGATTCAAGCACAGAACCTGAACTGCCCACTGAGAGTCACTGGGAGACAATGGCCAGGCTCACTATCCCTAATAGCAAAACACACACACACACACACACACACACACACACACACACACACACACACAAGAAAACACTGCTTGGTCAAATTAACCTCAGGTAAAGGCTTAGCTGTGCGAGATTTATCAATGTTCTGTAGAAGATCAGTGTTTAAAAGACTAAACATTGAACGCTGAACCCCTAAAGCTCTCTTATTATGCTTAAAGTGACAGCAGGAACAAGCGACAAGCAGGAGTATTGTGAGGTACGCTTTCTGCTCTCTAATACCAGGATTAGAGCGATGTAGATTCTCCCCGTTCCAGCGTTTCATCCACCAGAGCTGCAAGACTACCACAGTGTGGGAGCTCACAGCTTATTTACTCTCAGGTATAATACTCAGCAATATAATACTCAGTGTCATAAGTCATCATACATTCTTGGACAACAGTTTCAACAAATCTCACTATCAGCTCATTTATACTGTATAAGTACTGTTAAAGGATAATTGCTGGATAATAATCATATATTTGAAAATATATTCCACTTTTTTCAACATTTCAGCAATTCTGAAAAAAATGAACTGGATGAAAGGGCTTTTTTTTTCAAGCCATTTGTATTTAGTCATTAGATTTTAAGCAGTTTTCTCATTAGCTAAATCTGGTGTTATTAATGACTTTTCTCTTTATTTGCCAACTCTGCACCATCTGTGGAGCTTTCCTGATGCTACAACTTCATTGTCCTCCAGTGCTTAGGACAATACAATGATAAGGTGGTACAATTTTAGCCGATAATACAATGTAATGTCTTTTTAGTTAACTATATATATTGAGTAACAGGGTTTCCTTGTCATAATTTTGTACAATAAAATTCTTGTGACATTTTTCCATTTGCAGCAGCAGTGACAAAAAAGAAAAACACACAACAGGGCAAGAAATACAAAATAAAATGATGGGAAAAGCAGCATGTAACACAAGAAATATCTGGAACAGTATAGAAGAGTTAGTGTGCAATGGCTGCATGTAGTTAACTAAATATCTGCAATAGGATAAAGTGTCAGTGTGCAATTCCTGAGTATATATGACTAAAATTTTAGCTGATCATACAATTCATATTTGATTGTTTACATAAATGCATATGCTCAACTACAGCATTTTCATTTTAAAGCTGTAGTTGTGCATATGCATTTATGTAAACAATCAAATATGAATTGTTTTAGAACATTTTAGTCATATATACACTTAGGAATTGCACAGCCCTGGATTAAGCCTAGTCCAGGACTGCACTGCGTTTATAATGGAGATTCTCTAGTGAAAGGACAATATAGTCCAAGAACAGGCTTAAACCAACTTACACTTGTTTGTAACAGCTTATTTATGAGCCATTCAAATGTTTGCAAACATGCTAATATATAGTTTTATGGTAATTATTAAAGATTGTAAAAGTACAACCTGATGTCTTTGATTTGTTCTGTGTGAGGATTTTTAACAGGGGTGTTTTGTTTCATACTGCCTTTTTAATATACCATATGAACTAATAGGACTATGGTAACACTGATCGTGTATTTAGTATATTGGTTGTAATATGATAAACCTTTATGGCTTGTGTAACTCTTTTTCTTTTCTTTATAGTTTTTGGTTTAAGTACCTTTAGTGAGGATTTGTAATTGGATAAATTTGAATATTTCCAGGACTATTATCTGACATGCATTTATAAATTTGTTCACAGTGGTGTCTTCTTTCTGCAGCTCTTTGTAACTTAATGAGGAGCACTTTGCAGTCACTTGAGTGGTTCACATTTAAGTGTCTTAGCAGTTTTAATTAAAACCAATCTCGGGATCCTTTTAAATTCTCAAGACGGAAAAAAAACAAAAACAAACAAGCAAGCAAGCAAGCAAACAAACAAACAAAAAAAACATAGCAGCTCATTTTACCAGAGCCCAAAACTCATCAGTGATAGATCAGTACATATATATCAATCAATGACTGATGTGTGTGTGTGTATATATATATATATATATATATATATATATTTAGAAGCCATTTTGCAAATTTATTGCTGAAAAAAAGCAGAAAAAACAATAAACAAAAACACATTCTTATGTTCAATTAATAGAACACCCTGCATTAGAAGATAATTAGTGGATTATTTGTCTATCATGTTTGGTGAGTCAGTAAACAGTAACATAATAATTGCTTGATTTTCCTAATGAAGACAACACATATCAGTGCGCATAGATTTAGCATTTTTTTATTATCTAACACACTGTATTCAGTTTCTTGCATCGGTGCCACAAAGAAAATATTGTAAATCTGGGGTTTCACAGATCATTTATTCATTTTGAAGAACACGAAGGGTGTGAACCGTCAAAGAGACTCCAAAAAGAATACTGTGTTGGAATGATTCATGACAGCGAGGCTGCATAGTTCACTATGATATGTATATACATGCTGAAACCCACACAGTGCCACTCACTCTAATGTATCTCTCTTTACTAGATTTCAGCATTTCAGCTTTTCACCTGTTCTATAATGTTTAAAATCACTTGATTATTCCAACCAGTGTATACTAGCGTCCAAAGCTGAGGTTGAAAGTTGGGATCATTGGTGTTGGTGGTGCTGGGCTGATGTTATTACCCAATGAACAGGTGAAATATCTCTTGGGAACCTAGACATTCATAGTGTATTTTCATACTGAGTTTTTTTCTACAGATTTTTTTTTAGATTAGATTTATTTTGACTTTATATTCTATATTGTGCTTGTCTCTGTGTCTCTGTGTCTTCGCAGTCATAACATAAGCAATTTCCTCCGGGATCAATAAAGTTTTCTGATTCTGATTCTTGTGGAAGGCTAATATAGACTATAACTTTGTACATGAATTACTTCAAGGAATATTCCTATCTGAACATTTATGTGCATCAATTTGGTTCATTCAGCATTTGCAAGAAACTCTCGAGGAAGTACTCCACTCGAAATGTGAGGTTTATTTTCATTAAAGAAGGCAATGATTGAAGGAGATTGATGTTTTTTTTTTTTTAAACTGGAAGTCAAACTGCCAGAAAAGCAGCAGATGATTTTGAGTAGAGAAACAGACAGACACACTGACTCTCTGACTGACTGACTCATTCTTTTTATTCATCCCAAGGGACATGTGGGTGCAGGAGTAGTAGAACAGCACTGAACATTAGATACACATTATAAATGCACATAATGCTACACATATTTATACACAGAGGCGGCGTGGATCCTGACACTGGCGAGCAGAAAAGATCCCCAGTACATCATTGTGTCAGCTTTGCTATAGGGCATTTGAAGGAGGAAAATAATAATTGAGTGCTGAACAATAACATATGAGGTGTGACATTTGTTAAAGGGAAGATGTCCTGAGAATTTCAGAAATCAAATGATTTTCACCTATGAATGTGACCCCCCCCACACACACACACACACACAAACACCCACCAAAATTCCATGCCACTCAGTTAAGCTTTATTCAGGCAAGCAATTTGAATACAAATTAGATTGTTTCAACCTGTACTGCACTATTAGCACAAATGAATTGCTACTTCATTGCTATGCTCAAAACTGTCTTTCACAAACAAAGGCACAAATCGCCTCTTGGATTGCAGACTTACGCGTATATGAGGGTCAATGGAAATAACATTTTACCAAACCTCAAAAATAACAAAATACAAAATGTTAAACTATGTATATGCACATGGTACATGTATTACAATGAATATTAAATCAGTCTCTGGAAAGCGCACTCTTCAAATGTAAGCATATTTGTTTGCTTTGGGGCTGAATTTTATGCCATTTATGTAGTCTGTGCTTGCCATGGCTATTATATTGCCATTTAAAATGATTAAATGCTTATTAGGATTATTCAAAATAAAATACTGTGGTTGTTAATGGCATTTCTCCTTCTCCAGCAGTTCATTTCAGTAATCATATTAAATCTAATGCAAACAGACTCGCTCTATGACTTTTTGATTAAATGCACAGATTAAATCTTACCATACAAATTAAAATTGCGAAATATATAATTCAGTGAATATTGATTTTGCACTTCAATGTCTGTAAAAGTTTATATTATCTGAAGCCGCCAGAAATTGGCAGATGATAATATTTGATTTTCAGATGTATCTTTATTGAAAAATGATGCACACGTATTGGAACATGAAGAGATATTATTCAATTACCAACATGTCAGTCATTTCAACTATTTGATCCTTTATCATTTTGTGCTAAAATAATAATCTTATTCACGCACGCACAAATAATTGAGGGAGAAGAATCAATAAATGTCTAATTGAAATAAAGCAAAAATGTCAGTCTGTACTTCCAGATGCTCTTCAGAGGGTTGGTGTGTCTTACTTGTGGCTTAGCTCTAAGGCTCTTAATTATAGGAAAAATGGAACACAGATGACTTTTGGCTACTTAATTAGGGTAAAGATCAAACAAGACATCTTCTCTAAAAACAGTGCCTTTTTGTGATTCAAATGTGTTAGTCGGTTGCACATAAGTAAATATCAAAACTATCATTCCCAAAACAAGTACTCTGGAAGACAGCAGTTGTCTTGGAGTAATATATTTTATTCATCTGAACTGACAGGCAGATTTGAGTCATGCACACTATATTTCCACAGTTTGTAGACATCAGTCCATCCATTTCTGTAGCCTGCAGTCAATACAACTTATAAAATATAACTGCAGTGGAATGTCGTATAATTGTTTTAGCTAACTAAAGGTACTAGAAACTTACCCTTGAGGGTGTAGATGTTGTAACATTACTGCAAGGATTTTATTTGGGTAGTTTGAACAAGCACTGTGTGTAGCTTAAAGCAGCTTAAAGTGGGTTTTTTTGTGTGTGTGTGTCTGTGTGTGTGTGTGTGTGTGTGTGTGGTCTGGATACTTTTGCGCATACCATGTACATTAAAAGTGGCATTTTTCAGTTATTTCCATTGTTGTTTCCATTGCTCCCATTATATCTTCAGCTTCTTGTAAACCGAATCATTGTGTATAGTATGTTTTGCATTTAGGTGAAGAGAGATTTAGGTAAAACCTAAGTAGAAAAGAAAACATATTACAAAAGAACCAATCTATACAAAACTCAAGGCTTGTAGCACAAAAAAGAGAGAGCCATACCTTCTGCACAGTAGACAGCGCATTAAGATTTCAGATATGACCTGAAAAAGAAAGAAAGTTTGAACAGTCTTTGAAATGCAATGTGCTGAAGTAAAGTGATTTATGACATACAAGTGAAAAGGAACACTGAAATATTGATATCCTGTTTGTATTGATATTGGTCTCAAAAATGGATGTAAATAACATTAAAATTGTATGACTGAAATCAAGCTCCTCAGTCTGTACAGCATTTGAATGAAAGTGGCCTTAGATGGAAATGTTCAGCATCAAAATCAACTTCTAGATGAATAATGACCATTCAGACCAATCTGCTGTTGAGAATGAGCAAATCCCAGATGGTGTTGCTTCTAACAGAGCTTCTGCTAGCTATTTAGACAATCTGCTGCAAGACATGAAAAACGTCATGCCTACGGCAACTAGCACAGCTCCCAAAAACAATCAATCCCCAAAACGCTGTAACTCTGACTTATAGCGTCGCTTTTCAAATCTGTGAGGCTTGTTGTTCGGATCCTGCCGTTTCGAATTTCCTGCCATTCACAGACTGAACTATCAGCCTGAACTGAAGATGTCACATGAGGTCAAAGTGTGGAATGCATGCCCCCATATATTTGCTATGAAATAAGTTTTAATTTCATGTTAACATCCTTGCTGAATTGGGGGGTGGGGGTTTCAAGGGGCAGGTCTTGTGCACTTAAATTAAGAATGATTTTCTCAGTGTTAAAGCAGCATGAAATTGCATCTGTTTTGTGCGTGCTTCCTGGGACCTGTATTTCTCCAGTCAGCTCTCATGTCATTGCCCAAATGATTTCTCAAAGCTCAGAGCATGAAGTCTTTTCAATTAGAAAATGTGGCAGGTTGGTGCTTGCTCATCCATGGAAGGGAATTACAAAACAATGCGAAAAAAAAACCCCAGAATGTACAGCAGAAAAGCATCAGCACCTAAACAAGCACCCTGGAATGAAATAACCTATCGATGTCCCTTTTTTGTTATACACAGAAAGAACTTGCTTTCTCCAGTTGCTTCAGTACACAGTGCTTACTGTGGATGTAACCTTCAGAATTACTGAGCAGGTACATTATACAGTAGAAAAGGCATTACATTTAAAACTTTAACTGTACAAATGTTGTGCTGTTTAGAGAAAGGTTTGAGGTGAAGCCAGCAAATCTATTCACAGATCTCGCAGACACAGTGCCCCTCAGCACTGTGGCAAGCTATCCGTGACTGATTAAATACTGCAGCGCATATGCACCGCCTGATTACAAGTTTGACAGCTGGCAAGGTTAGAGTAATTGCTCTGGACTGTTTTCAGCTGTTATTTTTGTAGTTTGGGTCTTAGACAGAATCTGAAAGAGAAGAAGGTGTTCCAGCCATCTTTAAGTCCGAAAAAGTTCTTTTATGTGTGTCATTTTCCAATATAATAATTGTGTTGCATACAAGGGTGCTGCATAGGACCTTTATAGCTTCATTAAGCAGGGTTGTTTTATTATCCAAGCCTTAATCTGGGTTGTAATGTGCAATATATTAAATGTCCACCTTTTGTCCCCCACTATGTCAGTGATGAACAACAAGTGATGACAGTGAGCACATCTGAACCTCAAAAAATTTCTTAGAAACAATGCCTTACACTACAAAGAAATGATGTAAATGTACAGAAATTGTGCAGCGCTCTGCTGAATATCTTAAATGTAGCAGACTTATTCTGGGAGATTAAGTTAAAGCCTCTTGTCAAGGAAATTAAAATGTTTTACAGTAATTAGCTATTATTTTCAAAGCCTTTTTTTGGAATAGCGACCAGTACTTTGACCAGTACTTTTATGTTGAGCAGCCTAAATCTCTAAAGGTTAAAATTTCAGAACATTCCTTTTCATTTTAGTTTTTTTCTTTCCTCACCCCAAAGATGTTTGAAAGCACTTTACATATTTTGGTATTTTAACTAAGATAGCGCTTGTGTTTAATTAGGTCATCCTATAAAATTAAGATATTTGGCCACTGCCGTCTTTGTAGTCTTAACAACTATAACTGCTGTAATGTGGCAATCAGTTCCTGATGTGGTTGATATATATTACAACAGTGGCATGATCTGGAAGCTTGCTAGCTAGGTGTGCTGTGTTTGCCTATGTCTTTACATGCTGTACTGCATAATGTAATAAAACTGAGGGCCTTCAGACAGTTGTGGGTGCACTTTAGAGTATATAATATGAACTGTACATTAGAAATACAGGGTGTAGGAAAAACTGAACATGTACAGTAATCAACTGTATTTACAAATCCGGCACTGCACAAGTATGCTATTGTAATTTTAAAATACAGTATTAACACTGTAAACAGAGTACTGTAATGATGACCATTTTACACTAAAATAAAAGTGGTTTAAATGAACAACTTTTACCTCAAGAACCTTTTAGTGGACAAAAAAAAAACCCTTCCCGCATATGAGATGTGCCAGTAGGAAGAACCAAAGATTCTTCACATAATGGAAAAGGTCCCATACTGACTAATGTCATTCCCCTACAACTGTATATCAAAACAAATAACACTTTAGCACATCCATTCGTCCTTCCATCCTTTTAGTACCCTTTATTTTTAAGGGCATACAAGTTTTTGTACTGAACACAAAACAATTATGCATGCAGTACTTGTTTACTGCTAACTTGTACATGCAATACGACTCATGAGGTCACATGGGAGGCGAGCCTTTGGCTCCACTTTGACATATTCACGAGGCACTGAAACGCCAGCCAAGCTCTCAGTCTAAAATGGAGATTTTATTACAGCAGATTTCCCATAAAGCAGCAGCAGCGGTCGTGTCTTAGCCTGGGCTGCTCATTAGAGTGGCATAAAGCAGCTTGACACACACAGGATGCCAATCCATCACACACAAGCTGCTCTCGATGGGGGCCAACCTCAGGAGAGGCAGGCTGCAATGACTAGAGGGAGAAAAAAGTCCTCTGCAAACTAAGCTGTCTTCTGGTGAGCTGCGATGCCAACACCCCGAGGTACCAGCAGAGCAGCTCCATCAGGCTAGCTGGCTAACATGTCTCAGATAGCGTGAGCAAGGCAATTAGCAGCAGCTCCTGAGAATAATTTCTCTCTCTCTCTCTCTCTCTCTCTCTCTCTCATTTCATATTTTCGTTACCCACTGTTTACGATCCAGCCTTTAACATACATATGAAATATACCACCCTGTTCATTTGCCATTCCTGTCCAGTGACTGCGGTACTCATGTTTAATTAAACCTCCCAACACTGAAAAAAGTGTCATTTAATTGCCAATTATAAAACACAGTGTTATTCACAAGAGGAAAACATGGCAGGAACAGTGTTCCTGAAAATTAATTTGTCAAGAAAAAACGTCTTGAAATCCATGTGTTGGCTGAGCAGAACTGACCAAACATTACGACATATGTGTCACAATGGAAAGCAAATCAGCATGCAGCATTAAAAAAAAAAAAAAAAAAAGTACAGGTTAATTTCTCCATTCAGCTTTGGAGTATTACCATGAATTCTGGCTTGACAGAGAGGGATGACTTCACCGTCCAGTCATTCATTGCCTGTATTTGTGGTCATGTTGAATCACCAGCTTTTGGCACAACACAGAATACATGTAGAGTTATCACATAGCACAAATTAAATATTTGTGGTTAATCAAGTGCCAGAAGCAAAGGCAATGTTGTGATAAAAAAGGACTCTAATGTTGATATAAAGGAATAATGCTGGAAACAGCTGAAGAATGATAGGACAAATTTGAAGGGCTGATGAGGTCATGGATTAAGAGACATGGGCATGAATAACACATGGATTTTTTTCTTCTGAAATACTTGATGCATAATCATATGAACTCTTACTTTATATAATAGAGTAAAAAGTATGAATTGCTGTAAGAATTTGAATGAATTATTATTATTATTATTATTATTATTATTATTTGATAAGTATATTATTTTTGTAACATTTTAAGTGTAGTGCTCATTTAGTCTATTTATACTTGATGATGAGTGCTCCAGTCCAAACATTCAGTCTCTCAGAAAAGCCAGAGTTGCACCATCTTATTTTGCATATTGTGGCTGTGCAATAAACCAATTGTCTCTAAAATGTTAACTTTACAGGAGAAGGCAAAAAAAGTATTTCCTTCTAATGTTAATGCTCACTGCTAGATAGAGATGCTAAATATTGACAGCTAACACTGTGCCTGAATACAGGCATGAGTCACCTCTTTTGACTTTCCTTGTTTGTTTTGTTCTTTGTTTTTTTTTTTTTTTTTTTTTTAAGTTTTAACAAAGTTTAACGGTTTAAACGTTTCTTACCTTGGGTGCAGGAGGGGTTGAGCGAATGATGAATGTGAGTCAGAGGCAGCGGGACTTCAGAATTCAGGATTAGGGCACTCACAGCTGGACCATGCTCCCTGGAAAGCTGCATCACTCACTAAAACAAAGAGCATCCTCTTCACCTTGGGACTCCACATGTTCTTATATTAATAAATGTCCTTCATTATTTTCCATGCTGGTGTCTGCTTAACCTCTGCCTGTGATGATCAATCCTCTGGCAAAATAAACATTGTGGGAGAACATTGTCATTAGTCTGCTAAGTGCTACCACTTAAACAATATTCAGAGAAAAAAAAAAGTTCTTTACCTTCCAGGTAAAGAAGTAAACAAAAACAAAAAAAACAACAACTATGGTGTCAGTACAAATGATGTGCAATACAGGTAGACTAATAGTGGCGATAATCCATACCTCAAGCTCGGATCAACACCAAAAATGCCTGTGCTGAATGTTTGCAGAGCAGATAGGGTGACTTACCCGCAGCTCGACGATGAGCCGTCGGCTAACATATTCAGCGGCGGTCTTGTTTATTGTCATTTAAAGCCATGAATAAATTCTTGGTAAACAGCACTGTGTGCAAACAAGATTGCTTTTGACTTAGCATATGTCGCTTTGCACCTGAAAACAGACACTAAGACATCAATCAAAGCCTCTGCCTATTTTTGTTAAATATCCTTTTTTTTTCCCTCCCTACTCTTCCCATTTTCTCTTTTCTTGTCTTCCAAATGACGTGACAGCACCTCGGGGAGCATGGCTCAAAGAGGGTTTGAGGAAGCATAATGTGATCAATCTCCTAAGAATACAGAACTGAGCGGCCTCGTTTCATCCTGCTCATTTCTTGCTGGCTTCTAGTGCTCTGCTGGCGTTATCAAAGCATCTCAGTTATCGTTCTGTCTTGCCCTTGTACACATGCACATATATCTGTATGATTTGTTTATAGCGATTGTATGCTAATTGGATATCTATTTCTATTTCTACTTTTTTTTTCTTCCTGCCATTGTTAAGCCGTAGATGAATATCCTACTATCTAATCAGAACGCAGCAGCAACGTGTAGATCAGGGTAGCATGCTTTCATTTATCCGAAAGCAGCATCGGAATGCGTTGTATCCGATCCTACAGTCATTATATTACTCCCTTTGCATTTGAACAATTGCAACACAAAACTGAAGTTAAGCAAAAAAAAAAGGATTTTTTAAAAAGATAAATCGATTTATATTGCCCACACTACAAGCAAAAAATAAAAAAAAAGCCCATTCACACAAAAAGAACAGCAAAAAAAAAAAGTCTTACATTTGATAATGTGCTGATTTTCAGTCTGTACTGACCTCTGACTTTTATGTATATTAGATTCCATCAGTAGGACAGAGACCTTAATGAGAAGATAGCAGAGATATTTCAGTCCAAAGCACTGCTGATTGATGTAGTTGGAGCCAGCTAATTAACATAAGCTAATGGTTCAAAATATCTCATTTTTTCTTGGAAGAGGGACATCCTGCAGTGAGTGAGTAGCCTTGGGTGAGGATTCAGGTCTCGGCGGAGGATAAAAGTGATGGGGACCAATTGAAATGCAGGAGCAGAGATGGCAGTGAGCTAAAGGGGTGGGGGGGGGGGGGGTGGGGGTCCTTCCTCCTCTTCTTTCATCTCCCCCACTCCAGTGCTCCACTGCTTTGCTTGGCCTTTGTTGCTTTT
>JBBPCZ010000115.1:15061252-15074823 GCA_037974445.1 Brycinus macrolepidotus | reverse complement strand
TTCTGTGAAGTGTGAACCCCAAGAAAAAAACCCAACATCATTCCCTGCTTTGGTGAATGTTTTACTAGTTTCCCCCCATTAACAGTGCTGTGTCTTCATTTTTTAGTAATTTTCTCGATTTTTTGCGGGGACCTGGAACGGATTACACGATTTCCCTTAGAAGTCTAAGGGAAATTGTGTTTCGCACAACGAACTCCCCGCATAACGAACGCGCCGCTGGAACGGACTGCGTTCTTTATGCGGGGAACCATTGTAATATCCCTGCAACGCGCTTTCTTCCGATTCTTCCATTTGTGTAGCTCTGATGTCTCCATCAATGTAATCGGTGTACCAGGAAATCGTGCATTGACAAAAGTTCCCCTTGGCTTGGAATGCAGTGTGATTAAATGCGTTATTTTTTTTAACGCATTATTTTTTTTTCAAATTTATTAATCATATTTAATGTGTTAAATTCCCACCCCTACTTCTAATGTAAGCCAATGCAAAGCATTTTAAGCCAAATAATTTCTGTTGGTAGCATGAGTGTTTTACACAATGTAAAGGGCAGATGCTGTGTTTAAATGATGTAGTAACATAAAAGGATACATATGTTGGAAAATATGCTAATATTTTGCCCGTAGTTTTACAGTGATTTATACAGCAAAAGGTCCTGGCACAAGGGTACATTTGCTGTTTTCCATTTCTAAAAAGCTTACCCCTATTTTCAAAAAAACGTACCCCTAGCAAATGAATGTCATTTCCTAATTATGTTGGTGTCATTTAAGGCCTCCTATCCAGCTCCTGGAAGTCTAACCAATGGGAGAGCTCACTTGTATTTACATCGATAGAACAAAGAAAACATATATTTTTTGGGCAATAACATACACTATCTCTGTAATACTTGCAGAGTTTAAATCTAGTAAGCAAGATCAATTATTTAAAGCTACAAAAAGTCATGTAGTTTTTAGTTCCCGCAATTCATTAGGCCTTCTCTGAAGGCATATAATATTCTTGACATTTGTTAGAGTAATATAATGTTCTGACTGAGGACCATGCTGTGAGAGCAAAGTGTCAACTACTAATAGCTAATAATACTCTGGACATGTTCTCTCCTATCATTACAGCAATCACTGTGTTCATCTAGAAGGCTGAAATTAAGACTGCATGACATGGAAAGACTATCATATTGCAGTTGTATTGCTACATGTTACATTGTTTTACATGATTCAGAAGATGCTGCCACAGGCTGTAGCATGCAGTCTGTTGCTGCTCACAAATAGTGCTAGGCATTTTACAGCCACAGGTGATTTACTTTTGATCTGTGAAATGCTCTTGCAAAGAAATGCTAAAATAAGGCTTAACGTATATATTCCTGCTGCCTAGTTTATTTGTTTTCTTGTGTTCTTAGTTTGGGAATAAACAATGTTTGACTTTCTATCATCATTTTCTTTTTAGAAGAGACCAGTGAGTAGAATTTGGAAATAGCAGCACTTAGGGGTATCCAACATGGGTGTTTTCTCTGCTCAAAATCATCTTATTCAAATCTTCTGTCTTTGAAGTGCTCCTCCAGAGTTTAAATATGTTAAATTTAAAGTGAAATATAACTTAAAAGCACTTAAAAGGACATTTTTTCCCCATGTATGAAGATGTTAATTGGCATCAAAAGACTTTGTGCAGTAATTGAATGAGAACTACTCTTATCTGGCGATAAAAGAAATATTGTTTGATGACTTTGGCTCAGTTTGGACTGGGCAGTTTTCAGTATGATCTCGAGGACTCAAGGCTTATTCCACTGCCAGGTGAAGGTGGAAGTATAGCTTGAAACCTACCTACCACAAAAAATGTAAGTATCTTCAGGAAACTGAAGTTATATAATTAATTGTTTAAAACATTTTTAATGGTGCATTTGGAAGCTCCTTGTTAATTTTTGGGTGTTTATGTTACCTCAGCTGTAACAATCACCAGCAAGTGCATTCTTAGATACCATGATGTTATGATGATATCCAAATGCACCCTAAGTGCTGTTTAATGTCAAGACAAAATATGAGAAAATACATATTTTCAATGTGAAAATCGGCCAGTGTCAAATTTGTGAGCATTCTTTTTATTCCGCCACGACACCTTCCAATTTCAATCACTGCTCAGCCAATTTATTTCTTCCAAGCAATCAGTTCTTGTTGTTTTGATTGCCATGCCATCTTCATTTCAGCTGAATATTTAAATGATGCAAAAGGTCTGGTGGCAAAATCGGGACTTTTTTGTAAGTGATATGTGCCTTTGCCTTGATTGCTTTCTAAGTAAATACAAATGAGGCATCATGCAAGCGCATGAAATCCCACAAAGGCTTGGATGCTGACAGGAACTGCTATTTTAAAACAGTGCACAAAGAATCACACTGAAATGAATTGTAAACCCCAGCCACTTTCATGCCAGACAAGAAAAACAAATCCAAAGTGCAAAGGGAATATCTGTGCTAACATCTTAATGCCAATGGTCCCATAAACTATACAGCAGCACCTGTAGTATAGTTGTAGTACCTGATGACTTGAGTTCACAGACTTAGTTTGAACAATGTATTAGCTAGTATTATGAAAACCTTTTTAAACAGCCTAATACGATAGACCCAAAAATGGCACTAATTAAGCTTGGTTTGCTCTACAGACACTGTAGCCACAAATAAAAGAATTAAATAAGGCAGAATTCAGGGTTACAGGCTAATGACCATGCATATGATCTGTTCATTAGTCAAGAAATCTTTAAAGGTGAGTCACATTGTTTGATCTTCTTGTTGTTAGAGGCTAATGATCAGTCAAAAGTATATCAACCTCCTTTGGAGCAAAGTCTGACAAGTTGCTTCTGAATAAAAGATCTTTGCATTAGGAATCCTAGGAACAAGTTTAAAGATTTGCTTCGTCTTGCTATGACTTTGATTTTCTCTCTCATTGGCGGACGTTTCACCTTTAATTTTGCTTCCTCCACTGATAGATCCTGGCATCAACAATAATCAGGCTGCCACTGCTGTCCTCAGATGCCAGGTTGTTGGATTTAATCACACAATTCAAGAGAGGCAATCGGGTACAACCAAATGAGCAAAGAGGCTGAGGAGAGCTAACGCTGCCGGTTCCACTGACACTAAGGCATTACCGTCAAAATAAACATATCTAGAGTGGAATATTCCCTCTTTGGCGGTACAAGTATTCAGAAGGCTGAGCATCTGGGTCTGTGTTAATTAACTTGGCATTAGCCACGTTCGGTTTTGTTTAGCACCGGGCTCATGGGGCTGTTTTAGAACTGTTAATTTAAGCCTGAGGAACATGGGAATGCCTGTGCCTTATTTGAGCAGAATTACTGCCAGGCTTCCCTTGTGGGAGAGCCCCTCTTGAAATTCCACAGTAATTCAGCAGCGCTGTCAATCAGAGTTCCCTTAACATTCCCATATGCCATTGCAGTGACAGGAAAGGGGAATGACTGAGAGACGGGGAGGAAACAATGGTCATTGCATGCATTTCCCCTTGCAGCAGAACAGGTGTCCAATCTACTTTGCCTCAAAAATGAATCCAGGCAAACATGCAAAAAAAAGAAAAAAAAGGAAAGTTTCATAATACTCTATTATGCAAACATAATTATAGGCACACCTAACAATGTTGCCTAAATTTATTGCAGCAATTTGGCAAAATTGAAATATCATTGCTGTCATGAAATCTTATGTGTCCAAACTGGTGACTTTACATGAATGTTTATTCATGACAGGGATTTTTACCTGCACTGATGATTTGTTTACAGTGGTTTTAGTGGGTGTCTGAGATATAATATTTATATATATATTATACTGTCCAAAACAGTCCAGTCTTCTTTGTCAATGATACAAATGTCATGTTTATGTGAATGATAAAATAGTGTGAAAATAAGTTTTTTCTCCTATAACAAGGCATGTATCTCCCCACATTATTAAGCCAAACCTTTGTCTCAAAACTGTCAATGTCTCAGGCATCAGACAGTGTATTCATAACCATTTTGTGCAATAACGTTCCGTGCGGTAGCATTACAGGGATCAAACAATTTGGATGTCTAGTTTCTATCACCACCACTGTGAACTATTCTGGCATTACGTTTTTCTGCAATGGTGCATTTCATGTCAAACTAACCTGAATGATTGCATTTAGACCTTCCCAAACCTCAGAATTCAGAATTTTTTGGGAAAAAAAAGAAATTCCCATTTAAATTTGAATTTTAGTTTCATATTGAGATTTCATGTAATAGTCCTAATACCCATTTGTAAAAGTCATCAATTGTGTTCAAATAATATAAAAAGTAAGTTATGTATGTTTTTATTTATTAAAATGTATTTATTAAAATTTACATTATAAAATGTATTTATTAAAAACTGCTATCCTTCCTAAAGACTCTTTTCCAGTGCCTTGAGTGACTAGAGATGTTTTCTAACACTGGGATGAAAACATTTTTCTTTTCATTACTTATACAATGACAGCTTACACAACCCAGTATGAAGATTCAAAACATGACTCTTCAGCTTATTGACCTATGGTTCTTGGATAAGGATCTTTTCATGCTGTTTTTTTTTTAATGAATAATCTGTATGAAGAGGTTGGTGCAAAAAGACAGAATCGAGGACAGTCTGTTGTTCATTATGCTTACTAGGTCAATGGTCTCTGTACATGCCTCCACAAGTCAACACCTAAAGTACGTTTTCTAGGTCCAGTTCCAAGATTTTTATAGGGCTGCACTCAAAAGTAGTTTCAGACGTAAACTGCTAACAGTTAAGATGCTCTTAACACTACAGTGCATCTGGGACACTCTTCTTGGAACACTTGTAATCAGAGCCTATGCAATAATCTTCTGCATCACATTTTTATAAGGTCATCTCTTAAAATTCAGCAGCGGTCAATAGTGCTTTATAGTTTCAACAGCCAAAGGGCAGGGCTGGGGTAGTGGTAAGGTTAATAACTAACTATACTGTGCTAAAATGTGTAAATTTTGCAGTGTCCACCACATCCCCAGTAGCCTTCATATGGCTTGGGAGCACGGATGGGCCTGAAACAGGCTGTAAATTGAATTTTAATGGAGCAATATAATATGCTGAGTCATGCACTTTTTTCCCCCTCACCAGCTCTTCCCAACACTGTCACAAAGCAGTCAGTCTTATGACCCTGAATTATCCCTGTCATCTCGCTCCTCACAGATTTATCCAATCAGCCTCTGGAGTACACACAGAAGGCGCTGGATTTACGCATGCTGCTGCATGTGGGAGCAAATCCACAGAGCGTATGTCATTTGTACAGCTCTTAACGAATCTAATTTTGATAATCTTGGCAATATGACATAAGAAGCACTATGTTTTTGGCGAAGATGTGATTCTGCTGTGTAATTCTAGTACAACAAAAGGTTAGGTTGTAAGTCAGCTGTCCAAACTATTGATTTTCTTGTAGTGAGGATAATCCAGTGGTCAGAATGTGACTGTTGTGCTTTTCTTGTTTTCACGAAGGATATACCCCTGTCCTAGCAGTCGTACATGCAGGGGTAGCTACATCTGTTCTTTCGAGATGATGACTTTGAAGGAAGTCCTACCATGTACTTCTCAGCATTACATCATCATCCCCTCAGACAGCATTTTCTCTGTGGTGCAATGGGTCTAACCTTGATGTGAATTCACACATAGGGACACTTTTATCTGGCTTTAGTGCCGAAGCTTCATCTGCTATTTATAGAAATGGGGAGCCTGATACCTCCACAGCTATATATCACGCATTACGGAGTGATCTGATGTATAGCTCTGGCTATATGTGAAATGTTTTTTAAAGGATGAACGGGTATTCAGGAATTGCTTTTAAACTGCAGGCGAAGAGAAGAGGACTTTTATTTAGGTGACATGTGAAACTGTCGAAAGAGCTAATATAAATGGTGTTAAACCTCATAATGAGCCTTTAGCTTTCTTCGGTCCACTTAGAAAACCTCTTGTGAGGTAAATCTGAACTGCCATTTTGTCACATTAATTGTTTAAACACCTGCATTGTGGTGCTCTACAATGGCCTATTAATACGGCCCAATTATTATTAACAAAGTGTATAGTCAACCATGTGTGGTTTCATTTTTCTCCTACTGAAAAAAAAAATCTGAATTCAAGGGATCATTCAAAATTCAGTGGGCCTCGTTCAGCAGGGTGGTCTTTGGTCCTTTGGATGTAATGCAGTCATTATCAGTAGCAAAGGCTATTACTTCCTGTAGAGGCTGAATGTGATTCCTCTAATGCAAAACCCAAAAAAGCACCTTTTTGGAAGTTATCACTTCTGAGAATCCAGGAGAAATAATCACTACCTCACTCACCAAGGAAATTAATATTGCATGTACCTGTGTTGAAAAATCCCTTATCACTTTCAATATATCACATTTTTAATGTCTTGTGGCATCCTACAGAGATGACAGAAATGTGTGTGTGTCTTTTTTGTGTATATATATCAAGAAAGCCCCTCTAAAATGAAACGGAAGACTCGTTTTTCTCAGCAAGGCAAAATCGATGGGAACACCTTGTAGCAATAAAATGAGTGTAGCCACATAAAAGGAGGGGAACTCTTCAAAATAATAAAATAAAAAAAGTTTTTGCTTAACAGCCCGGCGGAAAGATTGAGGTTTGTTAAGCGTTAATTGTAATTCACTCCTTGATAACGACTACAATGTGAATTTCATTTGAATGGTCTATCTACTACCAGATGAGGCTATCACAAAAGGAGATAGCATGCATTAATCCACACAATGTATTGTATGTTTCTCATCGGCTCTGAGGGTACTGAATAAGCCTCCCAGTTTTAAATGTAAAACAGATCGTAACTGCTTTGCTGATGGTTTTCTGGAAAGCGATAAACCTGCGCGGATAGAGCCGAGGCAAAACTGTGCTTAGTCCAACAGAGCTAAATTCATTTTGCCAGCTCACGGAATGGAGTTATCTGAATCAACTGTCCTATATTCACCAAGGGATATTGAGGAAAGGCAAGGTCAAATTACATGGGCTTTGGAAAGCATTAAACTTCTCTGGCAGAGAAAAGTTTTCCAACTCCGAAAGAGATAATCTCAGCCTCCTTGTGTGCTCAGGAGAGGCAGCAAAGCTGAATATGGTCCGTATTGCACATAGACTTTAAACAAAAAACAAATAACAATAATTATCGATCCAGGGCAGACGTAATGTGTTTCATAAGGTGTTCTACGGTGGTAATCTCTCGTATGCTGATGAAGTGAAATGAACTGAAAACCTTGGCAGCGATTCCAAAACCTTTTGATCAGGACTCTTGTAGTTTCAATGTCACAACAGCGTCTGATCTTTTAGGTCTTCCTCCAACGGAATAGCACATTGACATGACTGATGTTGTGTTAGCGTAAGAGTGCTGGCATCAAAAGAGCTTGAATTGGATCTGAGACCACTTAACATGTCTATTTATCACAGCCCCTTGTACCATCTGTGGAGAAAAGCAAAGAATAAAGCACACCTCGACCATTTATCTCGAAGGTGCCACCTATTAAAGTGCTTAGGCTGTGAGGCATCAATCAATTTGCATTCACTTTGTCATCAAAGACAGAGAGATGCATATTGATTTGAGTGATTCTCTTTGGCCATGAAATCAAGAGCTGGCCTTGACATCCCCTTTTTTTTGCTTTTACGAAATCACACCTTGATGAACTGTTAATCATAGTCATTTCACATCCTAAGGTGATAGAAAGTGCTTTATTGTACATTGAACCGATTTTAAAGACTGTAACTATGCACTTGAGTCTCCTCAAGGCCTTCAGTGGTATAAAGTCCTAAACAGCCACCTCTTTTAAGGCAGTATTGGATTAGCAATTAATTTTCTTATCTATTGTAAAACTGATGTACGACATATGTGACATGTGTGTATTCAAACTCAGACGCTGAAAAACTAAAGTGACAAATAGGGAGGTAAGTCGTGTGTAATTGTATAATCAGAATTACACTGGGGCCTCAGTGAATTATGAGTCCAGCACCACGGACAGTTCCTGATGCGCTGAGAGTCCAGAGCCGTTCCGCTATGGCTTCAGCCCATCTATCACGATCTGTTCTCTGATAACACGCGCACACACATACACACAGCACAGATCGGTGTTCCTGCAAATCACCAGAAGACAAACAGCCTCTCTGTGCCAACCTCAGCGATGGATTTGTTCGGTGTGTGACCATGGTTAACGTGCAGTACTCAAGTGAAGACCATTTTTGGCTTCTTTTTTTACTAAATTTCTCATGCAGTCAATAATAATAATAATAACAACAACAATAATAATAATAATAATAAGTCACCAACATGTCACCAAATGACATGAATGCTTGTGATTTCATATTTCCTTTCTTGTTATAACATACGATTCGTGTTCGTTATGGAATTTGAACGGATGTGGTGGTGGTGGTGGTGTGGGGATCAGAAGCATGATTTTATTACCTGCCTCTGCAGTCTGACTCACTCCTCCAGCACAGATGAGGGCTAGGGTCCAAGGAAGGGAGCGCAGCACCCACACACATTAAGGGAGCACGTAATGGCACAGCTCTGAACATCTCTTGATATGGCACAAATATAGATCTCCTGCGATCTGAAGTTTGCCATTTATCTCAGAGAAAGTTTTGCTGATCAACACGACAGAACATTATCTAGAGATTTCACTCAATCAGAGCTGTGCTGAGATCAGCGATGCCTTCAATTTGTTTGATTAGAATGTATATACCTTTTCCATATGAATAAAATGCATTACGTCTGCACAGTTATTGCTGAATGTAAGGCACCTGTCAGACAAAATTGCCTTGATCTAATATAGTTTGTGATGCACGATGTACTGCATGACATTTAAATCAACTCTTTGCATCATTTTAAAAGAAACATCCCAAAAAGGATTCTTTGGAGAGATGCAATGGATGGAACCACTTTTGGGTCCTACCAGAACCTTTCAATGGGTGTTTTTTTAAAGAACCATTTTTACAAATTAGTGCATGAGGGACCTTTTGAGGGGGAACAGAATGTAAAGGTTCTATACAGAGAACCATTTGAGGACTTTTCCAAGACTGTGGCACAAACCTGTAAATGACAATCTAAACACGGTTTTTTCCCCCCTAAATAAAACCACATTTCAGCTTTATATATCTGGGAAGTGGTGCATTTAGCAAGTAAAGGGGCACTTTTCCTAAATAAAGGGGGCTTTGGCTTCTAATGTAGTTATCATTCCTGCCTCGTCAACGGGTTCGAGCGTGCCCTCCAAAAAACCATTACAGAGGACTACTTGTATTTTAAACATGTGACTGAGTGAGAGAGGGGGGCAGCAAAGAAGCAAGGCAGTCGTGGCTAGCAGCGTCTGTGCATTGAAATGTGGTCCCCTTGCACGCGCGCGCGCGCGCACACACACACACAGGCGCGCACACACACGCGCGCGCGCACATACAGACACACACAGGGATGAGGATGTAGAGCAGGAGGGTCAAGCAGATCAGTGCTGTCTCGGACTTTCTGAGGGAGCGTTCCAGCGTCCATAGGCATTACGCACCGAGCAGCACTGCAGTCTCTCGCGACTCGGAGCGCGAGCGTCCAGCTCTCTCGCGCCAAACGGATTCATTTCAGCTCAGTTCGGGACCAGGGGGTCGTTGGAGTCGCGTGCGGGGGGCTTTTGAGAGAACAATCGGACAGCCCCGCTCGGGATGCACAATGGGAGCAGCGTGTCACCCAAGTTCCCCAGTGGACTAGGACCATTGGCACTTTTTTTCTGGTTTGGTTTCTGATCCTGATTCCCCTCCTCGCTCCATCTCTCTTCGCTTTCTGAAGCCCAGCTCTCGGTGAAGTTGGTGTTTGGAAGCAGCTGATGTGGAAGGTTTCAGCGGAGGATGGGCCGGGGGAAGTTTGCACGCGGCTCGTTGTTGGGGTGAGTTTCGCTCGTTCTGCTTTTTCTGTTTGCTCTTACAAAACACCTCCAAGTCCAGCAGGTCCGCCCCTGCGAGCTCACTGAGTTTCTACTGCAGAGCACTGCCTTTACGCCTCTACTCTCTGTCTCCACGCACAGGGATGGGCAGCAGCGCATTAAGCCCATTACACGCAGCACCTGAGCGGCTGAGCTACAACACTAATCCCCTCAGAACATCCAGCCGGTTATGAATCCATGTGATGCTATTTGATGGGTCGTATGTGTTCTCTCTCTCTCTCTCTCTCTCTCTCTCTCTCTCTCTTACCCACACACACACACACTAACTCACTCACTCGCTCACTCATTCGATCACTCACTCATTCAATCTCTTCTGCTTTTTCTGTCACCCTCTCTCTGTTCTCCCTATCACTCACTCACCCCCAACACACACATAATCACTCACTCACTCATCCCAGCACACATATAATCACTCACTCACTCACCCCCAACACACACATAATCACTCACTCACTCACCCCAGCACACATATAATCACTCACTCACTCACCCCCAACACACATATAATCACTCACTCACTCACCCCAGCACACACATAATTACTCACTCACTCACTCCAACACACATATAATCACTCACTCACTCACCCCAACACACATATAATCACTCACTCACTCACCCCAGCACACATAATCACTCACTCACTCACCCCAGCACACATAATCACTCACTCACTCACCCCAACACACACATAATCACTCACTCACTCACCCCAAAACACACATATTCACTCACTCACTCATTCACTCATTCGATCACTCATTCATTCAATCTCTTCTGCTTTCACTGTCACCCTCTCTCTATTCTCCCTAACACTCACTCACTCACTCACTCTCTCGCTCCTGACACAGACATGCTCACTCACTCACTCACCCCGACACACACACATGTTCTCTCACTCACTAATTCACTCACTCACTCACTTACTCATTCACCCACTCTCGAGACACATATTCACTCACTCACTCACGCTTGTCACACACATATTCACTCACTCACTCACCCCCTCACTCACTCACTTACTCACTCACCCCGACACACATATATATTCACTCACTCACCCCTGACACACACACATTCACTCACTCACTCCCTCCCTCACTCACTCACTCACTCACTCATTAATTTACTCACATACATGCAGACACGTACAAACACTCGCACATACGCACACATTCACTCACTCATTCTTTGATTCTCTGTCTTTTTCATTTAGACATTCTCTCTCACTCTGTGTATTTCTGTCTTTCCTTCTTGCTGTCCTTACGTCTCTCCCTCATTCACTTGCTCATTCATTCACTCACTGGAACTCATTCTCCTCTCTGAGTCATTTTCTTTCTCACAGATTGATTGGTTCACTCACTCAGTTGCTCCCTCGTTCACTCACTCACTCACTCACTCACTCACTCAGTCACTCATTTACTCTCCGTCTTTCTCTCCCTACCTCTTTCTCTGCCTCTCTCCATATCTTTTTCTGTCTCCCTCCCTCACACACACACACACACACACACACACACACTCACACACACACACATGCTCACAGAGTTTGTTTATATTTCTCCTGGGGCCCAAATACCCCAGCAGTGATAAGCTCAGAGCTAACTAGTGTCAAGTGTTAGTGATGCATGGAGAACCAGCTTCAAGCAATTCACAAACCATTTGTCCAGTGATTGACTAATTTTAATCTCTGGCTTTAAGTCTCAATGACAGGCGTTGCAGATCAAGTCCTTCTGATAGCTCGGAGGGGCCCAAATATGCTTTCAAATAAAGAAAATCAACTTTATGAGTCACTGCACAGAGAAAACAACCGAAGTGAGCAGAGTAGTGTCTGGCCTGGGGTACACTGAATATTCTGCACTAAACACCAACATCCTAATGCCTTCTGTTGTCTTTAGAACACCCAGAAAAAGACCTGGTAAAGCAGAACCAGAGGGACTGAGAAACATTTCAGAGTCTCTCAACAATCACATTTGTGTTTGTTTGGTCAGTGTGTTTTTGCTTTTGGAGGGAACTACAGTATACATGAAACACCTTACTATGTCTATATATTTCAGAGCTTTGACAGCAAATGGTGGACACCCTTCTTGCTGAAACTGTAACTGCTGTATTGGATTGCCTTGTGGAATGAACAGGAAAGTGTAATAATGGATCATGCATGCTGTGTTAATTGGCAGGGGGATGCACGGCACACAGATCTGGTCAAATATTGTGCAGTATATCGGCTTGGTTTGTCACAGATGGAGCTCGTGCGCTGCGGCACACTGCTCGCGAGGCTCTGGCCGATGGAAAGAGCATGACAGCCAATGCCCTGTGAGGATTTTAGCTTAGCACTGTTATGGGCCTGTTTATTACCCACAGTGGGCTCGCTGTTCAGCATCCTCCTGATCCAGCCTCAAAGCCTGCACAATACAGGGCTTAGAGCATGCCGTGAATGTTCTGCTCTTTTAAAGATGTGTGTGCGTGTGTCGCACTGAGATTTCTTTAAAGGCTCCTTTCAGCCAATTCATATAGAGGATGTTGAAAGAGTATGAATTTTTTTTTTGCAGACTTGCTCCATGCATCACTGGGGTTTGTCATTCCACTGGAGCTGTTCTGCGGGTTTGGCCTATCTGTGTAGGTTAACAGAAAAACAAGGGACAGTAATAGAGTTACAGTGAGAGAACCTGTTTAGAACATACTGTCTGTTCAGAAAAAACCTCTCTTTCAGCTTGATGGCAGACTAAAGGATTGTTTATCCACGAGATTGTTTTTGTTGTTTCCTAAAAAAAAACTGTACAACTGACCAGAGAAGCTAAATGACTAATTAACATAAATTTATTGTGCCGTTCTCTCTGTCTGTCTCTGTCCCTCTCTCTTTTGCGCTCTCTCTCTCTCTCTCTCTGATCTTGTCTTTCTGTTTTTCTCCCCTTTTCCCTCTCTCTTTTTCTTCCTCTTTCCCTCTCTCTCCTTTTATCTCTACTGCTCCTTTTCTCTCTCTCTCCTCTCTCACTCTCTCTCTAACTCTCTCATTCTTTCTGTTTTTCTTTCTGTTTTTGTCTCTCCCTTTCTCTATCTCTCTATTGTGGTGTGGTCTATCTATCTCTCTCATCTCTCTTTCTCTCCTTTCCCTTTCACTGTTTCTTTTTGCTCCTCTTTCTCTCTCACATTTTGTCTTTCTACTTTTATTTCAATTTCTCTCTCACTGTCTTCTTCTCTCCTTTTTTCTCTTTCCCTTCTTTCTTTCTTTCTTTCTCCCTATCTATCTAATTTTCTCTTTCTGTTTTTTGTTCTCTCTCTCTCTCCCTCTTTCTTTCATTCCCTCTATCTGTCTAATTTTCTCTTTCTGTTTTTGTTCCATGTCTCTCTCTTTCTTTCTTTCTTTCTCTTTCTTTCTTTCTTTCTTTCCTTTTTCTATCTGTCTAATTTTCTCTTTCTGTTTTTGTTCCATGTCTCTCTCTGTCTTTCTTTCTTTCCTTCTTTCTTTCTTTCTCTTTCTTTCTTTCTTTCTTTCTTTTTTCTATCTGTCTAATTTTCTCTTTCTGTTTTTGTTCCATCTCTCTCTCTCTCTGTCTTTCTTTCTGTCTTTCTTTCTTTCTATCTGTCTAATTATCTCTTTCTGTTTTTTGTTCCATGAG
>JBBPCZ010000115.1:15040798-15061152 GCA_037974445.1 Brycinus macrolepidotus | reverse complement strand
CCTTTTTTTTTTTTTGTTCCCTCCCCCCCCCCCCCCCCCCTTTCTCTCTTTATCTGTAAACTATGTTTCATCACTGTTATCTCTGGCACCATTTTTTTTGTTCCCCATTTCCACATCACTAGCTTTAGAGAGTTACAAAAGACCCTTAGAGTGTCATACACAAACATGAGTGGCTAATGCTTCCTACTTTTCCTCAGTGGTCCTTTCAGCCCCATCCAAATGTGTGATGTAGCCAGAGATCAAAAGCCATGAAAGCCAAACAAATATCCCCTCTTAGTCCAGTGAATGTGCCCCACTATGTACCAGTGGAGCCTTTTCCTTCAAATGGCTATCTACAGGTAAAGTGGCTCCCTAACAAGTCCTCAGATTAATGAATGACTCATGCATGAAGGCTCTACTGCAGCTATTGTAACACATCAGAAATCCCAGGGCAAGTGAGTGATTGGTTGAACATGCAGCAGGCAGACAGGCCTGAGCATGAGAGAGGCTTTGTGCTGAGCAGCCATAGCCCATTATTTTATGATAATGAGAAAAACTGGCAGATCACTGGATCCATCCTGACTCTGGGCCTTATGTGAGACATACAAGAGAAAAGAGGGGCTTAGGGAGATAGGCTCGCTGATTAAAGCTTAAAACAGAGACCTCCAGGAACACAGCATAATTAAAAAAAAAAAAAAGAAAGAAAAAAAAAAGCCAGGTAGAGCCAAGACACCAGACCATAGACTTTGATGAGTGTGTAAACAGAAAATAAGAGGTAAAAAAAGCAGTAAGAAATTCATAATACTGGGTTGTCATTAGGATTAGTGAGCAATTATATCTACACCCCTAAAGATAAAGGGGCCAGGGGTTTTTGGAGTGATGCCATAGAAGAAAGAAACCCTTCTGGTTCCTTAAAGAACTTTTCAGTGGATGTTTCTTTAAAAATAATTTTTGTTAGTTGCACAAGTATAGAAGCATTTAAAGTTAAAGAACCTCCACATGATGAAAAAAGCTTCTTTACCATTCTTTCGCTGCCTAGAACCATTTAGGAATCTTTACTTTTAAGAGTATAATCCTATTTCTTTTTTGGTAAGACTCTAAGGCCGTATTTACACTAGGCCTTGTTGCCTTGTACTGCACCCCAACATGTGCCCCCTCCCCACTTCGCCGCTGCTCACATTGAGCTCACATCATGCTTCATGTTTGGGACCCAAGCATGCTTTATCCTTTTCATCCAGAGTTCTTTTGTGTTGTATTCAGCTGTCCCTGTATACTCTTATCTGCCCAAATGTCTACCAAACACTGCTTTTTCCTGACCAAAGTCATTCCTTTGCTGCCATGTTTGTTAAATGGGACAGTCTCGTTTGAGTTCCTAATGATCACGAGTATATCACGAGCATAACGAGTCTGAACTGTGCCCAAGCCCTCTAGTGAAAAAAAATAGACTTTGAGGGTCAAATGTGTTTGGGCAGCCTAGTGTGAGTACACCCTAAGACCTGGTTGACTCTTGAAACATGCTTGAAACTTAAAACGTGTTGTGATTTTTACAAAGCTTTGAGCATGAAAGAAAAAGAAATACTTCACTGACAAACAGCCAGTCCATTCAGTTGGATTCCATTCATAGAGTCTGTTGTTTACACGCATGAAACACTTTAGCTGGCTTCTTTTCAGATTTATATCCAATGAGTAACCATAATAGTCTTTGTTTAAGGAGGATGCTCTAGGCCTTTTGCACTAGGTCCTGCTGGTCCCATTTGAAGGGAGACCTATGTGTGCGTCGCTGAGATTTATAGGTGCTTTTCCCTTGCGCTTCTCTAAGCCACACAGTGATATGTGGCCAAATAAAACTGTAAAAGTGAGAACTTTACGAGCAAGGGAGCCATAATTAAAATGGTATCCTTTTCATTTACGCCCCCCCCCCCATGCGCAATTTAAGGGTGCTTTTAATAGAATTAGAAATCAATTCTTTGTTGTGTTTTATTCAGCTTACATGCATTTTAATTAAATAACCCCCTCCATTTAATAGTCATGCTTAATTCATGAAATCTGCTCTAAAGCTTAAGCTTTACATGTGGATAAATGCCAATATACCTATAGCTGTAAAGATATACATACACAGGAAGCTCAAGATGGTGCAGTCTGGATCGTGCAGAGCTACCGAGGAAATCCTCTAAATTACTTGTTTAACAATCCTCCAAAAGCACACATTAATTCATTAAACGCAGAATAAAATTATGCCTCCTCATGTCACTGTGAATGAAAAAAAAAAAAGGCTGAAGAGTGAATGGGTGCTTTTCAGTCTTTTTCAATGCTCAGCAAAAAAATGTTCTTTCCTTGTAGTAACTTCAAATACAAACATTTTTTCAATGCTCAGCAAAAAAAATTTCCTTTCCTTGTAGTAACTTCAAATACAAACATTTATTAAACGGTGTTTTTGAGTATAATTGTGGTTAAGTATACAGCGTACACTTCATTATAAAGATTCTTGTATTAATTATAAAGATTCTTGTATTAACTTAATCATAAAGATTCTTGTATTAACTTAATCATAAAGATTCTTGTATTAACTAATTATAAAGTTTCTTGTATTAACTTAATTATAAGATTCTTGTATACGATTGTATACGTTCTATGAATAAAATAATTGGCATATAACCTTTATATTGTCTCATTTACAAAACTAGAAAAATTCTTTAGGCATTCAAAAATGTTTCTTCTTTGGCAGGGGTTCCCAATCCCAGTCCAGTTAGTCCCATACTATCTACATTTTTGTGCTTTGTCTCATCTAGCACAGGGGTTCTCAAACCTTCAGCCAGGGTCCCCTTCCAGTGTGGAAATAAAACAAATCGCAGAAATACCAGGATAAGGACAGGGAGGCCCTTTCCATTTGGCATTCTTTCAAATAAGAATTTTTTTCCTTACCATCGTTATTTTTTAAAAGTGTACAGTGGATGCTGGCAATCCGCAATTAGCTATTTATTACTGACACATGTGCATTCATTGTTGGGCTCTGAAAGTTATCTTCACCTCAGAAGTCACCTGTTTTCCATTTCTTAAAACAAGATTAGACAGAATATCCGATACAGTACCCAACACCTCATACAGTGTCTCTGACTCCCATGCTCCATTCATTAACACAGCTTCATATTTGTTTTATTGCCTTTCTGCTGGAATATTCTCTTTGATACATTACAAACATTACCACCATGCATCTCTTTTTACATATCCTCTTTTTTTTTTTGAGCTCATCTGTAATATATAAATAATTATGACTCGGAGTCATATTATTTTACAAAGGAGCACACTGCCCCGCCACCCGATGAAAGGTATTGTTTACTGTCGTGGGCTAGATGATAAGAGAGCTAATTAGGAGTGAAAACCCCTTACTCAGCAGTGAAGGCAGGATGTAAAGTTTAGCGCTTCCTGGAGCCGTCTTTGAAGATGGTTTTGGGGATGGCTTGGAGACAAGCTTCAGAATGGCAGAATTACAAATTGGATCCTGTTGAAGAAGTTCCAGTGAAACCTTTTAATCAGCTCCCCTCCCCACCCCATAGCCACAAAGCCCTCCACCCACACTCCTCAGACATACTTGAGGAAGGGAATATCACAAAAAAAGGTAGTGTCATTTGCATACTCCCAGCATATTCAGTTGAGGCACTGCGCTGTGGCGAGGCTTTCATATGAGAGCCTTGAACAGATGCTTAGAGTCCAACTTGCCCCCACACACTTCAGCCTGTTCTCTAATTATAAATTGAGGAAACACCTTGGAGAACTCAGGTTTCTCATCATCAGAACTTTCTTAAGGCCATTTGCTAAAAGTAATACCTTTCCGTGCTGTCAGCCTCACACTAGAATGAATGTGTATCTATTATACAGGGTTGAGGTAAAGTCCCAGCCGATGCTGGCAGGTCCTGAGTGGCTGGAGCCTATTGAACATGGGGCAGCAGTGATTTTGCATCAAAAAAGAGAGATCTGCATTATTGCTTGGTTGTTTATAGACACTAAGCCCGGTATAAAATTTGATTAAGGCTTGTCTGGCTTCAACATCAATAACCTTTTTGTCGTGTATGACACAATGAGGGTAGAACACTGCTGAATGTATTAACATATTACCTTAATGGCTAACAACACATTTCTACGCAGTAAACAACATGAGGTCATGTTAGTTTGCCCAGAAAATATTCTTTGTACCCAGACAGGCTTGTTCTTTATGAATAGAGGGAAGAGGCCTAGGAACAGTCCCATAAAGCTCTGACTCATTTAGATACACACAGAAGGGATTGCCCTAAATCCATGTTAAATAAATGTATTGATTATTAATATGCACAAGCTTTATGTAACGATTGTGTCATTTTAAAGTGCTATTTTTGAGATTCCACAGACAGTGCAATTCTTTTTCACCTGCACAGATGTAATATACGTTGTTATATTGTTATACGTTTGTCTGAGTCAGGTTATTGTCTTCTTTGCCTTTTGTTAATTTCATATAAAGTGCAAATTTCTATATCAAGAATACATTCTCCTCCAAACGATTTTACATTTCAGCCATGCAGACTCCTACCCTTTGTAGTCACTCTGTTTGCCAGATGAATTCCAAACTTTCTGTGGCCGTCTTTAATCTAAAATGCCTGTCTCACAGTGTGACTTAATGAATGCAACCAGTCATTACGCTCCCTGAACAAAATGGTATACTGTTTAAAACAAATTGTCTTTTTGTCATTTTGACAGCCATTTATATAAAATGCTTCCTTCTTATTACTAGAAATAGCGGTAGTCTCAAAATGATTCGTCCCTCCAGGAAAGCACACAGGACCTTGTCATAGTTACCATTTACATGACAAATTACAATGCGCTTCTATAGCCAGTGGAAACCTTGCAGGTTTGGGCGCAAATGCTCTGGAAACGCAGACTTAAAATGAAAAATTGCGTGTCATGAGGCAAGGCTAAGATGATCATACATTTCTGTCTTTTGAATTTTTACTCCATAAATTACCCTTGAGAATACCTTAAAAACTTCTTATTTGTCTGGATTTTCTCCCGCAATTTTGAGTGTTATCTATCATACGATAAGATAATTGTTGCTTCATTAATTTCCAGAGACACTGCATGCACTGCATTCATTTTCCCCCTGCTTTACTATCTTGGTTAAAACACTTTTCCTTTTCTCTCTCTCTCTCTCTCTCTCTTGCTCACTGATGCATACCCAAAATGTTCAGTATATACAATTTCACTTTCTTCCTGTATTTTTTCTGGTATTCAAGTGTCCACACTTCATCTGTTATCTTGTGCAAGTAGACCACAGTTCATCCCACTCACAGGCATATTTAACAGTTTTCTTGGTTGCTCTGAACATTGTACAAACAGAATTGGCCCTTTATTGCAGTGCAGAGCAGCCTACGGGTATTTCTGGCTGCTGTTTTGCACAATTATCTGTGTGTGGAGCCTCTAGTGCACTTCACGCTTTCACATTCAGTAACAAAAACACATTTCGGCCCCATTACAGATGTTTCATTTGTCCTGTCGAGATTATGCCTATAAATTCCAAGCAGAATGTGTCAGTTCAACAGGAGTGGTTGTTGGAAGATGCACTGTAAATTCAGAATATCCGGACTTGTCCTGCATATTAATTAACTGATAATGAATATGATTAATAACAACCACAATCATGTCACCATTGCATATGTGTGGGGTTCATATGATTCCACTGGGTTTATATACACACCAGCTTGAAATGAACAGGGGGTCTGTGTGAACGAATAATTGCACACGTTTTAACTGCATTTTAAGTGAGCAAAAGTGTGAGGCTATGCCAAGAGGAGGTTTTCCATGTAAGCAACATCATGCAAATGGCATTATTTGTGTAGTGTTATTTGAAGAGAGTTTAAAGCCCCTAACAGAAATAGCTGAAACAGCATGTTGGGTGCCTCAGGATTAGCTCGAAGTCTGCTCACAGAAAGCGTGGTAAACTGTAGGTTTTAATAGGATTGTAACTACAACTTTATAGACTTATATAAGGCTTGTAGTAGTGCCAAATTGTTGTTGTGTTGGTGTTGGTGTGTGTGTGTTAACAACTAACATGTTATGCAATGCTGTTTTGTCTTCCCCAGGCCGGCACTACTCAATCTGCCGAACAAATGAGTTTTCAGGGTGTGATGAATATTTGCAGGAATATTTCAGGGTTTTTTGTTTTCTTACACACAGATGAGACTTGCCAGGTGGTGGCAGATGCTGCGGGCCAGCTTGAGCTGAAGCTGGAGGGGAAAACACGAGTAATGACTGGTCTTCTTATCGCCTCTCTTAGCTTATTTGTCGTATCAGGTTAACTGTAATCATGTGTGTTCAATTATGCCCACAGCGTAATCACAACCTTGCGGTCTTCAGAATAGTGATCATTGTCGGAGCATGCATGGGAATACGCAGAAGAGCACTACAGCAGGGCTGGAGGTTTTATATAAGTTGCGGCACATTCATAATTGTGCCTGATGCATCTTATGTGGAGAAACCGCAACAAGTGTGAGCACCTGTCATGACATTTATTGTCAGGCCTTTTTTTTTTTTTTCCAAGTTTTGCTGTTTCAAATGCTGACCTATACCAAAGTTTCTCCAGAGATGTTGCTGAACCCTCGATAGAACTAACATTTAGAAAGCATTAAAACGTAAGTAGAAGCTCAAATGGAATAACAATGCTGCACTCTTGGGAGCAACATGTAAACAGTGATTTGGCACTCGAGCAGAGGGACACTGGATTGCTACATAAGACAGAGGAGCAGTAAGCCAGAACAAGTGGTTGTTGAAATGCAGAGGTAGCTGGCATTTGAAAGGGCCTTCGTTCTGTGGCTCACCATAACACTGAAGTCTGCTGCGTTGTGGGATCCCCTCTGAGAGGTTGTTGTGTTCCATCGGAGCCGGCTCATCGTTATGCATGGAAGAGCACGGACGTCTACGTTGAAGAATTGGATGTCATGCAGCAAAAAGGCCTGCCTTTAAATCTGCTGTAATCACAGCGGAGGCATTGTAGCCCAGATTGGAACTGTGTTCGGCCTGTTATGGATGTGCTTATCAGTCCATTACATTGCGGGGTTCTTTTGCAGATGAGAGCTTGGAGGCATGCAAAAAAGGTTCCAATGAGGATAAAGGAAAGGAGCTGACCTCTAATGACTTCTACAGCTTTCTGGCGCAATTTAAATTTTAGTCTGAACATTTCTTAGCAAATTAACAAGACATAAGACAGTGCTATTACCACGTATTCTTTTCCAGGGGCTTAAAATATGGTCATTATAATACTCTCAGGGATTATGCTGTTAATTATAATCTTAATGCTGAAACCCAAGCATTGATGTATACTTTTCTATTTGGTCCATTTGTGATATATTCTGTGGCTAGAGCCACTTAGTGGTGTGCTATAGTTAAAAGCCCTATAATCAGGAAGCTTTCAGCTCTAAATTACATGCAAATGAATGCTGCTCTAGTCAACATCAATTAAATAAGCCTACAAAATATTAAACCCCTGAATGAATAACAGGCATTCTTAAATGACAAAATCAGCCACTATTTATTCAGTCCAGTCTGAGACACGAAAAGGCTAATGCCTGCAGGCAATAGTATATATATATATATATATATATATATATATAAATGTTTTTTGTTTTCAACGCCAACCCCAAAAGAGCCTGTTTGTGGCTTAATGCTTCTAATAATCTATAAACTCTCTGTATGCATCCTCTTACATACTACACCAGACCAGAGAGATGGTTTTTGAGAGCCGCCCACACATCTGGTCACATGGCAGACATCATTTGGCAGATTGTCATCATAATACAGTAATGAGACACTTTTCCAACATCTGCTTCAGTCATGACTGCAGGAAATGATTGACAGTGCTTGGTAAAAAAATATGGAAATAATAGCAAGACCAGAGCAAGAGGTAGAACAGCGAGAGAGAATGAGAATGGATTACAGACAGAGGAGGTAGAAAAGTAGCAATTATTTGTTTGGCATCGTAGCGAATCATAGCATCGATATTGGAAACCGTGGCCTGCAGTCTGCAGTTTGCTAGAACTGTGTGTGTTACTTTGTTGTGGATAGACTCATTTTTAGTCATTTTATGTCATTTTGGTGAATGTGATGTAATGACATAATCCCACAATAGATTCTGGCAGTAGATGTGTACCTTTTCCACCACTAAGGCTGCAGTTACTTCATGTTTTCATTGTTAATCTGGTTTAAATTTGTTCTCTGGAAGAACAAAAAAAAAAAAAAAAAAGAATTCTCATTAAAATTTTAAGCGAATACTTATTCTTCTCACTTTCAGACAATTAGTAGGCAATTCCCATAATGGATAATTTTCCTGCACTCTCCGCTCAGATCTCTCAGTGGTCCTGATGAAGTTTTCATGGCCTTAAGGAAGCAGAAGAGTTTTTGGTTAATTGCTTGTGTGCGTGTGTATATGTGTGTGTGTGCCCTTATTTTGTAGGAAAACTAGAGAAAAACAAGGCTGAACTGCAATGTCAGAATGTCAGGAGCAACAAAATACTCCTGATTTTATAAAAAGCTCAATCTTTATTTATTTATTTATTTATTTTGGTTAATGCTGGGGCTTAAGATTGACTTATATGTCACTATCATATCAAACACGTAAAACTCCCTGTTTGTTTATTTATTTACTTTGACATTATTTTAAAGAAAGGCACAAAGTATTGTCTGAACAGCTCATGATAAACTGACCGTCTAAAATGATTTCGGAAAAAAAAGACTCCTTAAAATAAAGTTCTTTTAACGAAAATCATTGCTGTTAATGACGTCTCCTCAGTGTTAACTTTACAAGAAAATACAAAAACATTCTTAACTCAATTTAAGTTAATACAGACGTCCCACTTTTGCTGGAAGTTCTGAGAGTCTCCCACTTATTGATAGCAGCTCCTTGATGTCCAAAAATTGTATAAAATATCCCAGAAATGTGTTTTTTAAAGCAAGAGAGGGCACACGAGAGTCTATGAATCTTTGGAGAAGGAGAGTGTGTGACTGTCTAACGTAGCGAGAGAGTAACAGAGAAAGAGCCTCCTGATTGGTCTCTCTTTTTCTGGCAAGTAGACCTATCAGTTTTCTGTGTGGGAGGGCTTTACAGTTGACCTCTCTCAGTTTAATATATTGTCTAGCATCGCCATGGCAGAGTGCCTGAAAAAAAGAAGATAAAATGTATTTCAGTTCAGAATATATAAAGGTGTACGCCTGCCCCATAGCAGTAGAAAGTAATGACAGTGTTGTGCGCTGTACTGTTTGCAACAGTGATTTCAGCATTGCCCATGGGGGTTAAATGATTGTAAAAGATCCATTGAGGTGAGTTCAACAGGTGTCATTTGTTCATTATCACAGCTAACATCATTTAAACTAGCTGGCCCGCTGCCGAGGGCCAACGTCATGAGGCCACTCTCTCTCTAGACTCGTCTAGTTGTAATAGAATAAAAACGATTCTATAGGCCTACCCAAATGTGATTTATAGACAGAATTACTAAACAAACTATTGGAAAGTATATTAAAGATATACCTTATGTGTTTATTTTCTAATGCCTTTTTTTTGGGTTAGTGTGGGGCGTTGCTGGGCATTGGGAGTACCTCCCTGAAATTAGTTTTTTAGATGTTAATATAATGAAATTTTATTTCAAGTACTTTTGCACCACTTCTGTTTTATTACGCAATATGTAAAGGGTAGCTGCTGTGCTCAAACAATGTTGAAAGATGGCTTTGATATGACAGTGATAATATAGGACATATTGCATGTATGACATTTTGATATTAAATAATAGCAAATCTGTGTGTGTGTGTGTGTGTGTGTGTGTGTGTGTGTTTGTGTGTGTGCACAGATGTACGTTCTGTCCTTTCTCCAGATGTTTGCGGGGACAGGATGCCATGCTGATCTGCAGTGCTGAGTGGTGGAGCGTGCTGTTGCTGTTACCTCAGTGCCTGTGCTGCTGAAGCCTGCGGTGCTTGGCCCCCTCATGGCTCTATGGGAGCTGCTGCTGTCCCTGGGCCTCCACTGCTGGCTGGCTGCTTCTGCCAGTCTGGCTGAGGATGGTCCTGCTGGGCCCCTGGACTGGCTCCTCTCAGACAAGGGTCCCTTCCACCACTCCCAAGAGTACACTGACTTTGTGGAGAGGAACCGCCAAGGCTTTTCCACCCGATACAAGATATATAGGTAAGGCACCTATTTATTTTATGCATGTTTATTTTAGTCATTACATTTCATTGTCTTCCCTGACCTACGTTTCTCAACTAGCAGAAGATGAGTTTTCACAGACTGACAGATATTTGCAGCATTATTTTAGCTTTTTTCAGTATTCTTACAGGCATGAGCCTGGTCAGATGGTGGCAGATGCTGTGGGCCAGCTTGAGGTGAATCTGGAGCAGAAAACAAGAATAATGACTGGTCCTCTTACTGCCTCTCAAAGCTTGTTACTCACATCAGGTTAGCTATGGTTGTGTGCACTCAATAATTGTCAAGGCAATTATGCAAACGACGTAATCACAATTTTGCACACTTCAGAACAGTGATTATTTTCAGAGTAATAAATACATGTCAGTTTACAGAGCACCTCTTCAGCAGAGCTGAAGTGTAGACATAACTTGTAACATCCGGAATATTGGCTAATACAGATTATATGGAGATATAAGGCGGCTGGCCTTCTTCTGCTTTTGCTTTTTTTTTTTTTTTACATTTTGATATACACATAAGTTTCTCCAGAGACGTTACTAAACGCTCAATAGAGCTAACATTTAGAAATACAAGTAGAAGCTCGAATGAATTAATGATGCTGCACTCTTGGGGCAAGCATGTAAACAGTGATTTGGCACTAGAGTAAAGAGATGCTGGATTGCTGCGTTAGATGGAGGAGTAAGGCATGTCAAAATGCAGAGGTAGTTCTTTGGGGCTACTGTGTCATCAGGGCTTTTAGTAGATTATTCAGACTGTTATTAATGTGACGCTAAAAGCCTGTTATTTGAGACACTGACTTAATTCAAATATGTAAGTAATTTCCATATGAATTCGGTGTACTACATCAACACAGTAATTCCAAGAAATGAAATGAAAGAAAATAGATGTGCTGATGTAATATAATTCATCCGTGTGTTCACATCTAAATCATTTGAATTGAGCACTTTACTGTTGTATAGACAGGGCTACTATTGTATTATACAGTGGAGATTACAGTTTTGGATTCTAACATTCTGGTTCATACTGAGACACAATCATCTCCCACAGCTCAGTCAAGTTAATTATTATATGGGTAGTTTAATGTTTCCCCCGAAGACATTTGCTCAGCAGAAGCAGCATGTTTGACGGTTGTGTTGGCAGATAATCACCCGGACCCCTGAGAACTGTTTTCTTTTAAGTCAGATGTGATCAAGGCATGATCCACCACAACCGTGTTTTCTAGTCTTGCTCCTGGAGTTCTCCTGCGCTGCACATTTTTTTTGTTTTCCCTGCTTCCCACACCCATTTAACCTCATAAAGGCCTTGTTAATTAGCTGATGGGTTGAGTCAGGTGTGTTGGGAGCAGAAAAAAGACCCTGCGATGTGTGGAGCAGTGTTACTCCAGGACCACTGTTTGCTGTATCTTTTACTTACATTCTGCAAAGAAAGGTGGCAGAAAGGGTTCTTTGGAGCAGTGCCATAGAACCGGGTTGTCCAAAGGGCCTTTGTGACTACAGATCTGAACTCCAACAAAGCAGGAACACACTTCAGACAGTAGTTTGAAGGCTGAGGGTTGATCAAACAAGTGGAATCAGGTGTGCTTCTCTTTGATTGGAATAAAAACCCGCAGCTTCACTGGCCCACTGTCAATGAAATTAGTGACCCCTGCCATAGAAGAACCACTTCTATACCAATTCATTTTTTTCTAAAGCTGTACATTTAAGCCCAGAACCTTTTAAAAAACCTTTATTTTTAAGAGTGTGTTTACCCCCATATATCAGTCTTGATAATCACTGCAGACACTGGAATAAAGTTCCAACAGTGTCTGGCTGTCCAGGACGTTACCTCATAGTGTGTGTGTCAGCCAGCTGGGCAAAATTTGAATATGAATAGCGTTTTAAGTGCCTTTTTTTTTTTTTTTTAAGATATTTTTGGAGCTAGCTGAAATATTTATTTCATTGTCTGCAGTGATATAATGGACTTTGACAAAAAATCTGTAGCAAGTCCTTGGGAGTTTTTTAAACAGATTGAACCGTTTTGTCTTTGAAATTCAGTCAAGGTTTCTTGCATAGCAGAAACTGGCTGGAGGTAAATTAGGAGAAAATGTGAAATATGTAAATGTAAAATAAGTCAAAATATTGCACTCTATTCATGATATAGAACAGAAATTGTTCGAAAAAATCTTGCATGTACCATGTAAAGTGGCAGAGACACCACATCGATAACCTCACTTTAACAGCCCAGGGTCAAATCCAGTATAGTTCATTAAGGTTCAATTAAGGGCTACAGAGAACTGCAGGATCTAATATCCCTTGCTTTCCATCGCAGTCTGTTCAGGTTGCCCTTGTGCACAGGAGTAATGAAACGATAACATGGCATGCCAGGTACGATTTCACAACCTTTATGTAGAGTTCTGTCTAATGAACAAACAGGAGAAGATTTTTATTTGCTTTACTAGCTTCTTGTGCACGCTTTGCCTTTGGCCAAAAATGGAAGTAATGCAAGCATTTGTACACTTTTCTTTTTTATTGATGCTGCTGTGCCCTACTTTTGTCAATGAATTATTTGTGAACTTATTTGTGTACTAATGGTTTGTTTTTAATGTGGTAGCTAAACAACATTTTCCCTAAAAGATAGGTAGCTACTCAATTAGCTACTCAATTATTTAACTAATCTACTTCTAAAAGCTGTTTTTTTTTTTGCTGTGAGTTGCTGCAGGTGGTTCTATTCAACACTGCTACAGCGTACAACATCAACATTTAAAAATAAGAAAAATAAAAAGTTATTACTAGGCAGCATTCCTGGTTGTTTTTGGAAGTCTTTACCTCAAGCTTCATCTGATATTTCATGAGAAATTATACATATTTACATGATTTGAGTCTCCAAGTGTCTGCTTTCAGTATCAGCAGCACATTTTCACCAGCACAAATGATCATTTGATATGTTTAATCTGTCCAGTGCATATAACACCCCTGCAGTTTTTTGATTGACACAAAAGTTAGCCTCATCATAATGTAATATGATATAATACAGTATGTGCAAAGTAAAAATGCAAATGCATCGTAGACTCTGTGAGCACATTAGATACTATGTGATCCCTTATCAAAAAAAAAAACACATTTAAGGCATGTTTGAGGTGAAAAAATCTCTGATCAACATTAAAGAGGACCAAAATACAAGAGCACAAAAGGGCTGAAGCGTTCGTCTTTCTTACACACTTAAGTGACTTATGATAGAGCATGACAGATTTGAAAGTACTTGCCATTTAAGAGGCCCCTATGCAACATTTTTGGTACTTCCTTTTAATCCCTGAGGTCCAGGTTTGTATGTGCTTATGAACCAAACATAGTTCATTTTTACCTTACCATTTTCCAATCTCACTTTATTCAAACAGGATATCCCATCTAAACAAGCTGTTTTTGTTACTGTGCCACAGTAGATATACTGATTAGCTGTCTTGTATAGTACATTATTCAAGAAGATCTGTGACATCAAAGAAGCAATAAATTCAGATCTAACTGTTTCCATGTGTAGTCTCCATGCATAGCTTTTATGGGCAGGTATGTGAAAAATATGTTCTGAAACTTTTACAATGTTTCAGTAGAAGACCAAACTCTTTTATTCAAATAGAAAATCTAGGGACATTTTTTTTTTCACCATGATATGGGCCCTTTAAATGGATATAACCAAGAATATGACAAACATAGTTCATCAGTCTCTGGCTAGCATATTCATATAGGCCCATCTGTTCCTGCCTACATAAAGTTATTGATCATCCCCTGTAGTCACTTTTACTGGTTTTGCATTATTAATGATTCAGCATTTTCACCATATCTTCTACATTTATGCATCATTCATATCTTCATTCATGTAATCATGCATGAGCCTTGCAGCAACGTGGAAATTCCACTTTGTAAACTGATGAAAACGTGTTGACTCGCACGTGGTAAAATGGATGATTTGTTAGAACATGAACATACAATTTGGCACTTAAATTAGTGCCCACCCATCATAAATCACACCCTTCATCACAGGAACGTGTTCTGAATATTTCCCTGGTCACAGCAGCTTCAACTGACAGCTATGGATTTGTGGCAGCTACTTTACAGCATCTGCAATTTGCTCCCCAATATAACATTCTGCCTTTTTCTTTTTTTTTTTTTTTCCGTTTGTATGCTGGCAACCACTGCACATCAGATTTTCATTGCATACTTTGGAGTGATTGATAGCCTTATCATATGGCCAAGTGATTAGTGGCTTCTTAATACTTATTACTCTGCATTATCACGATTCCCTTGAGAGGGCACTGTTAGTAGCAAGTATGTCATAGAGACAGGGAAGATTGCAATCACTCCTTGATTGAACAGTGATATCATACCAGCGTACAGGTCTCGCATGAGAAGGGTATTTTATCCTTGCAAAAGTCAAATTTGTATTAGTCATGCTCAATATCCACACCGACTAGTCCACCAGGACAGTAAAGGAACATAAGATAGAGATAATCCATAGAGGGAGCAAGTGCTGTGAACTCTGTTTGCACTTCAAAATAAGGGTTTGGCAGATTGGCATTGATATTTGTGTTCTGTTCACCAGAAAATTCCCAAGGAGAGCATCACATGACAGGGCTTTTGCCTGCTGGCATTGAGACAGGCTATCAAAGACAGTCAAATCCCAAATTATTTGCTTGATCACTCTGTGTGTCAGCCCATTTCAGTGTGTGCGAAGTGTGGCCAGATGAAACAGAATGGGGTACATGATAATGGTATTACAGCTTAGTGTCTTTGTATTGAACAGTGTCATATTGTTCTTATGAAATGCTGAGATGTGATTTCTTAATGCCGCTCTAGATTGTCCTCTATTTTAATGGGATATTCTCAAAACCGACTGTTTCAACTTATACCACCTCACTCATACCCACTCCATTCTCTTGCCCATAGCAAACAATTTCAGTCCGCAGCAGACCTGGAAAGATTAAAAGTGACAATATTATTTTCGATGCCGGCATTTTCCTCCACGTACGGTGTTGTTGTTCTGCCAAATTTTAATAATCTTCAATGACATGGAGTAGATGAATTACCAGAAGTAGTTACAGTGGTGTGTAATAGCAATGTCCGGGTAATGAAAGTGCACCATCTCATCCCTCCTTCAATTTTCCACCTTTCCTACTGATTGAATTTGAAAGAATTTTAATGAACTCTTTCTGTGAAAATGGCTCTTCTTGTTTGAGGGGATTCACCATGAAGAGTGTTTGCTGGAGAAAGATGCGATGTCCATAACAGACAAAGATGAGGTTTCAGTGTGCCACCTGCTTAATTGACCCTCTGCCAAAGGACTGTTGCCATAGACACCGATGCACATGGAGATAAAATATCAGCCCTTCTCTGGATAACATAAGTGGGGAGTTTAGTTCCAAATTGCTTTTAAAAGGTCATGTCGTAAAATGCTACCTCTTTTTTTTTATGACACTTGTGCTTGTAAGAGTTTCTTAATCTTTTTTAATCTTTCTCCTCTCAAAGAGAACAAAAGCTGAACTACAAGTTCTTGGAATCTCATCTGATGCATTTTTCGGTTTATACTACAGATGCTTTGGTGTGAAATCACAAAACATCAAGAAATTAGCCTCTGTGTGTTATGAAATTGTGTCAATTGTGCACTAAATATATACTCTCAAATATAAAGGTACTGAAAATGGTTCTTTTGAACAAAGCAATAGATTACCTGTATTTGAACCTATATAGTGTTTTCACGAATAGTATCTTATACTCTTCAGGCATTTGTTGGCATTTGAGTATTTGAATATACATTCTCAAAATCACCTTTTAAAAATATTTACCTTTTATAAGTTACTGTCATTTTAAGTAGGCAGAAACAATGTATTAATAATTAGCTAAAACCCAGCTTCCTGTGCACCATATATTGCAATAGAAGGTGTGATTGTAGCCTTTCTTTTAAATTCGTAGGCTGTTATCCACTTGTAGAATTCAATTTCCCAGGCATCTTTGCTTTTTTAGCTTTAATGACAATGTGGAAAATTGGTAAAATGTGTTTGTTGGCAAAATGTGTTGCGGTTTAGATTATAAATTTCATGCCTTGAAAAAAAGGCTAAGCTTCCAATCGCCAAGTATAGAACTGAATACCAGTGTGAAAATACTCAAGTATTAGAATGATTTGAGCCATCCCTGGGTCTTTCAATGCATCTTTTTTGTAAATGTGATCTGGATTTTAAGGAACCTTTTGAGGACTTGGTCATGATGTAAAGGTTATGTATATTTTATTTCTCTGATCTATATGTCCAAACCAACAATCATTCAGGAGCCTTTATTTTTACAAATAAAGAGGGGTCCGCGGTTGTATGTTTTGCACAGGAGTTGAGACCGATGATATTTATGATAGGAGCCATCTCATGTAGCTCATCCAAGGTTTCGGGAAGAGCCTCACAGTGTAGCCAATAAACTGGTTTCTTTCCCTGCTGGGGCAGGTGCCATAAGGCCTCATGAGGGTTTAAGATAAGACAAGACGAGCTTATCATGCTCAGCAGTAACTGAGGAACAGAATGACAGGGAGGATTTTCTCCCGCTACCTCTCTGTTCCAGGAAACCTTTGAACTGCAGAGGGCTCGCTCACTAACAGCTCCCACATCACATCTGCCAGGTCTGCTGAGGGCGTGGCTTACCCACATGAAATTGAGATAAATCATCACATTTCACAAAGCCAGCAGTTTCCCTAAACCTGACTGATTTTATGGCTCGTGCCTGATATATTGTCTGTGTTACAGCAGATAAATTTACAGCTTACGAAAGTACGGAAAATGGTGTCTGACTTATGTCCAAAAAAAACAGCTTGGGTCGTACTGTGGGCCACAGTGTATGTGTTATCCTTAACGTAATTTTCACATAATCCCTTTTTCACTCCTTATGAATTGCAAAACAGCAGATGGAATTAAATGTACTTTCTGGAATGAATCAATCAAACATCTGGTCGGGAGGCCCCTGTCATTACTTCTGATTTAATGTGATAGATCTCCTTTCATAAGGCCACACCAACTCCATTCATCATCCGAGTATGAGGCTGCCCACCATTTCTCAGCTGACTTAAGTCAGGAGGGAACACGCTATCATTGGCGAGAGGATGTGTGAGTTTCACAGGAGGGAGGTATTATCAGCAAAGCCCTCTGTGGATTGTAGTATCTTCTTTGATTTGTGGCTAACTGCGTTCAAAGGCACATGATGAAGAGAAGTGAGAGAGAGAGAAATAAGTTGAAAATGCTGAGGCAGTGGACAGAATGGCCTACTTACTTAATTGCCTCAAACGGTGTGCAAATTGTATGTTCATGCAAACGGTTTGATGCAGCCTTTAATAAGAAAAACTGAGAAACGTATTTATGACCCTGACTTCAAAAGTTGCTAAATCATGTTTTGTGAGGGACAGCCCAATAAAGCCTGTCTCAGAATAAAGATATCTAATTGGTTTCTCGGTGGATATTTCCGCTGAAGAAAATCTATGATGACCGCTGAGCCATGACTCGACTTTCTTCTGGAAGGTTTTATATCCGGGATATTTAAGCAATATTTCCTTTTTTATTTCTGTGAATATAAAACACAGTGGGTGTCACCACTGGGCAGGCATATGTCAGCACAGATTTCCACTATGATGTGCTTATCAAGCCTAGTACCTGTCAGCAGCTACTTCTAAGTTGATTCCCTCTGTGTAGTGTTCATCTTTCAAATGCTCACCTGCTCTTAGAGCTGGAGTCTAATGATGCAGCCTTGGAACTAGTTATGTCTGCCCCGTTAGACTCACATGTGCCTGCTCCCCTGCAGGAGCTGTGGTGTGTTAATAAAAACAGATCATTAGAACCAGGCTTGTTTACTGTATGTGTGATCCTCTTGCAGGGAATTTGGCCGCTGGAAAGTGAACAACCTGGCTGTGGAGCGGAGGGACTTCCTGGACTCTTCCTTACCTCTCACCCCTGAATTTATTCGGAACATTCGGCTCCTGGGGCGCAGACCCTCCGCCCAGCTAATTACTGACAACCTGATCAAGAAATATGGGACTCATTTTCTGCTCTCAGCTACGCTAGGAGGTAGCCATGTCTTACAGACTGCTGCTGTGCCACAAGTCATAAATAATATACACTGTAACAAAAAGATATCTTAGTTAATGACAGCAATAAGATACTTGTTTCTAGAAATCTTTGCATATGTCATCACTGTCATAAAAAAGCTGTATATCTATATATTTTCTACCATTTGAAAATGCCATTGAAAATTACCTGCATTAACAAACATAAGAGTTCAAATCAAGTTCAAGAATCAAATGAAATTCTCTCCCTGCACACTGCTGGATCATTTATGCTCTATTCACAGTTACATTCTGCCGCAGCTGCTGTTGCAAGGTTGGACAATCTTTACAAACTGGCAAAAATCCCATTCTACATAAGAGACATTGTTCTAAAATTCGAATAAGAAATTGTAGCAGTTTTCGTCAAGATACAAAAATTTGAGCGTACTATTCGTTTAGTTTATCGCTTATCTGTGGTTCTCAAACCAGCCTTCAGAGACCAGACAGTTGTGAGTTAAGTTGGAGCAAACATGTGCACCATCTGGTGCATCCCTGAGGACAATTATTATCAACATACTGTAAAGCTTGTCCAACTGATGCTCTGAAAGAATGCACTCGTGGGAGAAGCATGGATAGGTCAATATTAATTTTTTCTAGTCTTTTTTATCAACCAGTGAGGAAATAGGTTGAATAATCTTATAACATTCTTATAGGAAATATTGCATGTATTTCCTACATTTAGGATGTTTTTAACTTGACAAAAAACATCATTCTTTTCCAGCATAAAACTTTATCAAAGAGGTGTAAACAGAAATATATGGTGTGTGAATCCTCCCAGCAAGTTTCAACCGTGTTTTAATGCTGTCTGCAGTATAAGTTTCTGTTGCAAAACAACAAAAGCTAACTCCTGTATAGAACAGGCAGCGCTCAAGCATATTTCTACTGCAGCTGGTAGTATGTCAGACCGGGAAAAAAGACTGGTGACAAGCGCTGATTCCCAGGGCCCTATATATATACTCTAGTGTATGGTGGAAAGTGGGAGGCAGGTGCAGCTAGATAGCTTCAGTATAACAGTGACATGATTATTTTAGCAAAAAAAGAAGCCTGGCATCATGTCTGAAATGGGTTTCCTCTATGAAAGCCACACTTGTCGATTACTCCTCCCAGCTCTCAGCTTGCCAAAGGTTGCACTTACAGGGGGCTCAGTGTAATGCAAAACTCATACTGTTTGCAACTGACGTGACCTCCATTGCTTTGGTAAACAGACGATTTTGTGTCTGTTTACTCGAACAGTAAAAGCCATGTCATTTCCTGGTACCAGAGATACTATATGGCCAAAAGTATATTGACACCTACTCCTAACTATTGAGTTTTGGTGTTCAACCCACACCTATTGTTAACAGGTGTACGTATATAATCAAGCTTGTAGCCATGCAGTCTCCACACACAAACACTGGCAGACTTTCAAATTGCCTCTGGAAGAAACATTAGCATAAGAGCTATGCATGAAGAGCTTCATGAATTGGGTTTCCATAACCGGACAGCTGCAGACAAGCCTGCAATCACTGTGGGAAAAGCCAAGCATCAGCTGGAGTGGTGTAAAGCATGCCACTGGACTCTGGAGAAGTGGAAATGTGTTCTCTTGATTGGTGAATCACACTATCTAGCGGTCCGATGTCTGAATCTGGTTATGATGGATGACAGGAGAATGCTACCTAATGGAACGCATATCGCCAATGGTAAAGTTTAATGGAGGAAAGATAACGGGCTGGGTGTGTTTTTCAGGTTTGAGGTTGGCGCCTTAGTTCCAGTGAAAGATAATGTTAATGCTACAGCACACAAAGAAGTTTTACATGATTACATGCTTCAGCTTTATGGCAGTAGTTGGAGAAGGACCTTTCTTGTTCCAATATGATTGCTCTCCTGTGCATAGAGGGAGGTCCATAAAGACATGGTTTGGTTAGTTTGGTGTGGAGAAACTCCAGTGGTCTACCCAGAACCCTCACCAAAAGATAACTGAACACCTGGGTGTCGATTGCAAGCCATGTCTGTCACGGTTCCGGCCCGTGGCCACTAGAGGCCACCAGCGGCCTTCTATTTGGACAGCCTCAGCTGTTCGGACTTT
>JBBPCZ010000115.1:15018024-15037630 GCA_037974445.1 Brycinus macrolepidotus | reverse complement strand
ATCGGCCCTCGTGCCTGGTTTCGTTTTCCCCCGTATAAATAAACCCCTCTTCAAGTATGGAAATCCGCGCCTGTGCCCCATTCCTGGGCGGGTACGCCCCCAACGTGACAATGTCTTCTTGCCTATCATCAGTGCCTATCCTGACACTGGCTAATTCCATATAAATGCCTATGTCCAATAAGCTCAAATAAGTGTGATGTTCAGGTGTCCGCATACTTTTGGCTATATTGTGTATTTCTTAGATGTAAACCGAAAGCCTTGGCTAAAGCTCGTGGCCTTCTTGGGTTAAATAATTCAATAATAATCAGTGTGAGGACAGGAGATAGCATCAGGTGCAGTTAAAAGTCCAATTAAACAGTAATTACTTTATAAAAGAGGTATCCAAACAATAAAAGTTATTTTGATTTAATGGCACATTCATTTTATTGAATGGAACTGCATATCTTGTTTTTGCACTTTTATTTGTGCTTTATTTGAGTTTTAATTGTGGCAGGGGCTAAATGTAATTTTAACAATTAAATTGCCAACAGTATAGAACGGGTCAACATAATTGCCATATTATGATGATAGGCAAATACAGAACAGAGAATTATTATGAAACAAATCTAGGGACATTGCTTGTGTCGATTATGTGGATTATGGTTAAGTAGGTAAGCAAAAAAAAAAAAAAAAAATACAGTAATCTTTAAATAATATGAATGAATATTTTTATCTCTAAAATAATATGTTCTCCTGTAACATCTATCAAAGTCCTCATTTTAGAATTAATTTCACATCATATGCCAAAGCCTGGGCACCCGTGTATTCTAAAATGTGTTGATTTTCTAAGTGAAGATAAGTTAATACATCTTCAGTAAGCAAACTTAAGCGTAGAATTTTAAGTACAGTTTCTCTGTTGGGCATATTGGGAAAAAAAAAACAACAACATTTGCACAGGCCACGTTTGATACTTTTTTAAATGTGTTAAATAAAAAAAATGGTAACTTTAATGCACAGTGCAGAAGTGTGTTTTTGTAGAGAATGTGTACTTACTTTCAGTTAGAAAACCAACAAAACACGTTATTTTACCAGGCCTAATATTTGCAAATGATTGTATATGACGACTTGAATTTCTTTCTTAGATCATTTGTGAAAATGACTGAAGTTACACGACTAATTTGAACAGAAACAAATCCAATTACTTGCTGACAGTATTTGGCGTCAGCGTGCGAGTGAATGAAATTCTGTTTAATTTGAAATTTAGTTTACAAATGAAGTAAGCTTTTATCCACTTTACATTCTCATGAAAATGAATCTTTGTGTCTCATCAAACTTGCAAGTGCTGTAATTTCTTCTTAATTTATTCAGGTGAGGAGGCTCTCACCATATTTGCGGACAAGAGGAAGCTGAGTAAGAAGGCAGAGGTGAGCGACTACACCAGTAACAGCACGGCTGTGACTCTGGAGGCACTCCACCAGCTGGCTGCTTCCTACTTCATAGACAGAGAGAGCACATTGCGCAAGCTGCACCACCTCCAGATCGCCTCCACTGCCATCAAGGTGGGCCATTAGTCATGTCTCACTGTGAGGAGATTTCATATTTCTCTTGATAACTCGTGCCGGACCAATCCACTTATTATTGTGATTTTCAGAAATACAAGTTATATGTACCAAATTCAAATGTAAATGTTTGCTATACATCATTGTGGAGATTTCACATCTAAATAGACAAAGCACTGGTAATAATGATAAAATCAGCTTGTGCATGAGGCTGCAAGGCCAAACGTACCCAGTGCACGATGGACTTGATAAATGTTCTTTCCAATTTGAAAGCTTATATTCCAGTTTTACAGAGCTACTATGAGTAGTGTTAATCCTAGTAAGACATCCATCATGTATTGAAAACATTTGACATCATAGCCCCAAACATAAATTGATTTATGTTTTTTCCAGTTTTACCACTTTCAAAAGCAGGGCTGCAATAAGTAGTATTAATCCCAGTGAGAAATTCTCAGCCTTTGACAACACTTGCACCTGAAGACACAAGAATTAAGTGGGTTTTTTTTTTTTATTCTTTCTTGGTTAAGATAAGGTCACCAAGCTCTATTAAATGGTCAGTACGTGCACCAGAATGTTCAGGTCCATGCCATGATCATATGACCAAAAATGAACATGGTGGGAACATGACGTAAGAAGATCCGTTTAAAATTACTTGGAAGTTTACAGCCTTAGTAGCACACTGGCTTAGTAATATCAGTAATGAAGACATAGCGTCTAGTTTGTGGAGCTACAAATATTTAAAGATATTCCAAGTATTATGATTTTGTTTGTCATTAGATCTTTGAAAGCTTTCTGTTCTGCAATATTTTGCCTAAATGACTCTTAGTACAAAATGTCTTATAGTGTTCCCTGTTGTCTTATGAGTGAAAAGCAAGACTTTTTGTAACATTTTGCGTTGTGTTAATGAAGCAGTTTTTGACAACATGCCTTTTATTAGCTTATCATCACAACATTAAAATGCTTCAAGGATTTCAAAATGGGATTAGATTTCCAACATGTTGCACTCATAGGACTGCATCAAATGAATGCACAGTAATACCTTTGTTTTTTTGTTTTTTTTTTTAACCTTTTTCTTTGTTTCTTTTAAAAGGCCCCATGATTCATCTCTTGCAATATCTCATACATTCTTACATTTTCTGTTTTTTTTTTTTAAATGCCCTGTGAATTTCAATAAGCAAATAAATTAAGGATCTTGGCTCTGTATGTTTTGTAGCTGGGAAAGATTCAAATTTGTTAGGTATGTTCTGACAGTATTTAATATATGGTCAGGGATTGTTGTTCATTAGATAGTGTTCTCTAAGAGCCCCAGGCAGCCCTCTACAAGAATACAGCACAGTAAATTGGACAAGCAAAGCTCTCTATATCCTCCAAACAGCTGCGTTTACTCCGTTCCAGCAGCTTTGAGAGTGCCGCTCCTATTCTGGGCCAAAACCTTCATTATCCCCCCTGATTTCATTACATATAGAAGCCCCTTGCCTCAGCCCACCACTGTTGTGGAACTTAGACATTTTTATTACAGTTGGAAAACCTGATCTCAAGTGTCGGCAAGTGTTCATGTGTTACTCTTTGAAGGCTGCTCATCTTGCCGAGGTGCTTTCATGTGAGAAAAGCCAAGGTGTTTCTGAGTGACGGGAGCAGGCTGTGAGGCAGGGTGGTGCAGCTCCATCAGCGGAGGGGAATGACTCGCAGAGGCAGCAGGGGCCCTCGACCCACGCATCATTTCCACGGGGCGCTGACCCATGCCTGTGTTTCACGGGACAGACAGAAGTGAACGTTCTGCTGTATGAATTCCAAATTGAATGAAATTGGACTGCAGGATGAGTACTTTGGTGTTCCCCACTGGGCTCTGTAGAGGAGAAATTTAGCAACTCATTTAGGAGGAAAAGCCTGTTAGTGAGCTGGTGCGCTGGCCTCAGGGGCTCAAAGAAAAAAAAAAAAAAAGCAAGGTCCTTCAAAAAAAAAAGAGTCAGGACTCATCCCACCCACATACTTCTGCTCAGGATGTTTTCCTAATGCAGAATGACACAAGCTGTTTTTGTGAGCAGCAGAGAACGTTTTGTTTATGATTTGACAATTTCCCAAATCCGAAATCAGTGCCAAGGCAGCCCTGCCACCCTGCAAATCTGCTGCTGAGAGTATAACTACAGTGCCTACCGGAACTCAAACTGTGGCAGTACTTCTACATAGCAGGCGTGCAATCCCAGCGCTTTGTTGATTCTCTTAAAGAAAACAGTCAGTGGTAAATCTGAAAATGTTTCAAACCGTAGTCTTTTTTGAAAAAAAAACAAAAAAAACAAAAAACAAAATGTGTTTGTATGTGTATATGTACACACTGTGCGGACAAACGTATTGGGATGCCTGACCGTTACACCAACAGGGACTTTTATGATCTGGATTCAAATACATAGACTTTAATATGGAGCTCAGGGGCAGACTGGCAATCTGTACGTTCTGAAAAAGTCCAGAACGGCCATCTGGTCCACGGCCGTCGGCCTGCCTTTGTCCTTAACTGAGAAATCAGCTAACAATACCAAAGGGTGCTGATACGATCATTTGTCAGTTGTAAAATCCATAGGTAAAAGCCAACAAAAAAGAGTGAATCATTCGTTGCGGTTGCGGGAATAATGGCCAGCTGGTGGGCCTATTTGGGATAAAGTCCAGGGCCCATTTTTTAGTCTCAGTCCGCCCCGATGGAGTTTGTCCCCCCTTTGCACCTATAACAGCTTCCATTCTTCCTGAAAGGCTTTCCACAAGGTTTTGGAGAGTTTCTGTGGGAATTTGTGCCCAGTCATTCTGTAGAGCATTTATGAGGTCAGTCACTGATGCTGGACAAGAAGGCCTGGCTGGCTATCTGGAAGTAGCCCAAACCCTGAAAAACAAGTGTGTCCCAATACTTTAGTCAGCTCTCAATGGTTCTTTACTGGACACACAGTTATAGGTGGAAAAACTAGAATTAATATAAAAATTTCATTAAGCAGAGGCTATTTATCACTGACATTGTTCTTCAAACATCTCATTCACAACAATAATACTCCTTAAAATGATTTGAAAGGTTCTTTATGAGGTAAGAAAGTGGTTCTTACAGTGGTGTTTTTAGTAACATTGTATTTCAGAGTACAAGAGGAGACTACATCTCTTTCAGACAACTCTGTTCGACAACCTTGCAGACTATATATAGTATGACATCTGGAACTACTTAGCACTTTGGTTAAATAGAGTCACCACAACAGATTTCATTGTTTTAATGCCAAAATCTGAAAATTCATCTTATCCAAACACAGCTGCACTCTGTGCATAAAATCAGGTACAGGCTGTTGATACCACATGTTAAGGCGGAACAGCAGACTGTCACACAGGTCCAGGTGGGCAATAATATGCCATTAGGTATTTTGCAACATGCCAGTATTTATACATTTAAATAACAGCTGCTTGTTGTAGAAAATATAGCCTTATATCATGGTTTGCATGCTTATCAGTAAGCTTTTCTTTGTCATATGGGGCACCATATGGCACATCAAGCAATGACTCATTCAGATACTGATCTAAGCAAATGTAGATATTCATCTAACAAGACGTTATCTTCCACATAAACCTTGGAGTCTTGCCTTTTCAGTAGCTTTTGTGCCTGGAAACTGAGCATTAAAAGATTACATTAACCTCTTAGTCATTCAGTTGTAGGCTTGTACATAGAGCCAGTCAGCATGTAAAGGCCCATCTCAGAAAAACACATTTTTGTTTGATGTAGTAAGTGAACACTGAACAATTTCAAAATGTGCCGTCCACTCCCCAGTCCACACAGTCCATATACAGACTGTAAACTGCAAAAACTCTGATTTTAAATTCATTTTTTTGTGATGTCACAAAAACCAACACATTTACACTTGTGGGCAGTCTGCAGATAAGCCAAAATGTACAACATTTACAACTTGGTTGTGTATTCTGTAGTTTCTTGACTGTAGTAACTTGAGTTAATGTGTATTTTTGAACTATTTTAAGATATAGGTAAGGTGAAACAGCAGGCTAGTCTTTTATCATTTGTGTTAATGCATTTTACACTTTCACTGCAAAGGAACAAGAATAAAGAGCATCAGGTTATTATTCAAATAAATCAGTATGCGAGTAAAATTCACTAAATATGTTTGTAAAGAAGAGTGGCCCACTTTAAAATGGGATAACTTAGTTTCTCAAAATTAATATGTTTTGTGGGAGCTTAAGGGTTTATTTTTAAGAAACATAAAAAAGCCCAAAAGATTACAAGTTTCAGCATGTGAAGAGTTTCTGAAGGCCACCACACATAATACCTCTTTACCTTCGCCAAATTGCTGTAGACTTAAGAAAAGTGTGTTTTAGTCTAGACTGGGTTTTGAATGAGGGTAAAGCAGGTAGGGCAGATAATCGAAACAGAGTTGATTTCCAGTCATCAGTCTTAAAATCTGTAACAAAAACAGCCTGTTTAATTGTAAAAAAGAAAGATAAATTAGAAAATCAATTGTCATAAGTGGTCAAAAGGGGGGGGGAATACACCCGGAAAAGTGTAGGATATGGATCCTTTAAAGGTCAAAAATGTCAAAGAAAGTTTTATCCTATAAGTGAACACTGTGGTTAACGCATCTTATATATAAGTGTGTCCATGTTACTACCAGAGCTCTCCTCAGTGGGTTTGTGATGGAGTGGCAGGAGCTAGCCTTGTCTTACCTTATCTGGCTGTCGGCCTGGAAAAGATACCATCTGACAGGCCGAAACGAAAGAGATCACCGAATTGATAAAAATGTGCCAGCACCACAAGGAGGAAAATGTGAATCAATTAGGTCTGCTTCACTGTGTCATGAAGAGAGAAGGATGAGGAGAGGAAGAAAAAAAGCAGAGTGTGATCCAATACTGCACATGCAGGGACGAGACTAGCTAAGGGTAAATTGAGATGTTTCGGTCAATATGGCAGCGAAAAGTCTTGTCGTCTTTAAGCCCCAAATCCTTGTTTAAATCAGAGGATGTTTTCTTTGTAGATGCAGGAGGATCTGTCAAACAAGGAACATAATCAATTAAGTGCTAATAGCAGCAGGAAGAGATGGAAAAAATCATGCAAGTGTGAAAGCATCTGTCTTTGGAAAGATTGATGTCAAGTAGGTGATTATCTTTGAGTGGACTGTCATGGCATGCCTGCTATCACAGTGACTGGCACAAGTGACTTCGCAGGCACAAGATGTCCTCAAGCCACTCAGAAATGCATTTTGTCTTTCTTTTTCCCAGCAAACATATTCAGAGTGGAAATGTACTGGCAATGCTAAATGGTCCGTTTCAAGGAAATGCATTACATGTTATATTTCAGGTAATGTACTGGCCTCGTCTGGATGTTTAAACCATAATTCCATGGTCTGTCTTTTGTTGCCCAGGTAACTGAAACAAGGACTGGCCCTCTTGGTTGCAGTAACTATGACAACCTTGATTCTGTTAGTTCTGTGCTGGTTCAAAGCCCTGAAAACAAAGTCCACTTGCAAGGTATGAATTTCCTTTACATGCTTCGTTCCATTCTGGTTTTGTATTGATTTGTATCTCATTGTGTTTTACTACAGCACTACTTCATAAACTCAGTAAAAGAATCTTTAACAAAAGTACAAAACAGTTACTCTGCTACTTTTGCTGCATACTCAAGCAGGTTTAAACAAAATGATATGGTTGATGTGAAGACATGGTACAGATTATCGCCTTTTTGTTTCTATCTGTACATTACATTCAGTTCAAATCAACTAGAGTTGCAAATGTGTGACTGACAAATAAAAGTAGCATAAAAGAATGAACTGGTTATTGATTCCTTGCACAAAGTAAGAGCATCAAGTCTGCAATCTGTTGGCAACATTGATCTCCTGCTATCAGTGTGTGAAATCGTTAGACATTATTCTCCAAGTACACTGTTTATAAGACAAAGGGAAGCATGTTGGTAGTTGAAAGAAAAGAATTCAGCCAAGGCACAGGGAAACTGACAGGAATGTCACCAGAACTAAAAAAAAAACGCTATTAAACAGCTATTGAACCCAAACAAGTGGAAAGGAATGTGAATACTCAGTAGTCGACCACATTTCATTGAGTTAAGCTGATTTTTTTCCAGCACGCAGATCCCTCAGCAGATACAACACCACAAAATGGCTAAAACAAAAGCCTCCCAGTGATGATTATGTGATGTTGGAATGTGAGAATTGCAGGTGTAATGCTACATTTCTACTACTTAAACTGGCTTTAAGTTTGTTTATCTCAATACTTAGGCTCTTCTGAAATAGTAAAATTAATAATTAATTAACTGACACTTTTTATTTGTCAAACCTATTGAAGTATGCAGCAAAAATAATAACTTTTTCATCACTGATGTAATTGTTGCAGAGAACAATATATTTCTTGACAGCAATAATTAATTCTGTATGTGGAAGCTAAAATGTGTGTTTACATTTAACTGACTCCTAGATTAAAATATTAGATGTTTAATTGGTTTGATTACCTATAGTGTACTCTAGATAAACTCACCTAATTTCTTTATATATGACAACATTTTGAACTGTGTTTAACAATTAGCAGGGAACTCAGAGTTTATATTACACAATTCTATTTTTTAAACAAAAAGAGAAAAGCAAAGTAGGCCAAGTCTGGAGTAGATATTCTGACCATGTTGCCTAATTAACCTTTTTGTGAGCAATCATTGAAATAATAAGGTTACATGCTTACTGGAGGTGCAGATACCAGCAACAACCCATTGGCAGAAAAAATATTGCAAAATTTATTTTTTAACCAAAAAAAGTTTTGTAATTACTTTAAGAGACAAATCACAAAATGTAACAAGAGTAGCAAGAGTTTACACTGCTTCTTTAATTGAAGCACAGCTAAATACTACTAGAAGAATTTTCAGACTTTTACCAGTTGCTTAGAAGAATTTACCAGTTGTTCAGATGAGATTGCATGATGCTGGTGTATTTGGAAGAATAAACTACAATCAAGCAGAATAGGAGTGAGAGGCTTGCCTTGACCGGAAAATGCAGAAACTGCGTGTTTAAGAGGTAGAAGTCAGTCTTATGGACCAATGAGTCCAAAACTGCAACACTTCAGCCCAAGAGTGGTGTATTTAATAGATGTAGAGAGGGTGAATACAGTTCTGCATGTGTGGTTTCCGCTGTCAGTCATTGTGACAACAGTGTCGTGGTATGCTTTGCTTGTGACAGAGCTGATCTTTTCCAAGCCTGTAGAGTTCACAACCAGCATACCTGTCAGAAAATAACTCGGAGGTGTGCCAATCCATCAAGATTATGTCTAGTTGGGCAGTTCATTCTTCAGCAAGGGAACAAGTTGAAATGCACATTGAAGATGTGCACCAACTGTCTGCTGAGAGAAAGTGCAAAGCAATCAAACTACTGATCTTCCCTGTCCTGATTTCACATCTGTCCGATAGTACTTGTATGGGATTAACTGGATAGAGGAATCAAAGCAAAATAAACTGAAAGTGTCCTACATCTCTTGGGGCTGTTGAAAGATAAGTTAGGTGATTTCCTATCTAAACATGTTGACTGAACATCTTGGGATTATGAGGCTGTTAGTAATCCAAAAGGGGTGGGTAAGTTGAGGACTCTGGACTTTAAGAAACTGGACATTTTTGCTCCAGTAGACAATATTGTATCATAGTTCCTTTTCCATAAATTTAAAGAATATGTTGGGATGCCCAACAGTATCAGATATAACTCTAGCTTTATGCAAGCATGCTCAGACCTCTGAGACTTTAAGGTTGATCAGATATTAGCCCACCTTCTTCTAAACCACTTTTCCACTTTCTGCAATTCAAGGTTTGCAGGTCATTCTGCCAGACTACCTCAAAGATACCTTTGTCCAAGCAGCTCTTAGTTACATTGCCTGCAATGGAGAAGGAGACTTTGTCTGCAGAGGCAACGACTGTTGGTGCAAGTGTGACCCCAAGTTCCCGGAGTGCAACTGTCCATACATGGATATCCAAGCCATGGAAGAAAGCCTCCTTCGGATCTCTGAATCATGGGCCCTACTGTACAAAGAGTTTAAGGAGTCAGGTAAGAGATGCTTTTTTAACTCCTTTTACTCTGCACAGGGGAAGTGTGAAGAACAGCAATAGAAACTGGAACCAGAATAGATCAAATCTTTAATCATAAGTCATGCAATTAAAACAGCTAAGCCATGACCTATTCCTCATAATTTGATTTATGGGCAAGACAGAGTAAACAGTGATGACGTTTAGTGAAATGTTCCATTTTGGACACTGTGTGCTCTCAGCTAATTAAAATTTGAACAGGGCTAGATTTAACAGCAGGTTTTTTTTTTTTACAGTTCTACCCATTGCTGTGTGAGGGGTTTTTTTTTGGCTCATGCATCGGTGTTCTGCACTAAAATTCGACAGTCCGTCACTTTGTATTGTGAATTGTTCTTGTATTCGCTCTGGCCGGTCTGTCTGACTGCAGAGCAGCTTAATATCTCCTCGTCAATGAGAAGAAGTTTGCCTCGATGTTGATGTCACTCGTTTGACTTTGACTCGTCCGACAGGATGATTATGTTTGTTGTACAAGGGCACAAGCTGTGGTTGCTATGGTTACAGTGCCATACTAGTTATGAATGGGGTGGGGGGGGGGGAGGGTTGATGGTTTATAAAGGTGAGAAACGAAAACAGCAGCTTGGCAGTGTAATTTGCCAGTATTACTTTGATGCGTGTGCTCAAGTATGCTCAATAGTTGCACAAAATGTAAATATTTGTTATACAGTGTTGCTCATCAAACAGCGAGTATGCTTTTTTGTTGCGTGTGTTGTGCTCTTGAGTGTCCTGCATGGTGCTCCCTCTGTCCATCAGTTGGTGCACCAGCTGTTCAGACGCAGCCTCAGTTTAGTGTGATTTAGTTATGGGTCAATTGTCAAATATAAACAGTATAAATATAAAACTGTAAGTGTAAAGATGGTGGCATATCAGCTGTAATCTTGAATCACCATTAACCTGCATCACGCCAGCAGTTAGAACACGTTAAAATGTTCGTTGCTGAATGTTTCAAAACACACCGGTGTGACGGTACACTTTATTGGAAAGTAGTCAGCGGCACACCCGTGTGACGCTATGCCTGAAGGGTTAAAAAAAGCAATCAACACACAGGTAGTTTATGAAATGTAGAGCAAGAGAAATTGCTCATAAAATGCCTTTACTGTCAATCCACTGGCTATCACAGTGATTACAACATCTGAATGAGAACATTAAACATACTGCTTAAATATTACAGCCTGTTTAGGTCACCCTGCAATGACCATTGGTGCTGGAGTGAAATTAAAATGGATTACTTTTTCCCTCCCTCAACCTAATCATTTTTTTTTTCTTTCCTGAAATATCTGTGAGTGCAATTACTTTTACAGTTTATGTTATAAGCGCTGGAGGAAAGTGCAATAAGTGCCAGGCATAAGTAGTTTCTCAGGTGTCATAAATGTGTCCTTTGGTGAGGGATATCAAAGACATTCAGCGTTCTGCTCCATCAGCTAAAATTAAATGCTGTGAGAGTGTCTCCGCAGAGAATGTGTTAGAGAAAGAAAAATACTTTGCCGTTCTCAAGTGAAATGGTTGTGTCTTATTACTGCTGTGGGGAATGACAAGAAGGTATTGCTCAGGTCCTCACAATCACCCTCTGTGCCTTCTTTATTTCAACTGGATCTGTCTTAGAAAGAGAGAACTTCTTCTCCTCTTGTTTTCACCAGATGAGTTCAAGACATTCCTGATGAGGCTGCCTCAGAACTTCTTCCTTAACACCTCTACGATCCAGCACTTGTGGCTGCTGGATGGCATGTTTCAGCGGCGCTATGAGGTGCTGGAGAGCAGCATGAAGGGCCTCTTCAGGAGGGCCGAGCGAGTAGTGTATAAGCTCTTCAGCCTGAGCAAAAGGTGTCAAAAGCAGCCCCTCATCAACTTGCCACGCGAAAGGTGAGCACAACAGCCTTGTTATCTTGTCATTGAAACTGTGCTGAGTAGGCCGGGGCTTATTTCAGAAATGGGATAATGTTTCTTGTTCTCTGTATAAGTAGAGGGAGTTCCCCACATAATTTGGAACTAAATTATTGCCGGTGCTCCAAAGTGGCCCATATTTTAGACTGAAATCTCAATGGACTGTGGAGCGGAATGTTTGTCAGCGTGCCTCAGAGTGATAGGGAACAGATGAAAGATTTCTCTACACCATGTTTGGAGCATTTCACACAAACAAGCTGTACACTTTGGATTTCAGTTCCCCGGGCCTGTTCCTCAGTGCTGACAATTATGCTGAAAAAACCTGCTGTCAGATAACAGCTTGGATCAAATCCAGAAGAAATAAGGTGGCCCTTAGATTTGATTCAGGAGTTTGGTTTTCAGGCAAAAATTGTGTGTAATTAGACAATTAGTGAGGACATGTGTAGAATTAGAACATGTCATCTGCTATGCTATGTAGCCTGATGAATGGTGTTATTTGTCATTGCCAGTGGAGCTTTCTGCCATTTTTTAATATATGCAGTGGGGGCACAAGAAGGATGATAGACATGGTGTTTTTCACAGAAAGCTGCATGCAAGAACCCAAAACTCAATAATACAAAGTTAAGTGGATAAATGCTTTGTTTATATTTGCTTTTTCTGTAAACAGTAGAGTCGAAACCTCTATTTGGCTTCACAGTAAGGTTAAAGTGCTACATTTGGAAAATAAGTTAGCTTAATTAGCAGCAAATTATGCACTCCAGTGGTGTTTTAATTTTCTCCCTAAAGCAAGTAAAACTGCTGTGATTATTAAAAACTGCATTTGTTTTAACCCTGCTGTGTGACAGAACCTACCTCTGGCATACGGCCACACATATGGTCTGGAGCTCTGCTTTAGACACGTTAAGACATGCTTACTGAATCCCACCCCTCTTTCCTCAAATGTAGGCCACGGTCATTCTGGCTGAACTATTTCCAGTCATTACTCTACTGCTCAGAGAACAACCAGCTGGGCTTCTTCTCAGAGGAGTTGCACACCTGCATTTGTGCATATGACCAGAACACATGCCAGGTGCCCACTCCATGCTCTATAGGAGAGGGTCTGGCCTGTGCTGCCTGTGCCAGTGACAACCACACTCGCTGTGGCAGCTGCAATGCTGGCTACATGCTAAGTCAGGGAGCCTGTCGACCCATGGTGGCTGATTCCACCGAGAATTACTTGGGTTTTGAGACTGACCTGCAGGACCTGGAGCTAAGGTACCTTCTGCAGAGGGCAGACCGTCGGCTAGAGGTCCATGCCATCTTCATTAGCAATGATATGCGCCTCAACAGCTGGTTCGACCCCTCATGGAGGAAGAGAATGCTTCTGACACTGAAAAGCAACAAGTACAAATCTAATCTGGTACATATGCTCCTGGGGATCTCCCTTCAAATCTGCCTTACTAAGAACAGCACCCTGGAACCCTCCCTTACTCTCTTCATCAACCCCTTTGGCGGGAGCCATTCTGAGAGCTGGTTGATTCCTGTAAGTGAGAACAATTTCCCAGACTGGCAGTCCACCAAGCTGGATCTCCCTTTAGAATGTTTTAACTGGACCTTGACTCTGGGCAACAAGTGGAAGACTTTCTTTGAGACCATTCACATTTACCTGAGGAGCCGCATCAAAACATCAGGTGTCAGTGCCAATGAGAGTGTTTACCTGGAGCCTCTAGAAATGACTGACCCTTCAAGGAACTTGGGCTACATGAAGATCAACAGCATCCAGGTGTTTGGCTATAGTATGCATTTCGACCCAGAGGCAATCCGGGATTTAATCCTGCAGCTGGATTACCCGTACACGCAGGGCTCGCAGGATTCAGCCCTGCTGCAGCTGTTGGAGATCCGAGACCGGGTGAACAGGCTTTCTCCACCAGGCCAGCAGCCTCTGGACCTCTTCTCCTGCTTACTGCGCCACCGCCTCAAGCTCACCGCCAATGAAGTGGTACGCATTCATTCCTCTCTTCAGGCCTTCAGTGCCCGTCTCCCAAACACTCTTGATTATGAGACAACTAAACTCTGTAGCTAACAGCTAAAACTTCAGTAAGCTGTAGAATATTTTCGCACACAGACAAGACTGTGCATGAGTCAAAGCTGCAAAGAGAAAGTGATGGTTTCATATTAAACTAACTGAAGCATCCACTCGGATATCGCATAAATTCCCATTCACACATATGCCACATTGTACTCAAAACAAATGAGTCATTTTTCTTGTATGGTGCAGCACTAAGACCACGAGGAAGGACCTTTTGCATATATGGTATGATTGTTTGTAACTTTTCTATGTTATTTTGCTTCAGTGACTGTGCACTTTCCTTGGACAGAATACAGTGATGTCAGTAAGTTTTGTAGATAAATTGATATTAAAACATCATGTAATAATATAACAACTGTTGCATTATTTGCCAGTCCTTTTTTTACTGGTTCAGCCATCCAATTAAGGTTGAAGGCTACCACATTTTCTATCTGCAAGTAAGGCCAGTTAGTGAGAATGTAAATGCAATTAAACATGACATAAGAGTTTGATAAAATAATAATGAAACTGATTCATTAACACGATTACATTACAGCTTGCTAAGCTATGCTGTCTTCTTATGAGGAAATTCATATTTAATTTGAAAGGATTAGTCAGAGACAACCCAATATGCTCATTTAACTCCTGAACATCACCATGTGGGGCTGTAACTGAAAGCACTGTATTTTCTTTTCTCTTCACAAAGGAAATTGCATGCATTAGCACTGCACATTTGATATTTATACATTTGTTCTTTTCTTTCTGTTTGAACAGTGCTGCCCACTGCCATGATAAACAGGTTAATATTTGTGTTGGACTGCTTTGACCTGGACAGTCATTTCATATTTTCACTTGAGGCCTTTTTTCCAGATCTAAACAAAAGTGTGAAAGAAGGCTGAGGTGGAACAGTTATTACTTCTTTTTTTTACTGATTAAGTCTTCAGTGGTGCCCAGGAGAATAAGGTACTTCAGTGAAATAAGGTGGTCTAAGAGATACTGATATTGATATATCAGGTCTGACTTTGCAGGGGCATATCTGCTATTGGCTGTGTAATACTAGGATGTGTTTCTTCCTTTTGCTACCTCTCCTTTTTTTCTAAATCTGAAGTGTGTTTTGTCTGTTTTTCTGTTCTTTTTTTGGGTTGGGAAATTGTAGTAGGCCTCGCAAATGTCCACTGCTATTTTACAGTCATTTTTTTCCAGTCAGATTCAGGAGCTGTACTCTGAATGTTAAGCTAAATGGTAAAGTATGCCCACATGTGACAGCAATGATGTGATCCATAGTGCCTTTGTAAAGACAACTTTATCATTTCTGCATTTCTGCTTTTCTGCTTCTGCACTTCTGGTTTTTTTTTCACAATGACTACAAACCACGTAAAGGGATCTAAAAGTTAATCGCTTTGCATGAACTTCATTTTCCCCGTATTGGCATAGCACATTAACACTCAAGCCAAGACACGCCAGTCATCTATTAATGTGTTTGCATATTGTTTATTGTAAATTAGCATAATAAACCCAGCCTTATGTGGTTCATTTAGTGGCATCTCTTACCAGTGAAGTAATTTACCACCAGTTTCCAGTAGTGTGGAAAGGAAATGTTATGCAGACTATTAATTCTAGAAATTCATCTTCTGCCTCTCAGGTACAAAGACAAGATCCCCCCTGTAGGCACAAGTAATTACTTTAACAGTCCTCAGTCTGGCTTGCAGTTGCATATATTCATTTTCCAACCTGCCATGCAGAGCTTGTTTTTTAGCTCTAATAATTACTATGTGACTGTAAATACTTTCTTATAGCTATTTCAGTCTAATCTCTTTGAAACACAGAGCACGCTACGGTACATGTAGTCTGATATAAAGATCTGTGACCTTTTGTGAGTTGTCAGTCAATAGATAATGGGGGTTTTATGTACCCATCAATCCTCTCATTACACTGTACATGTACAGATGATTTATTTTCTGCAGGCTGCATATTTCACCAGTTACAGATAGATTGTGTAATGTAAAGGTCATCATGTTGTGATATGAAAGAGTGATGAACATGCCAGGATGTTTGACATGTTAAGGAAAATTTCCCAGGCAGACTGTAAACTTTCAAACTGTTCCAGTATAGTTGCTGTTTAAGTGTTGCTAGCTGCTGTAGAGGTGTCTCGTCTTTTTTTATACCCCCCATGGCTGCAGTGCAGTCGTTGCAGCATTTTCTCATGTGAAACATTCCTCAGTAAGGTAATTACTCAGTGAAGCAAGCAAGAGAGCAGTGACTGCTAGACTGCATATACAAATAACCTGCATTTACGCAGGAAGCCTGTGAAATGAGCGCTTGTCAGTAATGCCAAAATGAGTTAACACATTGTTGTCATAATGACAAATACGACAGTAAGAAATGGCTAAACATTACAAAAGCAATCAGTCTTTCTCCCAGCTTGACAAAAGCAATTCATCAAGCTGCTTTAAATGTACAGGCAAAACAGTGCCACAAAACACCACACTGTATTAAATGATAATGTTCTAGGGATTGCATTTCAATGAATACCTGGAAAATGTGACTTGGAATGCACAATGGTCTCACAGCAGACCTACACTTTCCACCTTTCCAAAGACATGCACTGTTTTACTTGCATAATGTGTTGTGTACTTGTATGTTGTTTATATTTATAATTCCTCATTACTCTGGCAGATGGAGAATCATCCACCTCAGTTCACATGTGTATCTGATTGCTAACATCATATGAATGGTAAGTCAATACCATCTGTGCTATCTTTCAAGGCGTTCCAGTCATAAAGGGTCCATATCATGGAAACAGCATTTTCACACTTTCTTAAAATAAAAGTGTAAGGCACTATGTATCCATTGTTAAAGCTTTCTAATGTACCATTAGGGGCATTTCACATGAATACAATGCATTTATATATATATATATCCACCTTTTCAGCCTATAATAGATTCAATGTCGACAATTTGTGTTTTTGAATGAGGCACTTTTTTTTTGAATATATAACACAGATGATTTACACATATCAGTCTTAAAGGCATAATAACAGAACAGTCTGTTTAAGGGATGAAGTAGGTTTGCTCTTGTGAAAAAAGGTGACACTTTTGATGCATAGAACCACACGGGTGTCATGAGAGGGGGAAAAAATCAACAAAAAAAAAAAAGTGTAGGATATGGGTCCTTTAATATTTACAGATGAGCGATGTGTTTTGTGACTCAGAATGGCTGTCTTGTTGCCACTCTTTTTGAGAGGGTTTACAGAGGAACAAAGAAACTAGTGAACAGAGAAGAAGGTAAAAGGTAACTGTCTACTGCCAATAAATCAATGTTGAGCTTTATTACCCGAAAGAAGAAAAGGTTCTGCAGGAAGATCAATGCTGTCTCTGAAGAGGCACCAGTGCACAAACCGATGACATTTTGCTGCTCAGACCAAGCCCACATTAGCATCAATTTATTACCTGTGTTGTGTTTTCCACTTGGCGTGGTTTCTATGGCTCCAAATCAATCCTGACTTTTATGTCCCATTAGAGTATGTCATTACATGCCATCAGGGTAGTCGCCTGCTGACACAATTGCTGATTTTCATAGCATGCACTACAGATCAAATGTAATTGGGGATTTTGTTGAAAATGTACTTATGGATTCTAATGAATGACTATAAAGACCACGGGGAGGGCTTAATTATTTAATACTGCACATTAGATAAGCCGGTAAGCCCTCCGCAAATATGATTTGTAGTTAAGAAAGGTAGGTAATCTGGAAAATATGATGGTGAATGTGTCACTTTTGTGCTACCTGTGTTTTCTTAAGGAGAAAATGTAGTGATGATCCAGGGCAGTGTACTATCAGGTACAGAAGAAAAGGATACCGCTGTGTTGAAAGCAGCGTGTAGTCATTTTCAAAGATGAAAGTGACTTTGACAACGTGGACATTTTCAACATAGAAAAGAAAAGGAGAGGGAGAGAAAAAAAGAGACGGAGAGTTTTGTTTCAAAATGCTATATATATCTATTTGTAATAACTTTTTTTTTCATATAAAAAAGACTGAAAAAGAATAACAGCTGATGTTTGATGCAAAAGATTTTGTCTAATGATGGTCTAATTATTAATATTAATATAGCAATGATATTTCCTGGATGAGTAAGGTCCACTTCTAACAACATATATCATTTAAAAAAAGAATTTTGGGATAAAAAACGTAACAGAGAAAAATTATTAAACCCTACTTACCAGGAATTCTTTTGAAAAAATCAGCATTTTTAAATGTGCTTACACAGTTGTTGAGGATGGAGGTGTTCCTACAAGCCTAGGTAGTCCCTGAGGGGAGCTGCTACACCTGTTTAAAGCTCAAGTGTTTGATGAACTGTTTCAGTAATGAAGAGTCTGAGGAACAAGACCGTTTATCTTTTATTCCCAGGATACGCCTGCTACTGCCTTACAAACGTTTGAGACAGGGAAAGCTAGGCACTCTGAACTGTTGCTTAACAGGTATAATACCTACCGTGATGACAAACTGTGCACAAGTTTGTTGTTCTATGCATTACTTCAGATATGTAAGCATATGCTTGAATAAAGAACCAGCCTCGAAGCAAAAATAAGGAATTGGTTTTGAGAAATTAGAAGCAAGAAAGAGATTGAGAATGGCCCATAACATTTATATTAGTTTGTTCACATGACGATCATTACTACTGGGTTATACAAATAATCTTTCATTTTAAATAGTCCAACATATAGCCAGAAATAGCCCAACATATCCTGGTTTTACACTTTGCGCAGCATATGTTTCACCTTTTGTGTGTGTGTGTGTTTTAAAGTTCAATTTAGTTTAGTGTAAATAAATAACAAATAAATTTCTTAAATTTAAAATTTAAAATCAATTGTATGTCATTTGTGGATTTCCTGCTTATTTTATTGAATGATGCTGGTCCTTTGTGGATCAGAGTGTAGTTTTAAAGTTAAAGTACCTTAATGACACAAGTCCATTACCATTTTATTATAAGGAAAATGACAGAAAATAATGCTTGATATACCCATAATGTTGAGCTAAATGAGACAATTCAGCCTAAAGCTCTGGTCTTGGCCGATGAGTCAAGCTAGGTCCAAGAGAAACAAATCCAGCTCAATCAGTCCCAGTTTGTAGGGAACTATTCCATGCCGCACCACAAATTACCAAAAAATTGCTTTGGGGATCCTTTGGCTGGCCTTTAAAAGTGGCTCTTATTAGACAATCTTCTGGTACAGCATGTACCCTTTAGAGAATTTAACTAGACTCAGAAGTCATTTATGGCCCATCAGGATTCACAGCACATTTTACCAATGTCCTCTGTCAGTGCCTCTACTTGAGGTGTTCTGTCCATGAGTGCAAAAAGTGGTCCAAAAAAGCACTGAGTCATGGAAGAATTATCACACTAAGCATTACCATGTACACAGAGACGTGCGGTATATGATAATAAGAGGCCCTTTTCGGGAGGGGAACATTTTGTGCAAAATCTATTTGATCCTGACTCCCCAAAGACCTGTGAAGTGAGAGGATCAAAATCAATAATTTATTCTGCTCCCTAATGAGACAATCACGATGACACCACAGGCCATTTGACACGCGTATATTGTCAGTTACCAGACCAGGCCAGGACTGGCATTTTTTATTTTCGCCTTGCAGAAAGAAGAGAATACTGGTGTGACTTTTCAGTATAATCCTCTGTATACTGCTGTTTTACAGAAAACATAGAATTCAAAATTTGCGCATGTTCCTTACTTTACCCTGTATGAATATTTCATGATGACTGGACCCATAGAAATTGTACAAACTTATTCGCAAACTATCTGGTGAAACTATCTGTTCAGACCAGAGTGAGGCCTAAGTTTAGGTTTTGGGTGGAGGTTAAGTTTTGTTTAAAGTTAGGGAAATTAAAGGTGAAGTTAATATTTAGTTAAAGGTAAGTTAAAAAGTATCTCTGTCTCTCTCCCTTTCCCTTTCTCTATGTATATATATTAGGGCTGTCAGTAGATTAAAATATTTAATCGCGATTAATCGCATGTTTGCCATAGTTAACTCGCGAT
>JBBPCZ010000115.1:14987849-15014575 GCA_037974445.1 Brycinus macrolepidotus | reverse complement strand
TTCTTTTGTTCGTTTGGGGAGCCAAGTCCGGAGGTGTCCTGTCCTGGTGTTTTTTGTGTTTGACATTTTGCATTAAAACAACCTAGTATTTAACTGCTGCGTGCGTCCTCCCCTTCTCTTTCCCCTTCTCACCCCTGACAAGCCGTTATCAAATATTCCGATTCATTTCTTTTCATGTTGGCATTCCAGAGCAGTAACCTCTCCATTCACCTTTACTAAAACAAAACAAATGTCTGTTCATGGCAGATATTGCTTTCTGAATATAGAATTATTTTCTTTTTCCTACGCTCCAAGATGTTTTCTCATATTTGCTATGTCAGACAAATGGCACCGTGTTATTAGAATCTGGCATAATGATCTCCAAGCCTTGGTTGTGGAGATACTGTCACATTTTGTGATTGATAGACCGATTAATATTTTGCTGTCATTGAAACATGCAGGTAATACAGGATGTATGAAAGGGGAAAAAAAATATCTGACAGATGACGGCTGAAATACATAAAAGTTGGAGAAAAAGATGTAACATGATGGACTGAAGAAAATGCTCTATGTAAAATGCTTCACCAACATTTTCTATAACAGTGAATGTTCCAGTCAATAAGTTTATTATCATCTTAATAAAATACAATCAACATGTTTTAAAGAATCTATCCAAGAAGAAGCAATGCTTGGTGAAATTGCTATGATTTGATGAAAATGAACATCTATCAAATCCATCTGACATACGTTTTGGCCAGATGCGTCTAATTCCAATCATACTTGTCTATTGTTCATTTGCTACTTTTTTAAGCATGTCTTTACTAATTAGCTTGTTTCTTGTTTTTTTTTTTCAATCACTTATGACATAAAAAAGTAAAATGCTAAGCCCTATTATGAGTGCTCTGTGTAAGCAAATGTGTACTGAAAGAAAGACAAAAAGAGGCAAAGGGGAACTGAAGGCTTATTAGTATTCTTGCCAAGGCAACAAGTCAGTTTTGATGGAAATAATAGTTGCAGTAGTTAGAGTGATTGGCTACATTTACTACTTTTGAGCCCACCAGCCCAGAGTCATCCTATGCATTACAGATTATAAGTAAATAAAATTAGTCTTTTTTTTTTAAATAACAAAATTTAAAGGAGCCTAATTCTATAATTGTTATAGTGACAATCGTCCATCAAAACCATATAATTTCACTTTGTGTTATTTACTGTTTGATGTACTTTATTATACTGCGGCAAATACTTCTTCCAGTTTGGTTTTATTAAATATACTCAGATATGCACTGTGATTACTGGCATGTCTTCTGTCATGTAAATCTGCCTGCAGAGCATTTAAATCTGTATACTGTTAAAATCAAAGCAATGAATGGTGCCACTATTCCTACATAATTGTGCTCTGCTCCTCTATGGATAGCAGCAGTTACATATAAACCTTGCAGTTAATTTAAACTTTTCTAATGCTCTTGTGGCTGAATGCAGTCAATTCCTCACAGCAATATTCTGAGATCTGGTGTAAAGTCTTCACAGAAGAGCAGAGTTTCACTGCTGCAAAGGGAAACAAACTCCTAAATGAATAAACAAACAAACAAACTCCCTATCAGTATCCTTGATTTCAGAAGAAATGTTGGATACAGTGTATTTCTGATACTCACATTACCATGTTTCAGTCAACAGGCACTTGCACAAATAGATCCCAGGGGTCCTAGAGCCCACAGACTATAGAAGTGCTCTCTTGGTCTTTGTGAATAAAAATAGCTCTATATGGCTTCTGCAGTTGTTCTAGATCTGTTTCACTGAGGTACAACTGACTCAGCTTTAGGAAAGAAACAGATGTAGTGGGTCAGCGTAGGCTCCATGAGCTTATTCCCAACTGCCTATTGACTCCTTAGTCATTTTCAACCTGTTGTGCATGTATGCATCACAATCCACTGATAAAGCACTGGTCATGCCCCTTAAAAACAAACAAACAAACAAACAAACAAATAGCTATATGCTATATTAAACAGCAATCAAACATAATGCTGGCAGTGGGTGCTAAATACAAAAAAAACAACAACTGTTTTTGTTATTGTAACAGTGTAGACCTCTGAATGAATGTAATAATTCACTTAATAGAAGCAGTAGAATAGTGGTGGGAAACCCTACTGGGAAAATCCGCTTCAACTTTTGCCCAAATTTGAAAAGAGCCTTATTCAACCACAGAGACTGTATGACACAACTCAAACAGCGCCTTCTTTTGGGTCCTTCATACATGTGTTTTCAAATCAGAGGATACTTGATTTAAACGGTAGAAACGGCGTGACTTAAACGGTAGAAAGTAGATGACAACATGAAAGCCAAATCCTGGACATTTTAAGCAATTTTTTTGGAAAACCCAGCCAGGCACAATTTTAGGTCCCAAATAGGGGACATGTCAGAAAAAAAGAGAATGCGTGGTAACCTTACCTTCTTTAATTTTCTTTTATGTTTTATTGAAGAGTTTTTAGTTCAGCTGTGAAGTTAGGATGCCAGATACTTTTGCTGTTAGGATAAAAATAAAATAAAATAAAAACAATGCTACCACTATTGCTACGTCCAGTCCACATGGACAGAAAAAAAAAGCTCTTTAGCACTGTATGATCTTTTAAAGAGTATGAACTACATGATTTTTCACTTAATTTTTAAATTAAATTGCTTCATGACCATTCACATGCACTTGACCTCAAACAAACTGTGAATTACACTTGAGCTAAAGTATACAGCAAATAGTCTTAGTAATTGGCTCAACATTTTAACATTAGCTTTCTAACAGAATGCTAACTAAGGATCAACTAGCCCATCAGTGGCCTTTTTGCAGACAACTAGTAAGCTCTACCTGCTCCAGTTTTAGTTTAACTGTGACAATTGGCATTCGTGCAGCATTTGCAGTTCACGCAGCTCCTGCTCTCTCTCTCTCGCTCCCTCTCTCTCTATTTCTCTCTCTCTCTCTTTCCTTCTTTCTTTTTCTCTGTCCATAAATGTGTGAGAACTGCAAAAACTCAGCTTTTCCCTGTGTCAAAAATGAGAGCTGCTGTTCATTTAGATTCCGGAAGAACAACTGCTGTCCCCAGCTATGAAGCTCAAAGATTGATCTTTGTGTAAAAAAGAAAGTATTACTATACAATGATCAGCCAAAACATTAAAACCACCTGCCTGATAGATCTCCTTTGTGCTGTCAAAACAGCTCTGACTAGTCAAGGCATGGACACCACAAAACTTTTGAAGGTGCGATGTGGTATCTGGCACCAAGACGTTAGGAGCAGATCTTATTAGTCTTGTGAGATGCACAGTCAGGCATTCATGGTTCATACTACTTTGACCAGCACATTCCACAGATGCTTGATCAGACTGAACTTAAACCATTGCAGTGTGCCAGGGTGCCACTGCCATTGCAGTGTGCCATTAGGGAACACTTTTGGCATGAAGAGGTGTACCCCTATACTGATGGGAGTGGTGGCCTAGTGGGTAGGATACTTGCCTCTGGACCAAAAGGTCATGGGTTTGAATCCTACCTTCAGCACCACCACTGGGTTCCTGAGCAAGACCCTTAACCCCAAGTTGCTCCAGGGAGACTGTCCCCTGTAGTTATGGAATGGAAGTCGCTTTGGATAAAAGTGTCTGCTAAATGCCGTAAATGTATACTTCGTCTGCAACAGTGTTTAGGTAGGTGGTACATGTCAAAGTAACATGCACATGAGTGCCAGGACCCAAGAGTTCCCAGCAGAACATTACTCAGAACATCACACTGCCTCTACTGACTTGAATTCTTCCCATTTTGCATTCTGCACCAGGTAAGCAACATAAACAAGCTCGGCCATCTACGTAATGTAAAAGAAAGCATGATTCATCAGACCAGGCCACCTCCTTCTATTGCTCCATTTTCTGATGCTCGAGTATCCATTGTAGGCATTTTTGGTGGTGGACCTTAGTCAGCATGGGTACTCTGACCAGTCTACAGCAATATAGCCTCATATGCAGCAAGCTGTGTTACACTGTGGGTTCTGACAACTTTCTATCACAGCCAGCATTGACTTTTTCATCAGTTTGTGCTGCTGCAGCTTTTCTGTGGTATCAGACCAGTCAGGCTAGTACGACAGCGTATTAGGGCCATTGTAAAAAAAAAAAAAAAAAAAAAACGCGGTGGGAAGAGGGGTAAAATTACGAGAAAATTTGCGAGAAAAAGTCAGAGATTCTTTGAGATAAGAAAGTCGCAAATTTGCGACTTTAAAATCTCAGGGAATCTCTGACTTTTTTCTCGCAAATTTGCGACTTTCTGATCTCAAAGAATCTCTGACTTTTTTCTTGTAAATTTGTGAGTTTTTTCTCGTATATTTATTACTTTAAACTCAGAGAATATCCAACTTTTTCATCTCGTAAATTTACTACTTACATCTTGGAGGATTTCGGAGTTCTCTTTCTCGCAAATTTATGACTTTACAATATCAGAGAATCTCCAACTTTTTTCTTGTATATTTACGTCTTTAATCTCGAAAATTTGGACTTTATTGGCGCAAATTTATGACTTTACAATATCAGAGAATATCTGAGTTTTTTCACGCAAATATGACATTAATCTCAGAATTTCTGAGTTTTTTCTCGTAATTTTACCCCCCTCCCCAACCTTGTTTTTTTTTTTTTTTTTTTTTTTACAATGGCCCTAATACTTTGTCGTAGGCTAGCCCTTTTTCCCCATAAGCATTGATATCTAGTTTTGGTAGGTATTAGTGATGCACAGGTCAGAGTTATGACCCCCTCCCATCTGACTTATTATGAGAGCCAACCCGCCTCGCCCTTCCTGCAAAAATATTTGTTACTTAATGACCCAAATCCAACCCAAGCCGCAAACCCAGTAAGTCTGCCCTGTATAGCCATTCACAGTGTAAGAGATAATGCTTTGTTAATTAGTGCACATTTTGCAAAAGACAGAAACTCATGTGTAGACAACAAGATTGCACACAAGCCATCGTAGGTTACAGCAAAGGAAGCAATGTTACATTATTCTGTTTGCCCAAACATTAGCATAATACCATGATTGGAAGGCATAGTCTGTTGTTGTTTAGCCTAATAGTGTCTGGGTCTAGGTTACTAAATAAATAGACAAGTTGTTCCAAACAGTGTTTTTATTGATGAATAGCAGCAAAACAAGTAACCCTTCATTAAACCCTTCTCTCTCTCTCTCTCTCTCTCTCTCTCTCTCTCACACACACACACACACACACACACACACACACACACACCCATACCCCAAAGCACAAACAATGCATCCTTCACATTTTAAACTTTAACAAAGTATAGCCTACATGTGTATGCCTATACTATCTTTCTTAGCCTAGTGTGTAGAAAAAATATGGAGTCCAGAGTTTTAGAAAGTAATCAAATTTAATAGGCTTCAAGTACACAACAGAGTGAGTTTCAGCCAGCATGGAGAGGATAGAGTTTGTGCAATTGCGATCCCTCTAAAAGCCAACAGCGTCCTCCTAGCGTTCCTCAAGAGTGAAGTGACTCTGCAGGAAGCACTGCAGTTCATCTGACTCGATTGTGTCTGGGATGTTTTTCCACTCTATGAACATTCTAGGTCTTTTCAATTAAATCTCTGGCATAATGAAGGCATACCTGTCATCACAAAGTCATAATATTGTGGTTTTAAACTATCCTGCCTTTGTGGCCTACAGTTCACTTTACTTATTGCTTTTTGCATCATACGTATGCTTTTGCAACAATATGTATGTTTAGAATGTGTACCTTCAGGAGCCTACTTAAGGAGTCTTGATGCAATTGTCTCTTCCATTAGTGCTGCAAAGGATAACTAGTTAGTATCTAGTATGTGTATAATTGTTATATCTCAACTAGACCAACATTTCAGTTCATAAAATTTAAATTGTGGTAATCTGACTATGGAATGCTTTGTGCTACATGTTTACTTTGACTAGTTTGCTCAGAAATGGCCTGCAGGCTTGGGATGATGCCTGTTGTCAGTCTTTGGGCTACAGCTGTACTGCCAACCTTTCATTGGGTTGGTGCATTTTTAAACATGGAGAGAATAAGCTGGCAATTTTATGGGTAGGGTGACCATACAGTTTTTTTTTAAGAGCACCCCTGCATGGCTGCAAATCAAATGGCCTTGATCCCCACACCGAGGCTCACAATATCTTTTCAGGGCACAACGGGCCTTTGTTGATTGTTGAGTAGCAGTCACCATCCATATCTTATGATGCATGTTTATGAACTAGGACTCTCTAATTGTGTTGAGGACCTCCAAGTGCATGCCCTCCATGCACTGTTCTTTCCTCTTGTCCTGAAGTTGCTGGATCTCACCGTCTTGCTTGGCAACAGAGTTCAGCATAGCTGTCTTGCTGTTCCGTCTAGTTTTGCTTTCTTGTAGAACAATAGAAGAGCGAAAGACTGAGTGTGCTACAAGACTTCTTCAACTACGTGACCAGATTTTTTTGTCCTTAGTGTTCTTAATGAAAATTCCAAGGCTTTGGTATTGGGAGCCTGACCCCTTACAAACACAACTTTTGACAGACCTTCACTTCTAAAAATTCCTTTTGTTTGTGTTTGTTCATGGAAGTTTTCATTAATTTCCCCCCAGCTCAATAAAGTTTTCTGATTCTGAAATTCTGAAGTGGAATTCCCTCAGCTCGACAGTGTCTTCTGTGACAAAGTGACATGTCAGTGCTGCAGGTGATCTCATATTGAAGCTACCTGTCCATATATTTTTTGTGATACCAATTCCATATTTCAGCCCTTTGTTGATAGACTGACAGAAAGTACATTTTCTCTTTTTTTGCCTGCTCTTTTGGTCTGTTGCCTGTGAGGGATGACAAAGTCTACCCTATGATGTGTACTGAGCCCCTTGCCGGACACAATATCGAATGGGAGCAGGTCAGAGTGACAAAACTCCATGAACTCATCCATGATTATATATTTCACTGCAAGTGACAACATGTTTTTCTTGAACAATGACATCGAGGACTGATTTGCTGGTGCCTGAGTGAGTTTTCTAGGCTGTGGGTTAGTAGGCCCACAGTATGAATGTTGAATCAAGTTTGAGGTCTGTCTGTGTGTGTGTGTGTGTGTGTGAGAGAGAGAGAGAGAGAGAGAGAAAGAGAGAGAGAGAGAAAGATACTGACAGAGACAGAGATAGAGACAGAAAGAAAGAGGAACAGAAGGTGGAAGGTGGACTAGTAATCTGGAGATCATATACATATTGTGAGTTATTTATTTATGTAGGATGCTGCTTTTTCATTTTTTTTTTTACCTGTCCTGCCTATACCCAAGAATTTTTCTAAAAAGCTGATCCAAACCCACCCAACCCTCTCAACCCGTCTATCATTAGAAAGTACTAACCACGGCATACCAGTACTAACCACTGCATTCCCCCCGCGAGACCTGCCATTTTGGAGATGATCTAACTCAGTCGTGTAGCCATCACAATTTGAGCCTTGTCAAAGTCGCTCAGATCTCCATGCTTGTCCATTTTTCCTGCTTCCAACACATCACCTTCAAGAACTGACTGTTCAGTTACTGTATTCCACTCCTTGACAGGTGTCACTTTAACAAGATAATCAATGTTATTCATTTCTCCTGTCAGTGGTTTTAATGTTATGGCCAACTGGTGTGCTGAGTGAGCTAGATGTAAACTGCATTCAAGGCCTCAACGATCAGTGTGTTCTGATATTTGTTAAACTGGCTATAAAGAATCAGCCAATCTGCTGTAAAGAAACATTTTATCCTCAAACCTTCAGTGTCTCTGAGGGTTTATTTGAGGGGTTACTGCAGAGCCTCTAAAGTTGCTCAATCTCTGGTCACCATGTTGGACTATGGCATGACACCTGCATGTATGCACCAAGTGCAAACAACTACCACCCCAAACTAAATCTGTGCAAAATATCTAAGACAGAAATGTAGCAAAGCACTTCAATTTCTTTGTCATCCCTCTTTTCTCTAATGTGTCTGTGTCGACACTGCAGCACCTTTTCGGCACAGAAAAATACAAAATTCTTGACATTGCTTGATTATAAAGTCAGCCCTGTTCAAAGCTGCTTAATCAAGCAAGTGTGACACTTTTGAAAGAACAACAGGCAGGACTTCAAAGGTTTCTATAAATATCTGGTAGTAACACAATTTATTTCTTCCTAAGGTGTACCCTCATCTGTAAGAAAATTGTTCTGACTTTGAAACTGAAACATAAATACCTTCTGTACTTGTGGCAGAAAGCTTTTTGTGCTAAGATGATGATTTAGATGCACTAAAGTTGTTTCTTTTTTCAGAACCAGGTATTAGAGGATGTCAAACACATGCAAGGTCATGGTCTAATAGACCTTTGCTGAAGGACAAACTAATCCTTGTTCATAATGAATGCATTACCTTTGAAATAAAGTTTTCTGAGGTCAGTAAAGCAGACTTGTCTACTGAGCTTTGAAAGACCTAATCTGAGCATAAGCTTCTTTGCCACAGTGAACCTGCTGAGTTAAAAAGAACAACGAAATTAGAAGCAAATTGGGACTGAAAGTCACCTAATGCTGCCATGAACCTGTGTGGATGTACTTTGTGCACAGAAGGTGTAGTTTACAATGTTAAAGTAAATGATTTGAAAGAACAGTGCTTTAAGATAAGCTTTTGAATGTTATAACAGTTGCTTCATTAATTCAATGTAAATGGAAAAATTCTCTCCACCACACCAGAAACAAAACGGGAGAAAAGCTACAGAATATAATAAAAGTGCACAAAATGTAAGGGGATTCCTCATAAACTTCATACAATACTGTAGGCTCTCATATCATAAACACAGTTTGGTTATTGGATTTAGTAGTTATTTCATTGGCTCCCTACAGCTATAAAACAATTTAGCACTGCATTCACTGTGGCATGACTTAATTCTCAAGGAAAGAATGGTGTCCTCAGGAAAAAAAAAAAAAAAAAAGATAATAAGAACTGTTAAATTGGTGCATTGTTACAAAATGAAGTAACTGCCAAATAAGCTGTGTCAAAACTAAAGAAGCTGCCAAATAAGATTTATAGAATAAGCTTTGACTTGTTCTTGTACAACAAATGCCCATTTTATCCCATTTTGTTATTTTTTGCAAATTACACCTTTGTTTTCAACCCAATGCTTTTTTATTCATTATAGTTTATGCTGGATTCAAGGTCACAGGTCTTCCTCCTAGAGATCTGCCATCCACAAGAGTTTAGTTCCAGACTGCATCTGAAGCTGGCACGTCCATATATAACAATTGTCTAGGGCGGCTCTTGAAGAAGAATGGCAAAATCAATCATTCTCACCTTTAAGGAACTTGATTGCAGATTATATCATTTTACCAAGCTTTCTAAGAGTGGATAAAAAACGTGTTGGCCAGGCCACTCATAACTCCAACCAACGCTTTGCTAAAGCCAGCCTCTAAACACAGATCATAGCTTTAATACTTTAATCCATGCTTTAATCACAGCTTTGTGTTGAGAATTTATAAATCATGTATATGTGGAGAGTGAAATCATTTCCTATTCCAAAAACACAAGAGGAGCGAGAAATGATTAAACAGTGTGACCTGAGATAAAATTCTTACAAAACCATGTATGGTATGTGGCTAAGTTAGCTGACTGACAAGTCTGGCTGGCTGTGGAATTCTTTTAGTTTACTCAGTAGATTTAGTGTCACATGTAGCTAAAGCAAATAATGAGATTTGTGGGGTTTGCCCTTATTAAATAAATAAATCATTATTATAATCAATTCATATATATTACAATATTTAATTTCTAATTAAATAAGGTAATACTAACCATTTGAGGTCTGAAGGTTGTTTAACAAAAATGAATTATTTGGATATAAATTTTGGCGTCAACTGGTATTAGAATGAAATCAACTTGGTGAAAAAAAACAAACGTTTGTTCTCTGGAGACAAAGGAAAAATCGTATCGATTTCTCAACACAGCATTGCAGTGAACTACACTGTATGTTAAAGAGATCAGCTGAGCGTTTGATCTTGTCTTTACCAGATCAAAGGTAATGGCTGAGATTAATTCAGCATTATGATAAAGTTTTAATAATTCTCAGGAGTACTGAGACATTACTTTGATTTTAGTAAAAAGAGAGATCGCATACAAAGATAAAGATCTACCGCTGCCCACATAAACCTGCTTTTAGATTTCTTCAAACATAAACTTTAGCTAAAGTAATGAAATGTAAGCATGTTTCTTTGTTCCCTCTCAGGAACTTGTGACCTGCTTTTATCATTTAGGACAGAGTCTGCCCCCACCCCAGGAGCAGACTCCACCCCATCCTTGATGGAATGCTTGCATTATGCTTTTCTGGTGGCATTGCCACCTGTTGGATGGCATGGGTACCTACAGATTAAACTGACATGAAAGAAGTCAGAAATAAAAAAAAAACCCTCTTTTTAACAGGCATTATCCTCCGCAGCATTTTCCGAATTGACAGCGTACTTCTGAATAAATCCACTCTCTGTACTTAATGTCACTGCATCTTTCAGGAGGAGGAGAGTAGAGGATTAAACCCCATCATATGGGCAAAAAAAGTCATGCCTCAGAATAAAATGGAGAGTCTTTACATTCTAAAGCAGTGCTTTGTTAGCAAACAATGACAAGTCATTTTTGCTATTTAGCTTAGATAAGACAAAGTTTTCAACATAACATTATATGCATTTGTTGCTCAACATCTACAGCTTAGTGTCAGTGTAACTGATGTGAGAATTTTTGCAGCATTTATCTGGCTAACCTCTTTGGTAAAAAGTACATATTATGATAAAATGTTGGTATAATATAATTGGAACCACATTGTTGGGGTGATAATGCAGAGACTTGTTTGGAGTGTATTGAATTTTGCACTGCAGAACTGAAGTGCTGGTCATTAGGTGTCGCTTAACGGCATACATAACTAGCCAGTTTAAGTGTGAGTACAGCAGTGCTACTATATTTATCTGTATGGGGTTGTTGCTAATACTCTTTTATGTGTTGTTACTTATTGGTTGTGATATTGCAAATCTGCTGAGACGGCACAGTTCTGTTTCACCTACGGCAGCACAACGGCCCATGCTGGCAAGCCTGCATCTAACACGAGTCCCCCGCTTACCTAACACTAATGCATCTCATCCAGGCCATTAAAGACTTCTTTCACTTCCGAAATGTGAAATGGTGGCCAAACCCATTTTAGCTTTCTGTTCATTGGACTTGTCAGCTGTTAAATAATAAACTGTGAAAATTTATAGATGGAGGACCTTGTTGTGAGAGAGCTACTTAGTAATATTTGTGTTTGTAATTGTTTCATGGGGTTTCCCCCACAGATTGTGTCTGACATTAGTCTAATAGTGTGGCCTGATATAGTCGAACATTGGCAATTGATATGGCATCTGAAAGAGGGCCAAACAGATTATCTGTGTTGATTCAGTAAAACACAATTTGCCTTTAATTAAGCAGAAAAAAATGTTGATGAAGAATCCTGTTAAGAAAAGTGATATTTGACACATTACAGAAGAGTTACTACTTTTGTTCTTCTGTATTATTTAAATGTAGGTCCAGAAGTTCATATTTAATTACAAAACAATGTCAAGAAATGACAAAGATATGGTAACTATGAAGGATGGATTTACTATAAACAAAACTTATTATGATTAAAATCATAATAAAATACATCCTCTTCCCCCAGTGAACACAACTATGGTGTCAAGCTTTCTTGGCTTGTTTTAATTCACCATGAATGAGGAATAATTAATATCAAATTATAGCAGTTTACTTTTCTGCACATCTTTACTGAGCAATAAGTTATACAATTATGAGCAAAAAAAATCAAGATCAGTGAATTTTTTTGTGGATTAAAAGTCGAGTTGTTTCACATTTCATGACATTGCTACACTACTTGGATAACCTGTTATTCCATTTACACACATGTTAATTAAAGCTTGTCAGTGTTGCAGGCCAATGTACACCAGTAATCTCAGTGAGCAGAGAAAGAACCCGTTCTCCAGTTTTATTGATTGTGTTATCACAGTGAACTGGAACTTTTAGGTTGACAGGTCACCTCTCAGTAGAAGTGTTTTGGGTGTGAGGAGCTCTTAAGCAGCAGGAAGATGGACATGACATTTCTCAAGTGAGCTGAAAATAACATCCCATTAAAAAGCATGAATCACTGAACTGCCACCAGCACATAAAAAAAATAGAAACACAGAGACAGAAAACCTTTTTCTTTTCATCTCAGTGATCAAAAGCGAGTTTGCTGATGGGGCTCTAATTACCATCGTTCATGTCATTTATTATAATCCTTTTTTTTTTCTTTTCTTTTCTTTTATTCTTTACTTTTTTCCATTTTCATCACATTGTGAAAAGTTTCCGAATTTGCGGCATGTTTTCGCTCCTGGAAAGTATTCTGTACCTATATGTCTTTTGAACGAGAGGCTTTTATTAGAATAAATGTTTCCCATCAAGGTTACACTAAACAAATTAAGTGGTGGACTTGATGAGGCCTGCATTTTAAGTGGCCAAGCTGCTTATTAACCAGAGCAGAGAGAATGTTAATGGTGGCCGTTGCAGGCCTGCTGTGGAGGGGAAGTGTCTGGCAGCATTTTCTGAATCATTAGCAGCATGCCACTGTAGAGCCTAATGCCATCGCTCTGCAGACGGGTCGAACTGGAGAAAGACACATAGTGCAGCACATTTCCAAACTAATATGCAGAGGGAGGACAAAAATGGCAATGCATTTCATATTCTTTATAATTCGGTTTGCCTATAGTATGTTTTTGGACGCCTCAACTGTTATGTCATTTTAATGAATGGTGGATCTTTGGAAAAATGTATCAGTTAAACTGCTTTTTGGTTGATGGAAATCTTCTAAAATATACAACGATCAGCTTTCAGTATTCACATAACAAGTAAATTCACAACAAATCAGTCTTTTTCCCACTTAACTGACACATGTTTTGTGTCTTCTTTATTGTTCATCTTTCAGCCTCTGATGGAGGTCACACAGAGTTGTGTTTACATACTGATGTCAATCAAGTCGGCATCTTTCCTTGATTGCTAACAGCTTTATTCCCAGGGAACTGCCATAATGGAAGAACATGAAGGTCAGTGAATTTTAAGAAGCATATGTGGGCTGTTTCTTGAATTTTAACTTCTGAATACACCAATATATACAATACTATGCAGTCATAAAAAGTGTTCAAAACTATTTATCCCAACAGTAAAAGTATTTCTGCTTGTAAAACCACTATGTAACATTAAAATAAAACATAAAAAAACATAAATACGGTCAAACAAAAAAATCATGCTTTCAAACAAATAACTGATCTTGGTCAGAAGTGCATAAATCTGTTAAATTCCAGTTTACTTTAATGAAGGATTAATTAGCCAGTACAAGACAGTGACTGGTAACTGTAATTACTAGACTTCCTCAACGAGAGGTTTGGAAATGGTTAAGCCAACACTCACACACTTAACATCACAATGTATGTTTTTTGGGGGTTTATTTGTTTTTACTGTAGTCATTTTAAAAATGGCACTTACTATCCTCATAAATCATTTTTGCCCAGACAAAAAGACTTTTGCCCAGTAGTGATTCTGATAGTATTGTGATACAGTCTGTAATCTGAGGTTACACAAAAAGATAAAGAAGTAGAATGAATAAATGTAAAATATCTGCTTTTTAAAATAATTATCCATTTTTTTATTATTCATACCAAATAGCATCCATCCTTGAATGAAAACCTTTAAATGATTAATCAAGCAAGCCTTCATATATTGTACAACACTGTTTTTTTTTTTTATTACATTGACTTAGTACTGAAAGTTCAGTTCACTCGAAATCTTTTTAAAGGGAAAGTAGCCTCTTAAACTTAAAACCCTCAGAACCCGAAGCCAAAATTTTTGTGTTGTGTGCAGAGGCTTCGTAATTCAGAAACAGTTTAGCAGTTTAATGTGGTACACGTATAACAATTACCCACTCTTAACTATTGCAGTTTCATCACAATACAGTGATGCATCAACAAAGTTTGGATGAAGATCCAAAATATTATATCTGTGTATTTATTTGCCATAAACATTGCATTCTGCATGTGTTTTTCCAGACATCCTTGAGTATAGCTGGTGATCCAGAGCTCTCTAAGTAATGAAAGCATTTAGAATAACTCTCCATTTAAACATAGCCTTCTTTTTACTAAAATTATTTACTTTCAGTGTTTCAGAAACATTTTATTTGATTCTGTATTGATGTAGACATTGGAAAGCCTGAATCTATGCAGGTGAAACCATGAGCACACAGACGAACAGGGCCTCTCTACATGTGTTTGGAATGTGTGTTTGTTTGTGAGAGGGAGGGAGAAGGGATGGTGTAAGGTAACAGATGTGTTCCAGTAAGCAAGACTGGGTCAATTCCAATCCAATAGCTTTAGCTCAGAGTGATAATAAAAAATTAAAAATGAGATTCAATTTTGTCTTTCAGTTTTACAAACATTGTGATGGGTGTTAGGGAGGACTTAAGGAGAACATAGGTGCATGTGACCACAGGAGTATGATCTGGAAATACAGACTAAAACACTAGAAATGAACAGGGTCATATGTAAAATACAAACAGGAAACACAAGTAATGGCTATGGGGAACCAACAAGGACGAACATAAACACAGGGGTATATATACACACAGGTAAACGTGGAACAGCTGGGAACAAGGAGGGACTATAGACAGGTGAGAAGATAAAATGGGAGGGCAGGGATAGACAGGGTCGGAGCCAGGAGTGAAAACATGAACAGAACCCACATGCAGCAGGGCAGAGAGGTTAACATAAGCATGGGGAACATGAAAACAAAAGCGGGGCGTGACTGGCACTGGAAACAGAAAGCGAACGGGACAGGAAGAACAAAGACAGGGTGTGACAGAAACGCATGAAATGAGACAGAAACTGAACAACGCAAGACAGAAAAGGGAAAAACAAGATGGGGTGAGCTGTTACAAACACATGCAGATAATAAACAGCTGACAATAAATATTCATATCATTCTGAAGAATAGAACTTATTTCAAAAGAAGTTAGGAGAAAGAGGATAGAAATTTAGTAAAAATCTTAATAAATAAATAAATAAATAAATGATAGCAGCCTTATGCTAATCATATTTTTTTCATAATCATAAGTCATAAAATGAGCCACCCTCAAAACTCTAGTCTAACAATTTCTGAAAACGATATCTAAAAGATATTTGGATAGCACAAAAAATGAGGTGACGAGTACATTTTTGTTTAATAAGAATTTATGTCTCAAAAATATATATACATAAATTAAATGAATAAACAGAGTAAATACATATATCTACAAAACCCAGGGTCTCTGGAAAAGAGATCACCATTGCATGTGTGACCGTCTCATACAAATGCATTTGAACAATATTATTCAGTAACGTAGTTAGTTAGTAAGTTAGTAAGTTAGACAAGTGTGTATTAAACGTTTGGCCCCGCCAGGAAATACTGGGTTTTACAGAATTAGAAGTAGTGAAGAAATATAATTTGACACATAAAAAAAAAAAATAATAAATTTACAAGTAGGAATTATATTCTCGCTTATACTATTATGGCTTTTCTCAGTTCATTTAAACTGGAGGAACAGTTTTTACTAGTATAATAGAATTAAATTCTCACGGGTCAAATGTAGAGATCCTAACCTATATTCATTTTCAGCACAGGATTAAATGATTCTAAAGCAAAATTATTACAGAATTTCTTTTAATAAAAAAGAAGAAGAAAAAAAAGACAAAAAAAGAAGAAGAAGAAAAAAAAAAAAATATATATATATATATAATATGAAGATGATAATTAAGGACAAAGTTAATACCAGAACAAACAAAATCACAGAATGTTTGATTTAAAATGTTTCCCAAAGAGCCCAAATGTAGACATTTTGCTTTATCTGTCAGTGAGAGTGCATGTTATAGCTGTTTAGAGTAGTCAATGATCAATTTTTTTTCAAGTTGTACATGCATATCATTATGTGCAATATTTTTTATATATTATTATGTGCAGTAGTCTTACCATGTGAATATCACTACTTATGTTAAAATCACTTATATACTACAGATCCCTATTATGTGCAATAACATACTCCTAACCACCGTTTGTGTTACTAGTAATTCATTTAACTGTAAGTTACTTATCTATAGTATTTATACCCAGCATTTGTGTATATAGCATGGTGTATTTCATATTGAGATTTTATTTAGACTTTATACATATTATATTGTTATTGTTTCTGTTTCTGTGCCTCTGAGCAGTCGTGACATAAGCTTTTCTCTCCGGGATCAGTAAAGTTTTCTGATTCTGAAAGAGACTGTGAACCCTTTACTTAGCCTTGACCACTTTCATGATGCTAGGACCCTTAAAGTGACCTGATTGTGCAGCTTTTAAAGAGTAATGGAGTTGTGACCAAATGGCGAGTTAGCATTCAGTAATGTAGACTTGGTGGGAGAGATGGAGGCCCCGGTGTTTGCCCAGCAGATTTTGGGAGATCTCATCTTCAGCTTTGGGACATTGCACTGACCTCGGCTGCCTGCTTTCCTAGATTACCTTGACATCTGCTGTGTAGGTCTCCGAACGTTAATTAATCCCTACTGACCTAAATTTTCCCTGTAACTGTTCAAACAGTATTCAGCATTAAATTACTCATTCTGGCTTCTCTCTTTACTCATCTGAAATGTCTTATCTATTCTTCATGCATTAGAAATGACATAACTTTATCAGCGAGGGAAGGTATTTGCTTGCTTATAATAAAAGCATTTAATGTAAGGAGCCCGCCTTGTAAAGCTAAGGACTGTTATTTTTTGCCAGAGCTAAATAAGTATTGAGTAAATTCTGCTAAGAGGCCTTATTGATGTTACACAATTATGAAGTACCAACAACATTTAACAAAATCACATTGGTGCTCTGTAATTCTCTAAGGCCTCTGTGCAGCTACTGATTTTTCGTGCCTGACATTTGTATTTGCTACAGTCCTGTAAATAGAGGATATGATATTTTCCAGTGGCCCTTGTGGAATATGTATATCCCTGTAGTAAAATGCTTACCGTAGGTTTAAAAAGCAAGGAATATTTGAAGATATCTGCCGATTGTGACTCCAGTTTGGGGCAGGTGAGGACCGCCTTGGGCAAAATGAGTTTTTATCATAGTCGTGTTTGTGAGCTATTCAGATGGGACCTGAGCGCCTTTTTTGTTTGTCATTTTACACAGACTGGAGTATTCAGCCGCAGTGCCCAGGGAAATCAAGTAGATGTTGTCTGCCTACAAAACGCACCTTTGAAGTAAGGTGTTAGTCTGGCAAGCGTTTCCCTCGCAGTATTCTGCTCTGGGAGCTGTATTCATCCCACAAAGATGGAGCAAATGTTTGTGTCAGAAATAAAAATTATGCAAAACGTCTTTGTGACTAAGGGTGTCATTCCTGTGTAGTTTTTACCCACAGCTATGAACTTTGCTACAAAGGTGTGAACCTAGCAATACATTTGATTCGAGGACAGTGACATGCAGGTACATAAAACCACCAACAGAATCGTAAGTAGACGCCCCTCAAATGTTGACACAGTCTTGACTATTTATTTTTCATTGTGCCTCACCTTAATACGTTCTATGTTTAAATGATTTGATAGGGATTCTTTGAAATTAGCTGTAACATTTTTATGAAAACCGGTCATATTGCATTTTACAAAGAAAACTGTTGAGACAACTAATTCTCAACAGTTCTTGATTAGGCTGAACTTATAGAAGGAAAGCGGGCCAACTACTGTAATCTGTAATACTACTATCAAACATATCTAGACAGTGTCAGTAGTCTATAACCATAGACTACACTATATGGACAAAAGTACTGGGACACCTGACCTTTACACCAACAGGGACTTTAATAATATTGCATTCAAGTACATAGACTTTAATATGGAGTTGGTCCCCTTTGCAGCTATAACAGCTTCCACTGTTGTTGGAAGGCTTTCCACAAGATTTTGGAGTGTTTCTGTGGGAATTTGTGGCCTGGCTTGCAATCTCCGTTCCAGTTCATCCCAAAGGTGTTGGATGGGGTTGAGGTCAGGGCTCTCTGCAGGGCGGTCAAGTTCTTCCACACCGAACTCATCAAGCCATGTCTTTATGGATTTTGCTTTGTGCACTGAGGCACAGTCATGCTGGAATAGAAAAGGTTCTTCCCCAAACTGTGTCCACAAAGTTGGAAGCATGGTGTTGTCCAAAATGTCTTGGTATGCTGAAGCATTAAGACTGAATTCAATAATTATTGTATCCCAATACTTTTGTGCATAAAGTGTATAACCCTAGAACCATGTCCTATACCTATTCAGCAACAATATTTATATATATATATAACCTACCAATTCTTAAATATTAAATTAACAGTCAATCTATTAACAATTATCATTGGTTGCTTATGACCCAAAGCCAATAGATTTGACTAGGGTATCCACCCTGCTGGTTTTCTACCATATCTATCATGCAGGCATTTTGAGGTCCAACTGAAAACATATCACCTCATCTGTAAAATATAGTGGCACAGACATGTATGGTTGCCAGTGGAGATGGCTCATCTCTATCAAAAGCAGATGTGTAATTGACCTACCCATGCTCTGCCAATAAATGTGCACCTTCATACCAGCTGCTGTGAAGTTGGACAAGCTTTAGAGAGCATTGGCAAAAATCCTCTTCCCTGTAATGAATATAGATGCAGACTAATGAATAAGACTTGCTACATAACATTGAAATTATGTTTTTAAAATGCTCTCCATTTCTCCATGTTCTGCTTTATTTTTACATTTTGAAATGTATGTTTCACTTTTTAAAACATGAACATTTACAAATGTTTCTAAATGTTCATTTGTGTAATTGCTGATGGGGTTATTTTTATTTACAACTGTGTTTTTCATGTACATTTACATTTTCCCATATTTGTCTGTGTCTCCACCACTTCTTCGTCGAGACCCTGTCTACACAAATTCGATTTTTCTGCCTTGAACACGTTTTTGAATGTGTGGTAAATCAAATCATCCTTTTTAAAACACAAATCAGAAAGTCATAATTTCACTGTTAGATTAAATATTTAGCTGTAATAAATGTTATCATGTTGGATGGATGAAAGCTTATGTCACTATTAGAAAGTTCTACATCTTTATAATGTGGTGCAATGGTTTGAAAACATCCACTGATGTTGTACAGCTTCATATTTATCAGAGAAAGAATGTTTTGTAAATGCAGGGGAAAATATTGTGAATATGAATAAATGCATCAACCGCTACATAAACTGCTTTATAAACATTTGGATATTTTCAAATTTAAAAGGCAATGATTTGTTCAAAAATATTAATGGTCAGTTAAGGGTTTATTAATGAAATAAACACTTAGTGTTACCACATATTCAAATGTGGCAAATATTTTAAAGTCAGGTTTTTAAAGAAAATGCCCTGATATTTAGTTCATGATGCCCATAACAGGTCTTAATGGATTTGAAAAGAAAAATTAAAAAATTAAACCAGCTACCAATTTTATTTCACAATGGCTTTTGGGGCAGCTGGTGGCCTGGTGGTTAGGGCGTTGCTCCTGCAATCAGAAGGTTGTGGGTTTGAATCTCAAGATTGCTTGTGGCACCACTGAGGTACCCTTGAGCAAGGTACTGCCCCACACACTGCTCCCCGGGCACTGTGTTCCTGGCTGCCCGCTGCTTCACTTGGTGAATGGGTTAAATGCAGAGAACTAATTCATGCTGTTCACTTTGTGTGCTGTGGTGGGTTCACCTATGACAAATTGACACTTTACACGCTTTTGCAAAAAAAAAAAAAAAAAAGACCAAATGCCAACAATGTACCATGGTTCAGTGTTCTTTATTATCCATTATTATTATTGGTAGTAAGTTATCCTGTACTTTGTTGGTCAAATTAGTGGCAAATTAGCAGTGGCCACATTTAACTCCACATTCTAAAGGGGATCATGCTGTTTTGAATCCAACATTGTGCAACAGTTTGCCCCTTTCTATCAAGCCCTCTCCTAGTCTTGAGTGCTGTTTTAAGATCCATCTCTGGTGTTTGCCACTGTGTGAAGTATCTTTTTAATGATCTTATTCTTATTTTTCTATTTTGGCACTGTTTCCGCTACTGTTCATTGTTTCATTTCTATTGTATGTATGTTATTACCTTTGTCTGGACTTGTACAGCACTTTGGCCAGTGCTTGTTGTTTCTAAATGTGCTTTATAAATAAATTTGACTTGACATAATGATACCCAATGTATCTGAAGTGTACATCCTAACACAGTCAAAATTCATCTTCTGATCTCTATAGTGACCTCCAACCTTCATCCAGCTCTTCTTGTACCCTATTTTTCTCTAGGGTTCAGTGCTCTGTGCCCTCATCCTATCTATGGCTCTTCCCTGACCCTCTCAAACTCCCATGGGCCTGCCCTCTGCCTCACTCCGGCCTTTGTCTCCATAGGTTCTGCCCATTTTACTTCCCACCTCCACATCACCCCATCACTTGGAGCCCATTGCTTGTAACCCTTTGTCTGATGAATGGTACTCTTATCTGATTCATGTTCTATCTGCTATACACCCCTACCAACACACCTGCCTACTGCTATACATACACTTTTGATTTGTACCGTACCAGTACTTTCTGTGAAATGCTATCTATGATCAGCTTTCCGTATTATTTTGATCTCAGTTGCAATTTGCAAGCCGATTTGTGCAACACCCATTTCTATGAATATGAGTAGGGCTTACACTGTAAAGTCAAAATATTTGTCTCACTATCTTCCCTAATCCCAAACTGATTTAACAGATGAGTGGGTTCATTTATATTGTGTTATCAAAACAGTCCCGCCCCACTGTTTCATTCATACAGAAAACAGAAGATAATACGCTGTCTGGTAATATATTATGGTGGTAATAAACTCTGATTCTACTACTTTGGATTGCTAAAGAAGGTCATTATACTGGCAATATGTTAAGTCCAGCACAGAAAATGTTAGCATATTGGACTTTACGATAGTAATGTTGATCAGAATGTGTGTCTAGACTTCTAAAATGAATGATTACTTAATGACTGCACATTTGAATGCCCATCCTGCCCTCATGAACCTCAGAAACAGGCTCTATGAGAGGGAGCGTAAGACTTAGAGAAAGTATTAAATGTCTCCATGATGAGGGAAGTGTTGAAACAGAAAGCAAGGCTGATGTTCCTGTCCTTGCTTGAATACTGCATGCCCTGGTGCACAAATGGAGCAGCTAGCACCCTTAAGGGACCAGCAACACTCCAGGCTTCGAATGGCTTTGTAGCAGCAAGACAATCACATAATTAAGATTAACTCCATTTGATTGACTATGGCGTAGTCTCAAACATTCACCTAGTCTTTCTCAAAGATCCACTTCTGGTTCGATATGTATTGAACACAAAACTGAGTAGATTTTAGATTTTTCAAGGCACAATAGAAAATGCACTGGCGAGATCCTTCAGTAATTGGATATAGTGACACATTGCAAATGTTGGGCCTGCATATCTTAGATGAGCCATCAAGAGGTCAAGCTTCACAAGGCAAGACCGTTACATTACAGCTCAATCGGTTTGATGAATCACAAAATAATGGTAGCTGCTCAACAGCACCAATCTGGAAGACTTTCAGGGGTTTAATACAGAGCGCTGTCATTAACATGCAAGCCTGCACTCCAAATAACTGAAAGTGAACAACAAAAAAAGAATGTACATTCAGGGAAATGTGCTTACTATGTTTTGTTATGCCTTTAGTCTACTTAAAAGGAATGTGTACAAGCATTTCAAATGACCTCTATTCTCTTTAATAATGGCAATAGAATTTTGTACAGGTGTTAAAACATTACATAAACTACATTTGTTCATAAATATTTGTTGCAAGAAGGAGATATTCTAATAAAGATGATTCAATACAGTGCACATTTGTTATTTTTGCTGTTCTAGAAGTATTAGAGCCCAAGAAGAATATACTTGTAACATGTGGTGTGTAGGTTGAAGGAGGACTTTGAAATTACACACGTACAGGGGAAGATGTATTTTTAATCCTAAACACTGAAATGCATTCAGACTAATTCAAGAACCCAGACCTGAAACAACACACACAACGTAAAAGCTACGGTGGATCGACAAGCATGAACATAAACACAGGGGAATAAATACAGATGGGTAAACATGGAACAGCTGGGAATAGACAGGTGAAAAGACTCAACAGGAGGGCAGGACAGGGGCGGGATTAGGGACACAAACCAAAATAGAAAGCATGTGGGACGGGGCAGGGCATGACAAAGAATCTAAATAATAAACAGAATGAACGTATTATGTGTAAATAAAAACAGGGCATGAAACAGACCTTGGAACAGATGTGGAACAGAATGGGACGAGACTTTTACAAGATACAAATAGCAGACTAAGACAGCTTTTAATAATAATAATAATAATAATAATAATAATAATAATACATGTTTTTAAAATGGCTAGATATTTCCACTGGAACTTCAGTCCATTGTGGCACTAAGGTTAACTGTTAAAGATAGATCAGCCATGCTAACTTATGTAACATCCATGGCTATTGAATGTGTATTACCACATGTTTTCCAGGTTAATTAGACACCAGGGAGCTCTACCAAGCAAGTCCAAAAGGAATGGGTTCTCATGGAGATTTTGTGCGGAACTGTAATTTGTGAATAATTATTTTTTATACAGACAAATGCACTCAAGACTCAAGACACTGTCCTGATTAAAAGAGAACAAAACAGCATAAAGTATCTCCACAATGCCCTCGTGTTTTAAATTGCTGTTCAGCTCTAGTTACAGGACTTTCTAACAGTGACTGCACCCCATTTACCTGTGTCAGCTCACTGCTTTTTATGTGGCAATAAGGGTGGCAAAAGCCATTTAAAAAAAGAGTCAGTGGCATTTATACCAGCTCTTACATAAACTGCTGCATAGCCTATTTACAATTAAAATAAAACAGTAGCTCTTCTTATTGAGAACAGAAGTACATTTCAATGTACCATTCATTTCCACAGTTTGCCATGATTTTCCACGAAGTGTTTGTTATTATATGGTGCAACTGGAACCTTTGAGCAGCAAAAACAGCACCAGCTGGATAATGATTAGCCGTAAATTGGGCAGTACCTACGTCCGCACAGTACAAGAGACATATGTACTAGGTGGATACCAGAGCTCACTCAGTGGTCAATGTCTTTCATGATAGCAGTGAGCACAAACAGACAATGAGCTGCTTAGCTCACCAACCAATCAGCATTCAGTAGCCAGTATGCTAATGTGCTACTGCCCAAAACCTGTAGAAAAACAGAAATATGCTGGTAGGTTTACATTTATTTGTAATGTAGTACCACAGCCTCTCATTTCCACAATGAAAGAAAAATCCTGCTTGAAAGATCAGAAATTTTTTTAGCCATTCGCTCCATTTACTTCAATAAGGACTCACTCATGGATACCCTCTAACATTTTTCAGTCTTTTTTTTTTTTATAAAGGAAATAATAAGAAGTGTTCAGGCTCCTCATAAATTGACTCTTCATGTACTCTGAGCTTCACCTTCATGAGGCATTGAACTGGTTGGCTTTATCTACATTCCTACCAACATTTCCCATAAAATTCTACATGGTTTTCCCTAGATACTGTCATTATAGAATCAGATCCCCTGCAAGGCTACCCAACACTTTGGCCAAAAATTTAACTGGCCAACATGCAGGACATAATCCAGGTTTTAATGGATCAAAACCAGGATGATTCAATTCTGACTGCAGTAAGAAGCTTTAAATGCGAAAACTGTATGTTGCATTAAAATCAAATGTTTTTGATCAGGGCATCTGGACAGAGAAACACCAAATTTACCAAAAATACAAATATACTCCTATTCTTTTGAGACCTTTTTATTGCATACTGTTCCTGCTACTTAATGTACATATTCATTCATTCTTAAGAGGATCAGTAAAACAAATGTGTGGAAAGTACAGCACAAAACTGATTGTCCATTTTTTACTTTTCTTCTATCATTTTCTTCTATCACATTTTTGTCCCTTTGCCAGCGTGCCTGTAAATGCAAATGCAAACAGTTACACAAAAAAGAGTTAGTTTTAGTAACTGTTTGCATTTGCATGCTCTTAAATTATTTCAATGAATAATTACTTTTAAGCTTTTGGCTGAAACCTTGTTTGCTGGAACACCCATGACAGCTTCAGTAGCCTGATGAATGATATTAGCATGAACTGCTAACTGCAGTCGTAAACATCTATAAACATCTGACCCACAGGCAACCGATCCCAAATCAGCTACACACAAGGGCATCTTTTTGCTAATGGAAACAGAATGACAGCTTGTTTAGTCTCCAGGTGAATTGCAGCAAGGTGCCCTTTCTTGAGTCCTTCAGAGTAAAGAGAAGAGAAAATAAGGAAGGAAAAAAAGCTTTGTAGATAAAAAAAGAATTGGAGGACAGAACAGAAAATTCTTGCGGAGTGGCACAGCAATCACATATCCAGGCATGAGATTGCCCAGCAGAGTGAAATAATAAAATCACACAGGTGGTCTTCATCGCTCAAGCTTCCCACTATAATCGTCAAAGGCTTTAATCAATGAATGTGGCAGGCTGAATGAAAGTCAAAAGGAGTGCTTGAAGAGTGTATGACAAGTGCTTTCCTCCCGTGGCTTAGTACAGGCTGTGATACATGGATTAATAAAGTTGACAAAACGATAAAACTTTTAAAAGTTGCATCTACATCTGTCTTGTCATTTTTTTTCTCCAGAATAAGTTAAACTGAGGATATGGGGGAAAAGTTTTGAACTAAGACTCTTTAACTCAAAAATACTTTCCTACTTTTTGCAGTCAACATACAGCGATTTATTATTATTATTAGTAGTAGTAGTAGTTGTAGTAGTAGTAATAGTAGTAGTAGTAGTAGTAGTAGTAGTGGTAGAAGTAATATGAACAGGCCATTGATTCATTTGATATAAAACTATGAGAGATATTAGACTAAATGTCACGCGGTGAAGACATGAATGAGAGTAGAACCACCAGTTAGACCAGTGTAGCGTGGCGGATGAACCCAAAAGCGGATAAACACGTGAGAGTTGGTAAACCATGCACTTTGCTCTGAGAACGCTCTTCACCAGAGTTAGGATTCCCACCAGAGTCCTCGTTCTCACTCACACAAAGAACAGAGTATATAATGCCAAAAATAACAGAGAAAAAAATCACTAAAGTACTCACGGTACTGTGGGAACAAAGGAGATGGTTTGGATGGATGACTCAATGACAGAGCAATGAGTCTTACCCTTCTTCCTGTTTATATACCCTGTGACGCACGTCATTTCCTCGAGCCCTTGTGCGTCACGTGTCTATTGCGTGTGACACTAAAAGTCTTAGCTCTTTTCCTATTGGACTAGTTTGACTTTGGGCTTACTGAGTAATCTTACTTTGTGAACACCCATATCTAAATATCTTAACACAATCGAATACAACAATAACAATAACAATAAGCATCATCATTATGATCATCAATGCCGTAAACATCACTAATTGACTATGTAATCCGGTCACTTCAGGAATATGTGTTGCTCATGACAGCATCTGCAGTAATGAAGCCCATTATATTATCTTGACCATTTACTGCTCCTTGCTTTCTCTAGAGATATTCTTTAAGTGCTGTTGAAAAAGTTATTTTTTTTTTTTTATTACACTGAACTAGGCAACCCTATAATCAGCCTAGAAAAGACACAGCTTTTTAGATATCACTGAATGGCCAAACTGCAAGCCACATTAAACATGCACAAGCTTCAGTGGGTATTCATTAAAAATGCTATGAGCTGAAATTTCAAGACACCTTGTGACTACGAGGGAGTTTTCACATGAAAGAGGAAGATGCATCATCTGTCCTGAAACGGTGCAAATGCTGAAAGTGAAATAAGGGAGAGACTGAGGACTTAGGAGGGAAGACAAAAAAACTCAATATTCAATATTCTGATACTAACTGAAACATTATCTGTTCAAGAGTAACCAGAAAACGATGACTCAAGATTGAATATCAAATGAGAACTAATAATTAAGTCATATATTAACAATTGCAGTGTTACATTATCAGGAGTTAATGGAGCAGATGAAGGTGAAAAACACACGTGTTTACAAACTCTAGTGCAGGAAAGTGTGGCTGGAGGGTGAAGGTGAGCTGAGGGTCTTTTGAAGGGTGGTGATCGGTGCTGGTAGTGAAGGGTGTGGCAGAAAGCTGGGTCTCTTCTTCAGGCTTGAGACTAGCAGTGGTGAACCAGGTGCAGAGAACCAGCATATTAACAAAGCTTGCGGGTTGACCTCAGGGCTCAAATCTGCAAAGGGGAAGGAGAGGCAGAGGCATTAGAGCGATCTGACGTTTTTCCCCATCCTGCTGCTCGAGGCCCCTTTTATACCCGTCTGCCTTCTCATTGATGGAAGACCCCCGCCTTGTGGTGGACCTGAAATGAGAATTCTTGCAGAAAGAGGAACCACATACATACTGTACTGTGCAAAAGTCTTGAACAACCCCTCATTCCTTCATATTTTGCTTGCCATATATATATATTAGTGCTGGGAACGCGTTAACGCATTATTTACTTAACGCCGACAATTAATTTATCGCGCGTTAACGCAGTTTTTTTTAAAAAATCCTTTTATTTTGAAAGTTTGTTGCTTTTTTGTGCTCGGGGTGCGAGCAGCAC
>JBBPCZ010000115.1:14970130-14987749 GCA_037974445.1 Brycinus macrolepidotus | reverse complement strand
CTTGGTATGCTGAAGCATTAAGGTTGCCCTTCACTGGAAGTAAGGGGTCTAGACCAAACCCTGAAAAACAGGTGTGTCCCAATACTTTTGTCCATATACTGTATCTTCTGTTTTCAGTTTGGGGCTGTAGACTGCCATGCTAGACCGATTAAAAAAATAGTAAAGCAAGTAAAAATCCTATCTTGCCTTACACATTGTCGGCGGCACCCTCAGAGTCACCTTCAGATTTATTTCCACTGAATGTTAGCGAATCTCCCTGGCTGCTTTGAATTCTGTCACAAGAGCAAGGATGTGCAACTCCAAATGTCACTTTCTGTGTTTAATTCAATGGCAGCATTATCAGTTTCAGTTTCAGTTTCCGGATCAAAATTATGTATATATGTCATTTTCACTATGCCTTATATGGACACATAAATCATATTATTACTTTTACAAATGGATTACAGTAAACTAAAAGAAAAATATGGTCAAATTGTAAATGGTGGGTTTGCTTCATAGAGTTCCATCATAGATAATGTGGTTAAAACAGTATTTAAATTAATCTCAGCTAAACAATCTGCACAACTTTACATAGCCTTTGCTATATTTTCACAATCTGAATCCTCAGTCACCACATTCATCATTGGAATTCACATTCACTTGAAACGGGTGCTGATGTAAAGTGCATTATGCAGATTATTCTGTTGTGTGTGGTGCACGGGGCACCTGGTGGTCTGGTGGTTAGGGAGTTGCCCCTGCGAAAAGAAGGTTGTGGGTTTTAATCCCAGGACTGCTTGTGGCACCACTGAGGTATCCTTGAGCAAGGTACCGTCCCCACACACTGCTCCCCGGGCGCTGTGTTCCTGGCTGCCCGCTGCTTCACTTGGGTGAATGGGTTAAATGCAGAGAAAGAATTCTGTGCTGTTCACACTGTGGTCACACAAATTGTCACTTTACACTTTTGTAAAGCTTAAAACTTTTAGTGACAGTGTTTAACCTGAAAGAAAGACTACTGGCTGCAGTCACCAGGTTACTGTTGAGCTCATGAATCCAAATGATCACAGAATAAATAAGTGATTATACATTATATAACTTATATGTAAGTTATATATAAGTTTGCTAGATATGTCAGACATCATTGTCCATCTGGCTTTCAAGGTTGTGCAAAAGCAGAGACTGATAGGTCTGACACTGCTGCGGCATCACAGGGAGAAGTACAGCCAAAAGCTGCTCCAGTGTAAAGAAAATAGCTCCAATAAAACACTGTGCACCCCCCAACCCACGCAAACCAGCAACCGCCTACTCAAAATCCATTCCCATGGTTATATTCGTAGGCTCCAGTCACCCACCTTATTTACAAGTGATAAGCAACATGGCGTTTTGGTACAGCATGTCACAGTGTGATAAATAGGATCATGTGCATAAAAAATAAAATGTTCATGTGCATAAAAATAAGATAGGGTAAAGCCTGTAATCCTACAAAAGCCAGAAATCTATACATTGTACTGTATCATTACTTAGCACTGTAAATTCAGGGAAAAACACAGATGATTGCAATCTGAAGTAGGTGTTCATCTTTCAGTATCCGATGTGAGGTTTTAATTAAATAAAAAGGGAAAGGAAAGAAAGGGAAGTGAGAAAAAAAAATCACCATGGCTATAGTTTGACAAGGTAAGTAGGCCCATTGAAAAACACTTTGAGAGAAATGGATGATTTGCTCTTCTAGACCACTAAAACAGCTTTAAATAACTCCCCATGATTAAAACAATGTAATTAGCCTCTACCCTTCCCTTTCTCTCAAAAATATCATTACCCATAAGTGCTCATTCACTTTCGACAGCCCCCAGTACCATTCTTGGAGAGCATGAGAGAAGGATTGGGTTTTAGCTTCATTACAGTAGCTGGTTTATTACAGAGTTGGTTTTGTGCCTGCCACTGAATCGTACAGGACTAGTGGAATAGTAACTGCAGTAAAAATGAGATATGAATGTCATTAACTGTGCTCTCTCACCAAGGAAGGTATCGCGTGCTGAAGACACCATCTGCTCTAACTGAGAGAAAGCTGACCACACTGAACTTGGCCATGTGACCTTGCTGTATTCAGGTCATGAGATTCCAAGAAAGCACTAAATATAGGATACACTGACATACTCATCACCGATGACACACTTGCATTAGTGGACATTAGTGAACATATATGTATACTGACATAAAAATTGCGATGTTAAGGGCTCTGTCAAAAGTTTTTTACTGAACTGCAGAAATATAAACTGGATATTTGAATAGCATGGCATCCAAGTCACTTACTGACAAAATGAAGATGTAATTCACAGCATGCCTTGTTATACCACAAGATGTCCTCATCATCCACAGACACTACAAGCTCTCTAATATGTGTGTAGGTTTCAAACTATTGACAACATGCCACATTTATTCATTAATGCATTGCAGTTTTATCTTCTGAATTCACCAGTAAATAAGTTCTAGTAGTCAAGTAGGTTTTATTGTCATTTCAACCATATACACACAGTACACAGTGAAACAAAACTATGTGTAACACAAGAACAGAACAGAACAGAACACCACAAGTGCAGAAAGGACAAAAGAGACTGCAAGAAAAACACAAGAGCAACAACAAGTCAACATTTAGTACAATCAACAACAGCTATAGTACAAGTCTGAATGAATACAGTATTATGACAGATACTGTATTCTAGCAGCAGAGAGTTCTGTGTACAAAAATGCAGGACAGAGGTAGACAGCAATTAATATAATTGTGCAAATATATCAGCAACAGAACAGCGAATGTGCAGTTTAATAAATAGAAGGGTATTTACAGAGGTAATTAAAGTCCGAATTGTTTGAGTTGTTTGTTTAAGGCAGAACGTATATACAGTATATAAGTATATACAGTGTATGCACTGTGTTAGGTAGAGGAGAGGGAAGTTCGGGGGAGGGGTGTGTTGGTGGTGATGTGTGGCGGGGGGTCAGCTGGTCAGATTCTGGGTTTTTAGGTTTGTATATCTGGGTGGATCATATTGCCTCATTCTGTCAGAAAGCTTAGAATTACCACATTCCTCCTTGTTAGTGAAAGCCTGTTACCTATTTCACTGATCCTTTAATTATTTTATTGTATACATATGCTTTATGCATCTGCTCCACAGAGACTTCAGGAAAGAGGAAAACTTATCTCAGAGTTTTATAGATTGTCATGGGACATGTCTGCACAGAAAGAAGGGCTTGAATGCTGATCAGTTTGTGTTCCTGATGTACAAATACTCCTTTTGCTTCCTTAATGGTGAGTGTGGGTACTTTTTTGTTATCTCTGTGCAATGTAATGCTGGTCAAACGCTAGCCAGTTTGTGTGGCGGGGGAACTCTCAGATTCACCCACAGAATTTGCACATTTGCACAGATCATTTATTTGCAGCATCAAAATAGTAGTGACAGATACTTGCTGCCTGATTTTTGAATAATTTTACTGTCCTCCATCTCATTCTCGTTCATCTTGTGCTATGCTTGAGGGATTTATGTGAATGTGCCTTTCATCCACCAAATAAATAATGCTATGCCTCTTTTAGTCCTCTGCATTCACTTGCATGTGTTGAGAAAAATGTTTTCACCCTTAACTATGAGGTGACACAGCTGTGCTTCCATCTGATTTTAGATCCAGCATAAATCAAGGTTGGTGTTCTTCAAGCTGCATGCTTCAGTTTGCCATAGATAAAGACTGCGTGAGGTGGTGGCTTTTCTGTTTTTGTTTTCAGTACATTTTCAGAACTGTCATCACACATATATTTCAAAGCAATGGATAGGATGGATATACGCAAAGTTGGCATACCGTTCTAGTGTAACAGGTGTGTTGCTGGGGTTAATTAAACGAGCTCCTATCTAACACGCTGCAGTGAAGTGACAACATGCCCAACTAGGCCATTGTTTTGGCGCTGAACGAACACTAGACAGCTCAGCCTCCACATCATTACCAAGGACAGAATTCATTCACTTGGCTTGCAATGACAAGAGTAGGCACCAAACAGCAAATTTCAAGTCTCAGCTTGTACACGCTTTGTGGAAAGATGCACCTGCCTCTTTATATTAAAAAGGTCTATGTCTGAATCTTCTCCCAAAGAAGAGAATGTGTGTTTTCAAATATCCCAATGAGGGATATTCAGATGTTTTCGAACATATTAAGTATTCTGCATTCAAGAGGTCAGCTTTTAAAGACATATTCCAAATTTGGATCAGGGTAATTCCTAATGAATCTCATGACCAGTACTTTTACTCAGTCTTTGAATGTATTAGTCTACAACCTCTGCACGTTTTTTAGAGCACACCCATCAGGGAAATGGGCTCCTATTCTGTTTGGGGGGGCTTGGGGGGGGGGTTGGTGGCCTGGTGTTGGGAGTTGCCCCTGCAATTGGAAGGTGGGTTCGAACCCCAGGACTGCCAGTGGCACCACTGAGGCCCCATCCCCACACACTGCTCCCCAGGGGTGCTCGCTCCCTGCTGCTTCACTTGGTGAATGGGTTAACTGAAAAGAAGAATTTCACATTGTTCACACTGTGTGCTGTGTTCACACATAACTATAAGGAGCCACTATACTTTACTTTCTAAAAATAACTATTTTTATAAATGAGAATGTATAAATGTGAAGAACCTTTGTTAAGTTTAAAGAACCTCCACAAATCTAAAAGGTTTTTGGAAGGTTCTTTAACTTAATTTACATAAAGTGAAAGTTCTTTATACCCTTATATAAGGTTCTTCACACATCTCATTTGGACCTACATTCTTTTTTATAAGAATGTAGGTGTTAGATCACAGGGCTATCCAAACCTTCTCTGCGGTACCCATAAGTCAACACATAATCTCATCTGCTTCGTCAGCGGTTCTTCAGACATGAATCCATTATTTCTACCCATTCTTGAATGTCACAATGCCCCACCTAAACCCCGATGCATCATTCTTGTCAGTTTTCAGAATGACATTCAGCTGCCACAGATCTAGACTCTAAAGCTCAGCTAAACCTGTGTGGCTTTTCTCTTGAGGAGCTCTGACATATCCCTTACTAGACTATAATCTAGCATTGACTTGATGAAACCAGAATGTCTAGGGGAGAGATAGGAGTAAGGGTGGCCCACGGAAGTCACACAGTTTTCAGTGAAATTATATGAATGATTCAAGAGATGTTAAAAATGTTTGTTTTAAAGTTTTCTGACACGTCCTAGGCATCAGGCATATAGATTTACATTCTTTATAAAAGATGCCTTTAAATGAGTTGTTCTTTAACCTTGTCTTTGTGGAGAGGTGTAACTTGTTTTTTTTTACAGCAGGGGATTCCCCTTCCATTCCTCATTGAGTCATAGTAATTCACTCAGTGAGAGTGAATTTTTGATGATCTTTATTATATCAGTAAAAATATCATAGTAGATTTCCATTCTCCTAGTGGAATGGCCACTAGGGGTCCTGCAAAAAGAGGCTACATAACTATTTTTGTAAATCTGATGTACAATTGTGTAGAACCTATTTAAAGTATAATACATCTCAAAATAATATAAAGGATTTATATCAAAGAATTGTTTTATTTAGGACAGCCAAGAGTGATGTGTACATTAAAGAAAGAAATAGAAACTGAAATCATTCAGACAGGCTTGTTTGAATATCATTAGAACAAACATGATCCTTTTTTTTTTTTTGCTTCTATCAGGGTAGAAATCATGTCATGAGCTCAGATGCAGTCTATGTCAAATACCTGCAAATATAGAATTTTACTCAGGTTTATTCAAGTCAGAAGTAGAACAGAAAAAAAAAACTCCTTCCATTATTTCCAGCGCTTCTAAAGGCCGTTCCAAGGCCAACATTCACTTTAAAGAGACTCTTTTCTTTAGCATGTTAGATCAAGATGCACATATGATCCCTGATATCAACAATTTGACTAAACAACATGACTAGGTAGGCCTAGTGTGGAAAACTGTGAAAGAAGTTACACTGTTTTCGTTATTTCCAATTTCACTGTGGCATGTCTCTGGCCTCAGGTGATTGTCAAGATCCCCAGTTGTGCATGCAGTTATTTCAAAACAGATACAACAGCTTATTGTGTTTGATGGCATCCAATTCCCCCCACAGCATCTTTTCAACTAAAACTGTATTTAGATTGAATACTTTCTCAGTCTCCCTGGATGGGAGACAATGTATTTATAATTCTCCTTGATAGCATATTTTATACTGACAAAGAAATGACCAGTGAAACCTAACAATGTGCTACATGTCATTCCAGTGTACCCACAACAATGTGTCCTCTGTATCAGTCTTGCCCCATCTCGTCTTGCTCCGTCCTGTTCTGTGTTCTGCCTTGTCGTTGTTTGTGTTTAACACGTATTCTCTGTTAATGTTTTGAGCCTATCACATTCATCTCCATGTGTTTTTTTCCCTGTCTCCGCTCGTAATTGTATTCACCTGTCTGCATGGTTGTAACCCCACCCTGTCTCACCTGTTTTGAATTTACCTCCATGTATTTATGCCCAAGTCTTTTGGGTTGCTGGTCAACCGTGGCTTGTCCCGTGTTTCTTCCCATGGCTCTTCCTGTGTTTTTTTATTGTGTTTCTACTCATATCTGCCCCTAGCTCTGTGGTTTCCCTGTTTGTGCTTCCTTGTTTTATTTTCTAGTAGTCAGTTCTCAATTCAGCATATATTTCATGTTTATTTCAGCCATGTCTTGTTTTGTTCTAATTAAAAGTTAATGTCTGCACGTACATCCACCTCCAGTCCTCCATACCCTCGTCACACCCTCGCTTAATCAATAATTACACTAATGATTACTTAATAGTGATGACTTGAAATGGTATTAGTAATATTCAAAACATTTATAACAATATTTCTTCTACACAGTAAAATGCATCAGTCTCGTTGTAACATGAACAAAAGAAAAGAATGATAGGTAAGGTTGGCCAGATATTGTGCATCTACCTATGAATCCTCAGTCACACTCAGATTGTTCTAAGAATTAGAAAATAATTTAATGTAAAATGAGATGCAAATAAGCCCTTTTGTCTAATTATCCATTACAGAAGGCACAGCAAGAGGTTTCACAAGCCTGTGGAATTTACTGTAATGTTTTTTTTTCCCCCTAAACTAAATGCAAAGTTGAATGATAGGGTATAATATTGAAAAAAAAAAATACTCATTTGAATGCTCCTTGTATGAAAGTGTGTCTGTAGAGAATGTGACATTTTTGCATGACTAAGGAAAAAAATCAGAGCCGCAGAAACTTTCAAGATAAAACATTTCGAATCAGTCCTGGAAAAATGGGATTTTTTCCCACTCACAGGATCTAAATCAGGCTCGGTGCTTATATAAAAAAAAATAGTTTTTCAGAAGCAGTACTAGCAGAAGACAGGCATTCTGATGAAAGGGAAAGGTCATTATTAACTTTAACCTCACAATTTATGCTCTAGCATTTCTGTCAGACGAAAGCTAGTAAAGGTCTAGAAAGGCTAATCAGCTAGCTTCCGTCTGATGTAGACGTAATGTGTCGCTATTTGGGCATGGCTGTGCTACCTCTGAGGCACCTCTGAGGCAGTTTTGAATATGCAATTATGTCTTGTGCATTAAATCATAACCTTCCAAAAAGTCTACTCTATGATTTTGCTTTGGTCTTACTATTAGTCTTGCAGGGTCAAAAGCTATAATATATAGAGAACACACATCTGGGGACAACTAGTTAAATGTTTGATGCTGGTTTGTGGTGAACTCTGCCCCCTAATTCCTCTAGTGTGTAGGCTCTTAATGCCAGGAGTACAATCGATAGCACAAGCAAAACAAACTAGCTTGCAAAATGGGCTCTGCATATGTAATATCTTCAGATTGTCAGCCACTGTACAATGTCTGCCTTCACCCTCTACTTTGAAATAATTTACCTTTGTTGAAATATATATATTACATAGCAACCCAGTCCAATGTGTAAGAGAAAGAGCACCTCCACACTCCAGAGCTCACACTACCTTGGCCCCTTCCAAATCATTTAACAGCAAATAATTTATTTATTTTTTCCCCCAATTTGATTCTCAACTCCCTGAAGGAATAATCATATTGAGACAGAGCAGAGCATTTCATGAAGTGTGTCTCAATGACAGATGGCATTTTCACAGGCTGTGGCAAGCCTGAGCCCTCCGCTGGAACACCAGTTAATTGCTAAAGCAACTGTAAGAATAAAAGTCAGAACTAACCTTTAGTTTGTCTCTGACTTTTGGAGAAGGAGGAACTGTCAGATGGAAAGATGTACCGCATGTGCTGTGGCAGTATGAATTCTTCATTTTATTATAAAAAATAAAAAAAAGAGCAACCAGAGCTGGAGTATTGAATCATGGAAACAAAACCAGGACAAAATGAGTACAACAAATTTAAGTAGTTTAAATAAGCTACAGCTGCCACTTTTTTTTAAATTTTTTTTAAAATTATTATTCATCCCAGCATCCACAAAATTAAAAAAAATGATGACAGGTGAAGGGAATAACATTGATTATCTTGTTCGAGTGGCACCTGTCAAGGAGTGGAATATGTTAGGCAAGTGAACAGTCAGTTCTATAAAGTTGGAAGCAGGAAAAATGGGGAAGCATGAGGAGGTGAACCACTTTGACAGCGGCCAAATTGTGATGGCTAGGCGACTGGGTTGGAGTATCTCCAAATCCACAGGTCTTGTGGTGTTTAGTGTTTAGTACCTACCAGAAGAGGTCAAAGGAAGGACAGCCGGTGAACTGGATCATTGGAACCCAAGGCTCATTACATTTACAGCATTTGGCAGACATTTTTTTCCACAGAGACTAACAATTTGTTGTGTATGTATGTGAATGTAGCATTAGGAGTCCTGCCCAAGGACTCATTGGTGTAGTAGGTTGAGTTGCCCAGGCTAGTAATCAAACTCCACTCTTATGTTTGGAAGGCTGTGATGTTATCCACTACACTACCCAACCCGCTAAGACAGGTGCCCAGCACAGGGTTTGAAAAACAACCTCCTTAATGCTGACACATCACTTATACCAAAGGGCCCTGCAGAGCATCATTAACTATGCACACATTCATACATCATTCTGCAGGTGTACACAGACAAGCACCGTTGTCAGGTCCACCTACCTTATATCCATACTCAATGTCAATGTTATTAGCTCAGTCAACAACGCAGCATCCTGGGAGCAGTGTGTGGGGATGGTATCTTGCTCAACGTTACTTCAGTGGTGCCACAGGCAGTCCTGGGATTCGAACCCAAAACCTTCCAATCACAGGGGCAACTCTCTAACCACCAGGTCACCAGCTGGTGGTTGCAAAGCTTGAGAGGTTGCAAAGATACTGTAGCACAAACTTCTGAAAAAGTTAATGCTGGCTATGATAGAAAGGTGTCAGAACAGCTAGCTTGCTACGCTGACCCTGTCCATGGCTGAAAGCGCCTACAGCGGGTGTGCGAGCATCAGAACGGGAGCTTGGAGCAATGGAAGAAGGTGACCTGCTTTAATGAAGATCTCAGTTGAAATGAGAATGTGCAGGGGGTCCTGGACAAACTAGCCCAACCCATGGAGGCGCCACTTCCTTTGGATAGCATTCATCATGGCAGAATAAATGTGCATATTCGAGCGCATGTCGTTTTTCTCTACCAAAATCGCTAACTGCAGCATGTACTCAGCAAATGGGTCACCTTTAAATTTGCTTTGAAACACACTCCCTGCTCTTCTCCTAATGCTCTCTGCCAACATGAGGCACTAATGCACATGTGGGTAAACGGGCAGCAATTAGTTTGTTCACCATGATATGTAAGAACCAAATATTTTACCACTGATGCACTGGTGAAAGAATCTGCATGTAATTAGTGACACTTGGATTAGAAAACAGCTAGAGCACACTGAATGTCTTTACATTTTTCATTGTGACTCAAGGCAGTCAAAATGAATCCTACTCTCATTAAGATGCTCTTATCTCCCTCTCACATTACACTCACGAGCTTCTCCTTGTTTTTTCTTTTCAACCTTTTCTTGTCAGTCTGCTTGAGTGTGTTTTGGCGTGACTGGTTTTCTTTGATACATAGTCATGTGTTCTATACACAAGGTCGATGTGATCACTTAGATAAATTAGGCAGGATGGCTGAATGTACAAATTATTCTGTCAGCTGTGATGAACTTGATAACATATAACCAAGTTCTATGTGAGTGGGCTCTGTAAGCACTAAGGAACAGGGACAATTTGGGTATTTTCACATCTACAGTGATCGCTTTTTGATGAAGTTTCACATTTTAACTGGATCTTTCTATATATTTTAGCTTGAAGCATTTGAAGCATTGTTTCCACTTTTCCCCATCTAAGCTGCAGAGAGACCAAACTGTTTATGGCGAGAGATCAGTTTAGATAAATAGTGAGAGAATTTTCACAGGACTTATGTGGCTAACAAATAGATGTAATAGTGGCATTGGTATAACGTACTGTATTTGCATTATTTACATTATCTACAAAATGAATTTATGTAGTGACTATCAAAAAACTTGCTTGGAGTGTAATCTGTGTGTTGAATCATGCATCACAGATCTTGCAGTGAATTCTGTCCTTTATGTGTTAGATAGCCAGGCACATATCTAGCTTTAATTAATGAGTTAAAGAGTGAGTACAACAGGCCAGTGATATTTCATTTGTGTTCATAGATGGAGGCATTGACTTTGGTGTGTTGTTGCCTATTGGTTGTGAGCAACACCTATATTTGTTTTATTAACATATACCATAATTCTGTTAAAGCATAGTCTATAATGTATTCCTTTTATTTCTATATTTGTTTTTAGTCATGTTTGTGGGCCCCCTAAAATTTAGGCCCAGGGCAATAATCACTCTCTCTCCTTTTTTAGAGCAATAAAGAAACCACTGTCAGAAAACACAAAGATAATTGTCACAGGGATATTTGCAAAAGCCAAGCAGAGAACAAGCCTTTTTGGTCAATTGAGTCATGTAAGTCTATTTGTACTATAAAAGTGATGCTGTCTCATTGTAGTTTACATTTTCCACTGCTAAAAACACCCAAAATATGTGAGTGCACTCATGCATGTTTATGCGTAGGTATGCATTTTACCCATAGGACTGCATCTGTGTGTGTCTTGTAGAATGAGTGCCCAGGGACCTACAGGGATATGCTTTGGCAAACCACAGCGTTAAAATGAGTAATGGCAGATCAAGTTCATAAATGGCTCTACTGACCTTTCTGCATTTGTATACAAGCATTAGAGCGAAAACAGGGACAACACTTGAGCATTAATTGCTCTCAAGAAAACAATATTCTGTGTCAGTTGCAGAGAAAACTTTGGAATAAATGTTAGAAGACGTGTAAAATCTGAAGAACCAAACACAAACGTCATAACAAGTGAAATATATTGCTGAAACATTAGACAGTGGCCTTGTCTTCTATAGCCTGGCTAATGTGCTTTTCTGTGTAGCTTGGCCCCATTTTGGAACAAAAAGGAGCAGTCAGATTTATCTTTACTGCGCTTGTTAAAACGTTCATGCAAGTCACAACTATGCATGCATATTTATGAACACATTTCTTCATAACTTCAGCTTAAACGTAACAAAATCCACAAATGCTAGATCGGAGTGAGGATGACTTTGACTGTGATAGAAACTGCTTTAATCATAGTTTTGGTTCCCACATCACACACACACACACACACACACAATTAGTCCCCGCCAACGGCAAGCTTAAATGAGACCCACCACCGTCCTGCCCACTAAAGTCTTTTCGTGACCCAGTTCCTGCCTCAGAGCTCTGGTGGCAGCTACCATGACAGTATGAATCAGTCAAACATAAAGATCTGTTCTTGATCGATGGAGCTATCATTTACACTAAAAGTCAAACTGGCTGCAGAACACCTTTGCCCTCCTTTTGTCATGTAGTCCATGATGCTACGCTTTGTTTTGTGCTAATTAGTACTCCCTAGAATATAAATCACTCTCTCTCTTTCTCTCTCTCTCGGCCACTCTCACACATTCACAAATATCTGGCCACGTAAGTTATTTCCTCTGAGAGCAGACTAAATCTAGTGGAGGAGTGGAAAGTATTCTCATTAATAAGGCACTGACTGAGAAGCTCAGTGGCCTTTTGCAGATTGTGATTTCCATGACCTAATTTGAGATTTTGATTTGTAGATTCCAGTGAAGGTTCTGCAGTAGGGGGGAAATGATGACTGGCTTAGTCATTGAATAACATATGTTGCAGGCGATATCTCTGTTCTCCAACTACCAGCAAGGCATACAGTAGATGAACATGCCACCAAAAAAAAAAAAAAAAAAGCCTTATAATGTGCTATGTTAGGCAAAAGCTAGTATTTTTATTACATTTCTCCTTTTTTCATTAAGAAGGAGCATAATGAACCTACATATGATGAGCCTTGCCTGCTGCATGTGCTATGTCTTCTTAAAATAACTGCATAGATTTAGGAATTTTGTAAGAGTATTTTCTTTTACTATATCCCTATTATAATAGTAAAAACTCTTTTCTTTTTTTAATTTCATTTTGAACACCACATCTGTCTTTCCTTTAATCTCTTTAAGGAGTGAATTCTTTTAACAATGTCCTGCCCTGGAGAATGAGTTATTTGTCCTTCTAGAATCTCACACTAACGTGGAGTTCTAGAGTTTTGCTGTTACCTGAAGCAATGTTTCACTTTTAAATAATTTCACCTAAATAAATGAACCTGGCTACCCACCATTCAGCAACATTACCTATCTAGAAGAATCAGCCTACACATAACTTGGAGCTTGCAAGCTCTCACAAAAAAAAAGAAAAGAAAAAAGAAACCTTGAGATGTCGATTTGATGCCAAGATTTTTTTAATTTATTTTTTTGCTGCTGTTGGGTAATGGATGAACTTAACAAAAAATAAACAAGCGCTTTAATATGTAGACTATAAAGCAGGCTTCTGACTGATAAGTTTGTGATGTAAAGTGAATGTTCTCTTATAATTCTAGCAGTACTGAAATAACTGGTTGCAAGTCTATGTTGCTATTTTGGTCAGCTAACAACTGCATTATCAAGCTCACGAAAGTATTTGTGCTGATAAGAGGTTTATTTGTTTCCTCCTTCCTCATACATTTTACTGCAGTGAAAATACACTTTTTATACACATGAAAAAAAAAATGGCACAAGATTTTCACTTACACTTCAAAAATGAAAAAAGTCTGGGGTAATTATCTGGAGACTAAGAGCCAAGACAAGTCAAGTCAAGTAGGTTTTTATTGTCATTTCAGCCACATACACAGTACGCAGTGAATTGAAACAATGTTCCTCCAGGACCACGGTGCAACACAAGAACAAAAACAGAAACACCACAAGACTACATAAGTGCAGACAGGACAAAATACACAGAGTGCAAAGAGCTCAGGAGAGAATGTGCAAGGAGAAACACGAGCAACAAAAACAACAGGATAAGACGACATTTAGTGCAGTTGATGGATGAATGAATACAAAATTAGGATATAATACTGTATTCTAGAAGTGGAGGCATTAGTTGTGCAAAAATGCAGGATGGAGGTAGACAGCAATAAATAATAATTGTGCAAATAATAGCAGCAGCAGGACAGAGGATGTTCAGGATAGCAAAGGATGTGGTGTAAGTTAAGGCAGAACAGTTCAGTGTGTATATGAATTGTGTTAGGAGAGGAAGTGTTTGGGGATTTGTTTGTCTATGTGTGTGTGTGTATAGTTTATGATTCAGTTCAGTTCTGATTGAGGAGTCTGATGGTGTAAATGTCCATGACAGAGGGGAGAGAGACCCTGATGAGCTGTCCTTACTATCCTCTGTAAGGTCTTGCTATCCAAAACAGAACAATCCCATACCAAGCTGTGATGCAGCTACAGAGAATACTCTCTATAGTCCCTCTGTAGAATGTGGTGAGGACTGGGGGGTGCGCTCCCCTCAGTCTCCGCAGGAAGTAGAGACACTGCTGGGCCGTCTCGATGTGATGTGAACTGATGTACGTCGCTCTGGATAAGAGCGTCTGCTAAATGCCGTAAACGTAAATGTAAACGTAAACATGAACACCAAGGAACTTGGTGCTCTGGACAGTCTCCACTGAGTAGCCGTTGATGTTCAGCAGAGAGTGATCACATCGTGCGTTCCTGAAGTCAACAATCACCTCTTTTGTTTTAACCACAATCAGAGATAGTTTGTTGGCTCTGCACCAGTCCATTACCCATCACACCTCTTCTCTGTATGCTGCCTCATTGTTCCCACTGATCAAGCCCACCACAGGCAAACTTGATGATGTGGTTTGAGCTGTGCATTGCTGCACAGTCGTGGGTCATCAAAGTGAACAGCAGAGGGCTGAGCACACAGCCCTGGGTGGCCTCTGTGCTCAGTGTGGTGGTGCTGGAGATGTTACTCCCAATCTTGACTGACTGAAGTCTCCCAGCCAGGAAATCCAGGATTCAGTAGCAGAGAGAGTTGTCAGGCCCAGCAATCTCAGTTTCCCAGTCAGATGCTAAGGAATGCTGAAATGAAGTCTATGAACAGCATTCTCCTGTATGTGCAGGCCAGATGAAGGGTGGAGGTGATGGCATCATCTGTGGAGCAGTTGGGGTATTACACACACTGCAGAGGGTCCAGTGAAGAAGACAGTGATTTTATGTGCCTCATGACGAGCCTCTTGAAGCACTTAATGATGATGGGTGTGAGTGCGACAGGACGATAGTCACTGATGCAGGGCACCGACAACTTCTTTGGCACTGGGATGATGTTGGTGACTTTGAAGCATGTTGGAATGATGGTGGCACTCCGAGAGATACTGAAGATGTCTGTGAGAACATCTGCCAGCTGGTCTGCACATCTTCTGAGCACACAACTAAGAATGTTGTCTGGTCTGGCAGCCTTCCATGGATTGGCTCTAAGTAGAGTTTTTCTCACATCGGCCATGGTCAGACAGAGCACTTGGTTGTCAGGGGACATAGTGGTCTTTCTCATTACCATGTCATTTTGTGCTTCAAACGTAGAAATGATTCTATGAATATTGACATCTAGTTAAGGGTAGACATTAAGGGTAATGTGGTTGATCTAAAATGGTATTATGTATGTTTATGTAAGTATCATTGCATACATGATTACTTGCAGCTCTGGATTTTAGCTGTAGAAGTTTGTGATGGATCATGTTATTTATCATTATGTGCATGAATTTTGGCTTGACAAGTATCAGGAGATATGTTGCTCACATATAATTTACATTGTAAGAACATGAAAATCTGGAACTGTTTCAAATAACATTCAATAAACACTTAGTTGATAAAAGCTGGACTGTTCCTGTTTATTAATTTGGAAAGTGTGTTCTATGGCAGAAAAGTCTTTTTGGTTAATTGTTGTAATATAATACAAAACTCTCTGTTCTCTAAAGTTGTAATCACATATTTGTGATCATACTCCCCAGAGATCAGCCAGAGCTCATCACACATTTGTGATCATGCTTCTCAAAGGGTTGATATGTGTCAGATTGAATAGGCCTTTTGGTTCATATAAAGCTTTTAATAGACTCCAAGAGGACTGCAAGTGAGAGAACGTGACTTGCTAAGGGTCAATCAAGTAGCCAAACCTGAAATTAAAATTGGCCAGAGGAGTGACCACTAGTCAGAATTCCTGTACTGAGCAGTTGTTCACTTTTAGATAAAATGAAGAGCCATTGCACATCCCCCAAAGCCCAGCTGCATTTCAAATGTGGATTTTAACATTCTTCACATTTCTCATAAGCCCTTATTACTGAAATTGCATAATTTGGCACGAGAACATAATTGGATAAAGGACATACTGTCCTTTTCCATCACTCAGGTCTCAGAAGGGGGTCACTTAAAGCCTTAAAGCTGCAAAAGCATGCAATTAAGTAGTTCTAATACTTTTCAACTGATAATGTCTCTCAGCTGGAGGACATATAATGCTGCGGCTTCTCAGAGAATCACACCACTATTTGCTTCCACGCTTTCATGACCACCAGTCAGGACCTCCTAACTCATTAATCATGTACTTAGATTTAATGTCCAGTGCTAAACTATACTTATTGCAGAGTATATTATTTATTTGCTGGTTTATTGTAGATACTAATATTTAATTAAGGTATACCAGGACATGCACTAAGACACTTGGGTACACTAAATTATATTCTTAGCAGTTTTTTTTTTATGTTAATCACATCATGTGACAAAAATATGTTGAGTAATGTATGAGAATATATCTCCTACGACAGACCATTTGTATTTAAATAAAATCAGAACTAAATGACAAATAAATGTGTCCCTGTATGCAACACATTCTAAAGAATACCTCTTTTTACCTGTCATTTTATGACCAATCATTTCAACTTCTTTTCAATATCATTACATTAAATTATTTTTAATAAAGACTGTAGTGTGTACTGTGTCAGTACTGTGCTCCTGAAGTGAGAGTAAAGATATTATAGAGCATATTCCCTTATGGTCCCCCTTCATGAGGTGCTTAATTTTTTGTCAGTCTGTGGAGGCTCTGCAATTATGCATGACCAGTCTGACTGAATGATGAAAATGAGTTAAAGAGACCAAAGGCAAGGGAATTAACTAAAAGTCTTTAATTACACTTCATGGACATTAATCTTGGCATGTGATGAACCTCATTTCCTGGGCATTTTAATCTTCCTCAAGCTATGAGGATGAGCAGGCCATCCAGAAAGGGTGTTCTGGTGCCATGGGACCTGTCTCTGGCCTGCAGGGGCTCCCTATGTCACAATGTTCCTGTTTGCTGTCAAGCCACATTACAGTTTGCAAAGAAATATAGAGATATTATACTTTTTCTCCTTTTTTTCTTTCTTTCTTTCTTTTTTTCTATCTTTCTTTCTTTTTCTTTCTTTCGTTCTTTCTTTCTTTTTTAAATTGGTCATTATTAATATATTTTAATTATATGTACATTAACAGTGGCTATAAGTTTCTAAAAGTGGTATCTGGTTTCTGAAACATTAAAAGTTGGTCTAATCCAAGGATTAGCATAAATAATGGTTTCTAAAGAAAAAAAAGTGAATAAATAAATTTTAACTTGAAAATGAGTAGAATATAAGTGGATCAATATGGATGAGGATAGAGAATTGCATTTTAAATCATGTTATGTTAAAAGGAGGAAGGCACAAGGCATACAAATACTGTATATTTGCAGAATTACTGTTTGGTCCAGTTTCCTACTTTGAAAATATTTGTTTGGGGTGATCAAAGTTTATCATTACAACGAATGATTGTTAGGGGTTTTAGGACACCTTTGGGATTAGGATATCTTTTAGAAGTGCATAAACAGTTGCTCAAATATCCATGCTTTTGGGAACCTTCATTAAATATGCCATTTCACTACTTCTGATAAACTATATGGACAAAAGCATAGGGATATATCTCTTAATCATTGAATTCAGGTGGTCCCTTACTTCTTAATGCTTCAGCATGCCAAAACATTTTGGACAATGCCAATGCTTCCAACTTTGTGGACACAGTTTGGGAAAGAACCTTTTCTGTTCCAGCATGACTGTGCTCCAGTGCACAAAGCAAGCTCCATGAAGACATGGTTGGATGAGTTTGGTGTGGAAGAACTTGACTGGCCCGCACAGAGCCCTGACCTCAACCTCATCCAACA
>JBBPCZ010000115.1:14957754-14970030 GCA_037974445.1 Brycinus macrolepidotus | reverse complement strand
AGGCCCAGTGCTCTACACATTTCAGCATTTCCTGTCTCCCAGCACATCTGATCCAACTAATGGACTTGTTAACTACCCCTTACAGCCCTATGGAAACTCCAGAATCTTGTGGAAAGCCTTCCAAGAAGAGTGGAACCTGTTATAGCTGCAACTCCATATTAAAGTTTATGTATTTTAATAAATTCTCATTAAAGTCCTTGTTGGTGTAATGGTCAGGCGTCCTAATACTTTTGACAATATAGTGTATGTATAGTTTAGAAAGATGGCAATAAACCATTGATCTGATGCTCATATTGTCAGCAGACAATGCATCTCCATCGAGATTCTTCTGCCATTCCTAATTACTCACACTGCCATATGTTACTGTGTAGTACAAGGTGTAAGAACCTGTTTCTTATTGTTCACCAGCACCTAATTGGAGCTGGCAAACAGACATTGGAGTAAGTTAATAAGCCTGTCGCACTTACACACAAAATATTGCCTTTCTAACAGGCTCTGACACCCACAAATCTCTTTAGTCTTCCTCAAGGTGTACTGATCTTATTAGCTCACCTTGCCAGAGAGGTCTAGCCCTCTTTGAGGATGATGACTGAATCTTAAGTGACATTTTAAAACAAAGATGTGATACAAGCAGGCAAGCAAACATGCTCGCCCTCAAGCCAAGGCGCGTCACTTAAGATGTGTTCGAAAATAAGTCCTGTTATCGAATCACATGGGCCGATTGATTAATGGCTCATTTTTGGCGTAATTGATAAGGGAGGGTGGCTGAGCTGCCTGCAGTAGCAGTCACTTAATGCTTCAAAAAAAAAAAAAAAGTTCTCTTTAGGTGGTGATTTTATCATTGGTTCCTCTTCATTTGCTCTCTCCTCAGACTGGCCACATTTACTCTGTGCCACTCATTTTGAATGCACTAATTTGAATCTCATTGGTGTCGGGGTTTGTGATGTGCTGGGAGATTAAATTGAATTTCAAGGTCACCTGAACACAGACACCCTGCCATCTCCACAGCTACACTCAGCCCCGCACCTTCTCTCTCTCTCTCTTTCTCCCTCTCTCTCTCTCTCTGCAAAAACTCTGCATAAACAGTTACATTCCAGTCTTACAGTTTTATTTAATATCTGATACAGATTTTATGGTGTGCCCTTAAACCCCAAAAAAGAATGTAAGTGCTCTACTATGGAAGTGGCCTGAAGTACATTTCCACCAGGCTATAAATATAAAACATCTCCTTTTATGCATCCATAGTGCTGTTCTGTCATAGACTGCTAATGTGTTTCCCTGATTATTCATGCTTCCTGACTCCAAACGCAGATGCTGAAGAAAGAAAGGAGGGATAAAGGCAAGAAACCGCATTCACATTCCGTTATATGTAGGAGAAAATGAGAAAACGCCCCCTGAAGAACAATGTCAGTGTACTGTAAAGCTAAACTGTATCTGTGCATGAGCATGTACAGGATAATGATAAACCCACTCCCACAGTCACGGGAAATACACTGGAACAGCACAAAAAAGGAATCTTTAAAATCAGCATCTTGCCCACTATTGACACAAAATGCCCCCATATCCAGGGAAAGAAGCCCCCTAGTGAATCTGGCTTCAATTTGTCATCTTAGTTTTACAGAATATATGATTTGCATGTTAACTATTTCTAGTCTTTACATTTTTTTTAAAAAATGTTACTAAGCAAGGAACAACATTAAGAATACTATTTTTAAAATTAGTAGCTTTTGATTTGTGTTCATTTGAACGTCACTAACAAAAAAACAGAAAAATAGTAACAATTCAATTGTTAATTGTGTTGATATGATTATAATTTGATTATATTAACTGCATTATATTGTACTGTTATATACATTTATTTAGTAGTATTATTGTAAAAACAACATTAATAATAATTATTAACAATGATGATGATGGTGACGATGATGATGGTGATTAGAGAAGTGTTCTTTTGCTGTTGTAACAAAAATAAAGAAAACTAAAAATGCTGCTAACAATTTTGTGTCTGATTTTTCCATTTTTACTTCAAATGCTTTTTCTCTTAAAGCCAAATGTACTGCACCCTCTGCAAATTCACAAATGCTAATGAAAACTGACACATCATTTTTGCATGATTTCTCGGCGTTGGCAACATGAAGTGAGTACAGAAAAGAATCACCCCCTTCAAAATATTTTGTTGCTTTGTAGACTGAAATGAAGACACACATACACACACACAGACACAACAAATTTTCCATTTGCATTTACCCACTGCACCTTATAACATCCAAGTGAAAGATATGATAGCAACAGTTTAAAAAAAAAAAGAAAAAATAAAAGGATCACTCCTCGTAAAAAAGATTTTCTCAGTCAGGTGCGACTAATCACCTTCTCCATTGCACACCAATCTAATTGGCTTCCACCTGTGATAAATTGTGATCGTTTTGATTAGTTCAGCATAAAAACAGCTATTCCTGTAGCATTCTAGTGCTTGGCAGTGCATCTGAAGGCAAACAATTATAGCAAGACACTGACAAAAGAGATAACGTTGTGGACAGGCACAAGTCAGGAGATGGATATAAAAAATACAAAGGCTTTATCAATTCCTAGGAGCACAGTAAAGTCTACAATTAAGAAGTGGAAAGTATTTGGCTATTTGGCCTCAGCAACATCTGACGGAAAGCCAATACAGCCCACCATCCAAAGAACACCATACCAGCAGTAAAGTACGGAGTTGGTGGCATCCTGCTGTGGGAGTGTTTCCCTCCAGCAGGGAAAGGAACACTTGTTAGGAAAGAAGGAAAAATGGATGGAGCAAAAAACATCAAATTCTGGAGGAAAACCTGCTGCCCTCTGCCAGAAAGTTGTCAATAGGAAGAAGGTTCACTAACCACCCAGTGGCTGAAGGAGAAAAGGGTGATTGTCCTTGCGTGGCCGAGTCAGATCCCAGACTTAAACCCTACTGAAAATCTGGAATGACTTGAAGACTGCAGTCCACCAACGATCACCATCCAGTTTGACTGAGCTTGAACAGTTCTGTAAAGAAGGGGAGCAAATATCACATAGTCTAGATGTGCAAAGCTGATTTAGAACAGACTCAAGGCTGCAATTAAAGCAAACAGTGGTTCCATAAAGTACTAACACAGGGGGGGTGATTCTTTATCCATCTCAGTGATTCTCTCTTTTTTTTCTGAGCTGCTGCTTTCATATCTTTCACTTGGATGTTGTATGTTTCATCGAGTAAATACAGAGGGAAAAATGTGTTTGTTTCTTCAGCAGGCTGCAAAGCAAAAAAAGTGAACGTTTGAAGGGGTGATTCTTGTCTATACTCACTGTATATGCCACTTAAAACTTCCGCAATTAAAACCTCATCCCTCTGCACACAAGGTTCTTGGCAATTGCAGTCCATATACAGTCAGAATCTGGTCTTCCTTTACTGTTTCAGACTGAGTCAGCTCTACTTCAGGACAGTCAAAGATTTTTAACAGTAAGTAAACTAATCAGACGGCCTGTTTGTTAGTGATAGTTAGCTTGGATCGATCAGACTGATTTACTTTATTAAACCTAGAAGAAAGCTACTACATCTAAAAAATGTATTTTAGTCTGTGTCACCCTCAAGTCTGTCTAACTAGGGTTGCCAGGTGTCCGATTTTGAACCAAAGGGGTTTTGAGCTCAACTCTCTGATGCTCGGTTGGCTCTACTGAACAGATGTTAAAAATGTCTGTGAGACTCACCCTAAAGACATTTCATTTGTTGAAGTATATAAAGTTCTGCACTAGCCCTGTCTAGCTCTGTCATTGTGCTTCTCTCTCTCTCAACCACTTGTCCAACAACCACATAGATTTGTTTCAGAGAGAACAGCTCTGTGTGTGCCTGATAGAACTTTTTTGAGCATCAAAGACAAAGTGTGAGTGTAAGGTGATGTTTTAACAGAGGCAATCTGTCAGATACTTCACTGTTCAAGTCTAAACAGACTGGAATAGAAAAGTAGTTAAGCACATTTTAAAACATACAGTAGATTATGCTGTACAGTATATGCACACTGTATGTGTTCAATTATTTAATATGTCTCTCTTCTGTAGGTTCTAGATAGGTCGGTTTATTCTGATAATTGTTAGGGACGATAATTGAATCTGGGTTTTATTTTATTTTTCTGTTTTAAAACATTAGGTTATGAAAAGGTAAAAAAAACATTTATTTAAATGCATTAAGAACCATAGTGTACCTATAAGGGTACATTTACATCGTTTCTGCTTTGATGAAGAAAAATGTACCTGTACAGTATGTTCAGTATCCTATTCTCAGTCCAGTGGGTCTGGATCACTGTCAGACATGCTTACTGAGTCTTATCCCATATCTTGATACAATAATAAACACTTAATGAACTCTCTGTGTGTCAACTGCAAAGCTGTATTTTTTAGTCTCAAGTCTTTTGTATCACGCCTTCATGTGAGCGTTCAATACAAATGCAATTCACGATCCAAACTCTACTTTGCAGACTTAATATTAGCACAGAAATAAATACTTTTTTTTCAGTCAGTGCAACAGGCATGCTTTTAAGTGCATGAGCTGCAGTTTCCCTTGGAATCGTTCATAATTTCAGAGCCTGTCCCCGTGTGAATTTGTGTTTTGCTAGAAATATTTTGGGAGCAAATTTTTTTTCGCCCTGTGCAGCCTTATCACAGTGAATCCAGCTGTAACTCTCCCAGCTGTTAAGCTCTCAATAAAACAACTCAATTAAATTAGCTTAGAGTCGGTGATCATGTTGCTCAGCATGTATAAAAGCCACTGGGACTGCAAATAAGAAATTCAGAACAAAAAGTTACAGTGCCAGCAATGAGTTTTGTAAAACTCTAATTGAAGAGGCCTAGGCATGTAGGCAGAGCTCTGAAAGTAAGAACTACATGGCACAAATATGTACAATTAAAAGCACCTTTTAAATTGCTTATGAACAGAATACTTAAAAAGAAAAAAAAAAAAAAACTTTGAAAACTTCAATTGAAAACTTTGATGTAAGTTTGGTTATAATGGGATGCGAGAGTTGACAAGGTAACGTTTACACCAAACACCAAACCTTTTGCTTTCAGAGCAGCTTTAATCCTTCTTTCTTGGAGTGCTGTCATACCAGTGCTGAACTGTGTCTCGTGGGATGTTTGATCATTCTCCATGACGAAAAGCCTTAAGATCTACACATCACTCATTGAAAACAGACATCAATGTTGTTTAGATCTGCTTACTAAGAAGGCTCAGAACGCTAAGAATTACTCTTGAATTTGTTTAGTAGTGAGTATGGGGCATTATAGTCTCAGAATAGGTGATCGTTATGAAGGAATCGTGCTATCACTACACATCTGATCACGAAATGACCTTAATCTTTGCCCATTACACAGCCCTGCAGAGCTATCATCAGCCCTAATGAGTACCACAAGATAGCGGTCCATACCATAATGACCATCTTGTTTAACAGTTGTCGGAGACTGGTGGTGGGTGAAGGCATCCTTAGGCAAGAAAAAGCAGGATTACTCCAGGAGCAGTGAGGGAACCACTGCTGTAAAAGATCCATTTATTACTGTTGGTAGGATACATGTACCTGGACCAATGTTTCAGTCCTGCATGAAAAAAAATGCTTCAAATTAAGGCAAAAGACTTATTCTGGCATTTGTCTGGAATTACACAGTTTGTAAATTTTGACAAAATGAGTATGTAAAAGGCAAAGAAAGATCTACCATGTTGTCACAGTCCAAAGAAAAACATGTCTTTGTTTGTTTTCCACATAATTGGAACGCTTAACATTGTGTAAAACTTTCATTAATGAACCAATAGAAATGCTCCAAATTGCTAAAACAATTAACTTGCTTTAGAATTAAAAAAAAAAAAAAACTTTTGCCTTCTGTTTGGTTACCATACCTTATCATACCATACCATACCATACCTTACCATACCATACCATATCATACCATAATGACTATTATGTTTAACAGTTGTGAAGGCATCCTTAAGCAAGGAAAAGCAGGATTACTCCTGGAGCATTGTGGCAACCACTGCTGTAAAACATCCATTTATTACTGTTGGTAGGATACATGTACTCAAGTGAAATTTTGATGAATGTTTCATGAGGATTTTTAAACGATTATACCTTTAGTTCTACTCAAGTACATCAGTTAGAAAAGTCATCTACATTTGACTCAGTTACATTTTAGCCATTTTCATTTACTTTCCTATTCCACTTTGGGGTTTAATTTCACTGTGTTACACAGGTGACAGCACATCTCTGACTTTTGAGGTGTATTGTTTTATTTTAGAACAAAAGCAGGGCTCCAAATTGGTTCAAGTAATGAAAACAGAAAAAGGATTTTTTTTTTTATGAATCAAAATGAGAATCATCCTTAATTGTGTTCCTGAACACAATCGTTAATTTGTAAATCTCTTTTTTTTTGTTCTATCCAGGTGTATAAGTCACGGAAGGTTGGCTATCACAAGCCTACCCAATCAAACGAAGAGAAATCATTTAAAGCTGCATTTTCAGATCATTAAACTTTGCACTGACGTTGTGTTGTGTTGAATCATAATCTAGAGAGTCTTTACAATCGGCCTCCGATAAAAGTGGGTTTCTTCCAAAGCTAAACAGAAGAAAGTTGCTCAATATAAATTGTCTGGATATTAAGTGCATTTTGTTTTTTACTAACTTAAGGATATTTTAAAATATCTAAACAAATGTCTACTTTCTTACATCAAGTGATCAAATGTAAGTTTTTAGCTTAGGATATATATATATTTATGTTGTCTGGTCTTTAACTGGTTTAGCTTATATCATCTTCTTAGGTGTAAATATTGCGCCTTTGATGAGTGGATACAAGCTTTATATGGATGGATGTTTAATTATGTATTAATGATTTATGTTTTGCTTGCATTCTCAATGATATGCAGATATAAACATCAATTGCTACTTTTCTCACTCTGAAAATGAATTCACGCTTACACCACTGGTTCTCTACAGCCCACCACTGAGAAGAATTTAATCTCATTTAGTATTTATAACGATTAATTCTACAGACACTGAGCAGAATCTGTAGAACTGACTGAAGCAGGCAACTAGTGAACTAACATCTCCAGTCGTTTTGAGCATTTACATTTACATTTACATTTACGGCATTTAGCAAACGCTCTTATCCAGAGCGATGTACATCAGTGCTCAAGTAGTCCACGTCTGTTCTTCAACCTGAAAAGCTGAACTTAAATCAACATCCGCTATTCAGCCAAGTTACTGCCAGCTAAGTTACACACCTTAACAAACCCTGTCAAAGAAAAGTCGGAGGTTTAAGCATAAGTACCGAAAACATGGAGTAAGGGTAAGTGCCTGAAGGTTTTTTTTTCTTTCTTTTTTTTTTTGAATTAAATATAGAAAGAAAGATGTTAGAAAAAGAAAAAGAGCGCCATCAGTAAACTGATCTTACTATGAATGGATTTTTACGACACAAAAAACGTCCATTAAACTATGTGCAGAAAACCACACCTGTCTGCTATCATGACAAATTCCAGAAAATAATTATGGGCTATCTTCTATACTTATACATCTGGTCTAATAGCTTTCCATCCATATTTTTAAATATATTATCTGTTGTAGCCTGTGTAAAAATAACTAAATTAACTTTATATCTGGGTTAAAAATTTAAAAACATGTCGGGGTTTCAACACAAAAACACAAATATTAACCTATTGGTTCTGATTGCAGCAAATCATTTCTGAGCCCTGCTCAAAAGTTCCACTGCAGTTCCTTAAGTTACTCAGTATTTGTGTAGTTTTTTGACTTTATACTTTTGTACTCATGAGTCATAATTTCACCTGAATAATACTTACCCACCCCTGGACCAATGTTTCTATCTTGCATGAAAAAAAATCACAAAAATCACTTTAATTGTGAAAAGTGATTTATTCTGGTATTATTTAGTCTGAAATTGCACACCTTCATGCATATACAGTTACACAGATATACCGTCTTAAAAAACAAGCATAAAAAACAAGCAAAAAAAAAAAAAAAAACACATTTTGCCTTCTATTTAGTTACCATTTTGGAGATGCTTGTTGTATGTTTGTAACAATACATGAACTTACAATGTCAGGGAGGATCCATATCACCCCCCAAAGTCTTTTCTGTTCCACAGCCACAGCCAGAGAATTAATTTTACTAAAAAAGTTTCAAATTCTAAATGTTTATGCTGTATTTTTGTTTTCATTTTCTATCTTATCTAAGCACACAGGCATTGTTATGGGTGCAAAAGTGTGTGATCTTACTAGAATTTCAGCAGAGAACAGGGTAACATTCTAAAACTACGTAGTGAATGTCACCTGCATGCGGATACCCTTCATGTGGAAAATATACTGTTTGCAGTTTCATGTGAATTACATGCACCACGCTGATATGCATGTGGGCTTGGGTTGATACCGTGGCCACACTTTCAATATGAATGCCCGAAAGAGTTTCTCCCCAGGCACGCCCTGAAGGAGCAGAATTCAGCGAAAAATAAGATCTGGCTCTGTGAGCACAGAATGCATTAGTGTATCAGTACCTGCTTAGCTTCCTTCCAATACAATTTCACAGTTGATTCAGGGCAAGACAGCATCTTCAGGCAGCACTGATAATGGTAGAGGTTCAAGCTATTTCACCCACGGAGATTTCCTCTTTCGAGATCTGCAGATTTGTCTAAAGCTTCTCCAACTGAGGCTCAGATTCCAATAAAGTTCCCATCAGTGAAGTCTCACATCAACTTCACACCACTTTAGAGGGGGAAACTGGGGAGTTAACCCTGAGTTTCAGAATGAAATTACCATCATGCCACTGCAGTCTGTTCCATCGAAACCTCTGGTTTTGTTTATCCAGTACCTTTCCACTGCTCTTAAGCTCCTGATTTTATGCTTTCACACCTCCATCAGGTCCAATCTTTATTTCTTCTCTTGAATTTTGGCTACCCCATTCTCATGAAGCTGACTAGGACAAGAGCAATATTTATATTAGTGCTATCTCTCATATAGTGCTCATAAAGAGCATTTGTGTCATAATGCTGTTAGAACCAAAATGCCTCATGATCAGGGACACTAGTGCACCCTGCCTGTTACCATGAGTAATAATATAAGCTGATGTGAAAAACAGAATTATTTCAGAATCAGAATCAGAAAACCTTATAGATCCCAGAGGAAACTGCTTATGTTACGACTGCACAGACACACAGAGACCAAAACAATATAAAATACAAAGTCTGAATACATTCCAATAAATTCTCTGCAGAGAAACTCTATATGAAATATACTATGCTATACACACAAAGGCTGGGTATTTCATTCTCCATTTCATTCTTAGTGTGTGTGTCTGTCAAACTGGCTAGAGAGTTAAAAATGAATATCCAATATAAATCATATTTAAAACAGCTTTATTTCTCAACCTGTGCGATGGATTTCTGACTCTCAGTCAATAGGATTGGTTGATCTTGTTATCTGAATGTTGAAATGCTTGATGCTTATAATATGCATTGTCCGGGTGTTTTGTTGTACAATTCCATTTACAGTGCTGTCTGCTTTGTCTGTGATTTTAAATCAACAACATTTTCAAAAAATGTGTATATTAATACATTTGATGCTTTATTTTTATATGAAAGGCTCCTAATATGGCTTTCAACTCATTTAGGTTTAGAAGGTTGAAGAGGGAGCACAAGGGAGAGCTATTAGCATTCAAGTAGCTTTTGTATGCATTAAACAGAACTGACAAACATTCCGGCATGTGGTTATGATATGGGAAACTCTCACTCTCTCAGCTTGGCTGTGGGTGACCGTAGAGGAGTGGCAGTGCTATGAAAGTCATACTTAGTATCACTGACATGCGAGTGTGAACAGGACAAGGTAGCACAAGACTAAGCCACCGTGTTAGGGTGATGAGTAACACTACTGTTTTCAGAAAAATGCAATTGGTTGTGATAAACTCAAGGTCCTTGTTTGTGCATGTATTTTCACGAAGCTGATGTTCATTCTTAGTCCCACATTCTAATGTGATTGTTTCCGTTGCCTGACAAATGGCAAGAGATTTGAGGTGGGAAGGGATGGGTGGATGTTAGTGATTGTTGCATTACACATTATCCCATTACAGATATGTTTCCCATTACAGTCGCTAACTGCTAAACTTGCTTACTTTTCATCAGTTTTCTTGGCCCATTGTCAAAGCATTTGCCAAACAATTTTGTATACAGCAAAATCCACATTGTTTTGCTAATTCTTACTGTGCTTCTCTGTGTCCAGTTAGGATAAACAGTGTGAGTATTCGTTTAGCAAATTTTGCTGTGCAGGGTCTATTTGAATATTTGTTCCCAATGTTTAATCAATTGGGCCCCATGCGTGTCAGGTAAATTGGGGATTATAAATTGGCCATGTGTGTGAGTGAATGCTGTTTGTGTTCGCCCTGCGGTGGGCTGGCGCCCCGTCCAGGGTGAGTCACTGCCTCGCGCCCATTGGCCCCGGGATAGGTTCCCGGTACCCGCAACCATAGTAAGGATTAAGTGGTTACAGAAAATGAATGTTTAATCAATTTTAATCTCAACCTGATATTTGCTACAGTGTCAGATAGACCAGGTTTTAATGCAACAACTACTGCCTTTACACGATAATGACATACATCTGCATTCTCTAAAACTTTACTAAAAAGAACATACTTTGTTCTATACTGGAAAAATTACAGCTAGCCCAGGTATATTAATGGCACTACTTCAGACATACTTGCTTGCTGCTTCAATGTTTCCTCTTCTGCTTTGAAAAGCCAAATTGCACACTTAAGCCTTTCCACTGCTCAGTCGAGGCCCAAACAATAATTACCATAAGCCCACTGAGAACACAAAGAATAGGCTATAAGGAAATTGTCTCAGGCTCAATAATGTGTGGCCGACAGAGGTGGCCGACTAATTGCTGAATAATCATGGAAAAGACATTCTCTTGTGACCCAAGAACTCCTCTGTTTGAGAGAACTTGATGGGGTTAAGAAATAAATGGTGGGGGGTGGCAGCTCAGAAGCAAGGCTCTTTGGATGTTTCCTTTCATTTCAATAGACGCCACTTGTTAGAAGCAGCATAATGTGAAGGATTATCAATAGCTGGATGTTTGCCACAATTTGTAGGGGAACAGAGAGTGTAGGAGGGTTGCTCACCAAGAGCATCATTTATCAATCTGCCTAAAGTGCTTAAATGTGCCTGCATTTGTGTTCTTGCAAAGGCTGGTATTCATCAAAAGTGAAGTGGTGAGTGGATGTTCTCACAAACAGCAATGATAACACTCTAGCTTGCAAAAAATGTATGTACAGTTGTCTATAGTATGAATATAAGAAAGCCGTAGCTGCAGTTTATGACATGTCTGGCATTTTCTTGTCATGAAAATTGTTCAGATGTGTGATTTTCCGGCAATCGACTATCTCTGTTCTGACTCAAAGATTAAAAAGACAGGAAAAATCCCTTTCTACAGATTTTACCAGAAACCATCATTCTCCATCCAGAGATGATGGGCTGAGGGGAAGTCTCCTGCCAGGCATGTCTTCTGTGATCAGAAAGCATGAAGATGTTCGCCCTTCGCTTTGATGGACTCATGCAGAGCAGCCCTGACATCACTGGGCTGCACACAATGAACAATGATATGTCTCCTGGCATGATAGGGAGGTGAATAATGACATGCTTTTAAAGTGTTTCTAAGCAGGTGCATTTCTGACACGCTATTGTATGCTATGAGACTGCAACTTATGGATGAAGCATCATTTATTAGCTTTCACACTCTACAATGCCCTCCAGAATTATTGCCACCCTTGTTTAGTATGAATAAAAAAGGCTGATTGTATAGTATTTATAGGTTATGCTGCTTACATTACACTACATTTTTTTGGCAGATGCTTTTATCCAAAGCGACTTACAATATGAGGAAAAATTCAAGTTTCAGGACAGTGTGTGAACCAGAGGAATGTACTAAGTGCTAAATCTTTATGTAAGAGTAGTGCAAGGAGATGCATTAGGAGAGGAGATGCTCTCTGAACAGTCTTCAGGAGGTTTTTGAAGCTAAAGAGGGATTCTGCTGCCCTTGTCAGTTTAGGCAGCTCATCCCACCAGCGGGGATCCACAAAAGAGAAGAGTCTGGACTGGGTTTGCCTTGTGTGTAGGGATGGCAGAGAAAGACGATGTTCCTTAGAGGAGTGGAGGGAATGAGTAGAAACATAAGCCTGAATGATAGGATTAAGGAAGCTGGGTGCCGACCCAGATGTCTCTCTGTAGGCAAGAGTT
>JBBPCZ010000115.1:14921225-14935531 GCA_037974445.1 Brycinus macrolepidotus | reverse complement strand
TCTATCTATCTATCTATCTATCTATCTATCTGTCTGTCTGTCTGTCTGTCTGTCTGTCTGTCTATCTATCTATCTATATATATAGAGAGAGATAGATAGATAGATATATGCACATACACTAACCATTATATATGTTACTTTACAATTAACTGCATAATTACATTTCAACAGACAGTAAGTGACTTTAAACTCTGAAGGGCTAATGACTCTCCTGAAAGAAATGCACTAAATATATCAATGCCTGTTCTAATCAGGCATGTGTAAACTGATATGAGTGTTCCACTTCAACTAATCTTGAGCAGAATTGCTTCAGAGATTTCAGAGATTTCGTGTGTGATGGGAGGTGGAGTGACTGGATGAGTTCATCAGTCGCCGGGGGTACATCAGCTTTCCATTTGTTTCTGGAAAAGTGGGGACTGCCTCTGAGGTCACTGAATCGCTGACCCCTCTCAGCTCACCCGATATCTAATCTGCAGGAGTGGCACCCGGGCCGTAGCCACGTGCCCGAGGCCCAGGGCAAATCCCGTCATGTGTCATCATGTGTCATTGCTGTCAGCATCTGAAGGTGCCCCAGGGTCACCCGCAACAATCTGTTAATGTCTCGGCTCGCTCTGCTCATGCCAGGGTATATGGATTAGGTTTAGACCAAAGGAAAGCTTTCTATCTGCCTTTCATCTCGCAAAATCTACTTCATTCTGAGGGAATAGCCGGTTTATGTCACTGTCCGTTTGTAGTTAATATGAAATAAAATGAAATGGATGTTTTAAAGGGTTTCTTTTTCAAGCTTACGTTTATATTAAGGTATGTAGTTACTGTAATTATGCATAATTGCTTGGAAATGTAAAAATAACTAAACAAGCAAACGGACTTTTGGAAGGTGTTTCACCTTTTAATTAAAAATGACCATTAAAGCAAACAGTAAAAAATATACTAAATATCACCACCTCAAATTATTTTTTTTTCTAAACTTCATGATGGCCTATAGTTTATATGAGCTCGAAAAGATATTGCAAAACTGTTAGAATGCCAGAAAGGAAACCTGAATTCTTCTTCAATCTTTTCTTCATGTTACTGCTCTTTTTACGTCCCTCCACTCCAGTTCCATTTTAAACCTAAGGGTGGCACTATTGCTTCGCCGTCCTCTGCCTTCCCCTGCCATTGCACTTTCCTGCAAAGTAGGCCAGATGGCATTTCAAATACTAACTGTTTCAAAATTTAGTTCAAACTTGTAAAGTTGCAGTGTCAGATCCTCAGCGAGACTCATGACACTAGCATGTGACAGAAATCCATCTCACCCTCCAGATCCCTCAGCAAATGAACCCTCCGCTCCTCACTAGGCTACGAATTAAGAAAAGACGGGGGCTGAGCATGAACGGCATTGAGCTTTAATTACTGTTAGATGGCTGTATGGCTGTAAATAGGATGAATCACAGGATACTGCACATACTATTCATAATTCAAACTGAATTTTTTAATATTATGTACAGTATAAGGCTATAATGGCTTGTTATGTTATGCACTCATATATTATTTATACATATTTGACTCGTGGTTGTAATTCTAGTATTGAATAAATCATCAGCTTTCTCAGAAGAATGCTGGTCAGCATTTGTTTGTCTTTTGGTGTCGATTATGAATGCATGCTCAAGCAGGAGCTGATGTCAGTCATCTGAGATTCCTGATAAAAATGAGTCTGTGAGCGTGTTTCTGTGTAAATTACTACGTGTACGTTGGCTGCATAATATTTGTTCTATGGTATCCAGTTCTGTGGCTTTATGGGTCTGTATACAGTAGGTGGCAAACATTCCCTTTGTAAAAAAACAAAAACTCTCTCAGTCTCAGTTTTGATTATGATTCATTCTGTTCAAACTTTCATTTCCCCCACAAAATATAAATCCCTGATGGAGATCCACAGAGACGCTGACAAGAACGAATTCAATCATGTCAAGAAAATAAATGTATTAATTTACATGAATCATCTCTTCAATAAAATATCGTGTTTAGCAGGAAGATTTTTTTTTTTCGGATGGTTCGACATAGTGTACTCCAGAGAATGATGCATAAATTTAATTTTCACAACCGAAGGACAGACCTGTGATTCTACATCTCTGTTAGAAATTATGTTTGAGTTTGGGTGATGGAAGCTATGTCTATAAATAATGTTCTTGAAAAAAGAAAACATAAATACAACTGTTTCAGTCAGAATTGCACTGATTTCACCAGAGGGTTAGAATGCTCTAAAAAAAAAATCCACACCCGTGTACAGTGTTAATTCGTCTGTCATCAACCTTAAGAAGCTGAAAACACAACTGTCACCTGCACTGAAATAGCTCTGCTGCCTGTGAAGAGCAGGAAGTAAATATGGCAACGCTAGAGATACATCAGATAATGCAACATAATCAGGCCATATCCAGACCCCATGGTGTTTAATGCTGGATAAACTCCTCATCAAACGCTTCCTCTGTCAGCTGCTACTGTAATAGCACTTCTACTTGTTTTCCCACTACAAACAGTGACTTCACATCCTCATCCATCACATATACACATGCAAGAATCGTTTAATTGTTTAATACTATGCATTATTTACTTCTTTAAAGATGTGAACTAGAACCTTTGAGTAAAATGAATGAATGAATGAATGAATGAACAATCAATTTTCCCTTGAAACTTTATATTATGTATAGTACCGTGCAAACGGTACATCAAAAGAAAATTATAAGTTGTTATTCCATGGCATCACTCCATAGGATCTCCAAATAATGCACCAAACAATAAAGTGTTTGTAATCTTTCCTAGGACTTGTGTGGCGGTTCTACAAGTTAATTTACTAAGGTTCTTCACACTCAAACATCTCCTTTACAAATTAATGCACCATCTATGATTCGTAGGGGAACCAAAAGTGGTTCTTCTACGGAATTGCTTCAAAGAACACTGCTGAGACCTTCATTTTTAGGAGTGTGAAAGAATAAATGAAAATGTAAAATTGAACTAAAACAGCCCACTATTTACTCCCTTTGTCCTCTGAAAGACTCTCTATGGTCCTTGTTCCTCAGAGGAAAAAGAAATGGGCTCTCAGGAGCTTAGCATAATGGAAAGGGGAGACAGAGAGAGAGAGAGAAAGAAAGAGAGAGAGAGAGACAGAGAGAGAGAGAGAGAGAGAGAGAGAGAGAGGCATGATCATGACCAATGGCTGACATCACCTTGACCTCCAAAGCTAAAAGAGAACAATAAGTGATATAATGCTGACTTCAAAGCCATTCTATTGGACCCATTATGACAAACAATGAGCTATGGCTCCAGCTTGTGAGCTACATGATGTATTATTTGCATGCAGCACAAGGCTAGACCTTGCCCCATTGCAGCCTGGCTTTGTTTATTTCTGTGATGGTCTGAGATGTCATCCGCCTTTGCTTTCATGAGCTTTCCCGAGCCACACCATAGCCATAACATCTGTGTGAACTGCAGCAGAGACGCAGTTTTGGGGACCCGAGTGTCCTCGCCCATCTCCGACTCATCTGTGATTAATTTTCCAGCCAAAAACAGTGACTTCCTCCTACATTAATTTCCGAAGTAATGTGACACCTCCACACTGTGACAGGGTGAGCGGGTCTGAAAGTGCCTGAATGCCGAATTTTTCCTTGCTATAAATCATTAGCCATTAGGGACCTGTGGGGCTTAAACGACTTAAACAAATGAACTTGTCTGATTTAATAAGACCTTGAGTTACATCAATATGCTTGATGAAGAATGTGGAAAAGTAGAAAGAGAGAGAGGGAAAGAAAAGAAATAGGGCAGATGCTGTGCCACGTCCTGTGCCATGTTGTTATCTGCCCTCAGTGCTCAGTTCGTGTAATTGATTTTCATTTATATCTGTGCATTTGGCGAGCGCTATTCCAAGCTCAGAAGGATGGGAAGACTTCAAAAGGCTGCAGCAGTATTAGTTTTCAAATTCCTTTAGATAGCAAGACAGGTTTTATTTGTTGTCTGTATGGAAAGAAATAAACTTTTTTTCTGTGTTTAAAAAGTATGAATTCATTTCTCATTCAACTTGCTTCCTTCTCTGCTATTCCATTATTTTAAGTTGTGCTACTGATGTACAGGGACAATGAAAATGTGCCAGCTTATCCAGCTTGTGTAATTGTTATCTGTTCAACCTTTGTTTGCGAGTAGTGTACAACGACCAATGTTTAGGTACTAGTATTCAATTATCAGTGTTCAGTTACCAGTCTATAATTACTCGTGTTCAATTACTGTTGTACAGTTGCCAGTGTTCAGTGCTCAAATATCAACATGTAGTTACCAGTGTTCAGTTACCAGTGCTCAAATATCAACATGTAGTTACCAATGTTCAGTTACCAGTGGTAAACTATAAGTTTACAATTACCAGTGTACAGTTACTAGTGCTCAATTATCAATGTGCAATTACCAATGTTTAGTTACCAGTGCTCAATTATCAATGTGCAGTTACCAATGTTCAGTTACCCGTGTTCAGTTATCAATGTGCAGTTACCAATGTTCAGTTACCAGTGTTCAATTATCAATGTGCAGTTACCAATGTTCAGTTACCCGTGTTCAATTATTAATGCGCAGTTACCAGTGTTCATTTACCAGTGCTCAATTATCAATGTGCAGTTACCAGTGTTCAGTTACCAGTGGTAAACTACGAGTTTACAATTACCAATGTAAAGTTACCAATGTTCAATTTTCAATGTGCAATTATCCATGTTCAGTTCAATAATAATGTTTCAGTTACCAGTGATCAATGTTCAGCTACACAAGGGGGTGCTGGATCTCAGCACTCAAAGAGCAAAAGGCAGAGAGACATCCTGGACAGGCTGTGTACAATTAGCAAAGTTCAAGTCTTCAGTTATATCTGTACAATAACCAGTGATCAATTATCGGTGTTATCAATGTATAATCAATGTTGAGACATTTGCAGGCACCTGGATGTATTATGAAGTGTTCCATTATCATCACTTAATTTTCAGAGTTCAATTACCAGTGTTTAGTGATTAGTATTCAGTGTTCAGTTATTTGCAGGCTTTTGAATGTTATTTGACTGCACAATGAGTGTAAATTAGTGCAGAAACAGTAGGCGCCTGCTGTAGGAGTTAGTTGTGTGCCATAAAGCTGTAAATGCCTGAAGACAGGGTTCTGCAGGTTGAGTCCTGCTGGGGATACAGTTTCCAGTTGCAGGGGTGCCAAAGCCTCAAGGGGGGAGGAGGGGGCATGATGGTAACCATGGTGACACTGAAGCACTGAGGCTCATTAGAGCCACACACAGAAGCTGGAAAAAGACAGCGATGTGTGTGTGTGTGTGTGTGTGTGTGTGTGTGTGGGTGTGTGTGGGTGTGTATGTATGTGTACGTGAAGGCGTGTGAGTGTGTGGCACACAGGTGAAAGAAGAAGCAACTGAAGCGCTGCAAGCCTAAGTGCTGAAGAGGAAGAAAGTTCATGTTTGATGCGTATAGCCTTCACACTTGCACACTAGTGTTTAAATTTAATCCCTTACCTTCCTTCTCAGCTCCTGTTACTTCGTAGCCAAGGGCCCCAAAATGGAACCCTATCATGCAGCCATGATCCTGTTGACTCCACTGTAATCCTTGCATTCTGCACCACTGAGGCTTCAGCAAGGCACTGCACAACAACAGCACAAAAAGAAGAGAAAGCTTCTACTGTGTGCTGATCAAGAGTATAACGGATTTGCTGAAGGGAAGGGCTATGCTGGGCAGGCTGTAAATTAAAGCTGTGGAATAGCCAAGAGCTTGCCATGTTAAAAAGGATCAGTGCTGGGAGACTTTTGACTCTCTTTTTCATTTTCTGTTTCAATTTTATCAACATTCTTCAGTTTTTATTATCTGTCTATCTATCTATCCATCTATCTATCTAAGTTTATATTTATGTATAATAAAAATGACATGCACACCAAAGTGTGTGATTAAAGGTGTTGTGTAAGTTTGTTTTACAGTGTGCTTTGTGTTGATCTATTCTCAATCTTTTTAAGGCAGTAAATATGAAAGAGCATCTTGCTGGCAATGAAATGACTATGCGACTAAAGTATCTTTAAGGAGAATTGAAAAAAGGTTCATTAAATAACTTTTATTGAATTCCTGTCATGTTCCTATCCTCATCCTATACACTTTCACTGCCATTAGAGGATAAACTGAAAACTCTTATGAGGCATTCCAGTGTCATGACCAAAACCGGCAAAGGCCTAATTGTGGAATTCATTTAGTCAGTCTTCAATAACTCTTAAGCAGTGCTCCCATGTTAGATGCTGGACGATTCTCTTTGGTGCCACTACTGTCATGAACATGTAATGAAAATCTAATGTAATCAGACTTAATTGTGAAGCCAAGATATCATCCCATTTTTAGTTGCGTGTTAGAATCCGGAAAACAAGGCAGTTCATTATTTTAATTGATTGGTGTGTTGAAGGCCAAAGCATGGGTGATTATTGGGTGAGTTTACTGGGAGTTATTCAGAGTTACAAAGCAGTGAGGGACAACAAAACAACAAATTACAGTTTTAGAAGAAAGAAAGCTAGTTGTACAAATGCTGTACAAATGCACAAACTCATTTGTAAGCTTGATATTGTGTTGATGGAAAAATGGCATACATTTTATAAATGATCATTTGTTTTATATGTATAAGATGAGATAAGATAAGATAAGGATCCTAAGTGAAATTTTATGTGTCTTTAGCATGCTCAGGGCAACAAGAAAGAACAAAAGCCAATAAGACAAGAGAAAAAAATGGACAATAAACAATAGTGACACATTGACAAGAACATTAGTCTAACAAATAACAGTTAACAGTGTAACACAGTGTGACATTGCTGTGTGTAAGATTTAGTGTACTGTACCAGCAGATTAGTAGTGCAAAATGGTTTATCAAAGTAAATTAGTGTTAATGCAATAAAAAATAAAAATAAATGAAGTATAAAATAGCAGCAGATGACATGGCAATGAGATTAACATTCAGTAACATTCAGTCAATTCGGAGATTAAACAGAGTTATTTTGCACAAATCCGATTCGGAACAGAATGACATAATGACATAAAAACTTAAAAAGCTCACCTACAGATCGGGGAGGAATTATACAGTCTTATAGCCACAGGTAGAAAGGATTTCCTGTGGTGTTCAGTCCTGCATTTATCCACAAGAAAACATGTAAAATCATGCACATAATATTTTTTCCGCAGTATTCCCAGTTAAGTTGTCTCAAATTCCACCCTCTATCCAGGAGTGCCCCTATCACACAATACCCCCAGCACTGGGAGGGTAGCCCGTGCTTCCTCTGAGTCATGGGAAGATAGTCACTGCATCTTTTCAATCTGCCGCCAGCACAATATCACTGGGTAATGTGCTTGGAGGAGAACACTGACTGCCAATTCTTATGTCAGGGAACTGACGCCTGTGCCGACTAGGATCGTACTGAGTGATGGGGGAAAGAAGAGGGACATCTTACCTAATCTGAGACAGCAAAGCCAGTTGTGACGGCAGCCATGGATGGCTCTGGCACCACCGGGGATAGAACTCACAACCTCCCAGTGATAGGGCCGACACTTAGACAGTTGCACTGCTCAGGAGCCCTATAATGTCATAATATCTGATCTCAGATATACCTGTGACTTTTGTATTCAAACACACAATTACATTCTGCAATGCACACACACACACGCACATACACACACACCAAAATATACGGAAAAATATCAAATACTCAAGTTCGCTACTGAAAATGAGTGACATCACAAAATCACATGCAAAACAATATATGGTCTGAAAGAAATACAATATAGTGGTCCAAATTACAAGCATTCTGTTTCTGACACCAAGTTATGTAGCTTTTAAAACCTCTCTTATACATTGTGTTTATGTCAGCTTCATGGTATATTTCATACTTCACTTACAAAAAAGGCTTCATATGAAATGTTTGCCCACATCATTCAATTTACTGGCTTTTAGGTCTAGTATGTGAAACCGTGTTCATGAGTTTGTCAGGTTAAAATAGCAACAATTTTACTTTGTAGTAATAAAATCACGGGAATATAGAACAGCCATTCATGATTGTAGTGTGAATTACAGCATCCGACTCAAGAACTATACTACCTGTCTTATAAAACATTGGTTTTAATGGGAACACAGCACGGCTCTTTTAAAGGTTATTGTACATAGGGCAGAGACACCTCACATATGTGAAGTGCAGCTCTTTGGGAAACTTCACATATTCTCCTAAAAAAGATTATCAAGCAGTGCCCCTAAGGGGTCTGGGCCTAGTTCACTGGCTGAGCAACTGGGACCAGGCTGCTAAGCCCTTACAGCTATAGGCCAACTTAATCACCTTCACCATCCAGTGGGAAAATCACTGCTTAGTCAGAGTACAGCCTCAAGATAGTTGGATAAAACACACAAACTACTGCTGGCACAGCCAAGTCCCTCTTTGCCTACTGCATATATAAGTGTAGCACGCAGTGGTCACAAAGAATTCACTTAATGGAATTCTCCTTTTTTTTCAACCTAATCTTTTTGAGAAAGCCTGTTGGCTTGAAACACACTTATAACAGGGACCAGTGCTTTAGGGCCTGCTCATTGTCTTCCATTATAAATGTGTTTCGAGTCAATAGATTTTCTGCGCTTGTACTAAATACAGGAAAATACACAGATATACTATGTTTGGTAAGCAATTGTATGCTACAGAGGAGAAAGAAAGTGATTAGCTGAAAAATGTTTTCTTCAAAGCTTTTCAAATTTAAATGCATTCACCGGAACCAATAAAGGGTAAGAAATCGCAGCAAGCATACGTTTTGCAAGTAAATGTGATGGAAGAACTAAACTACTTGTGTGGATGTTCCAGTGGGACCTGCAAAAGGCCTTTCTATTTAAACCAGTGTGCATTCAATCTTCATAGTCGTATTTTGTGGTGTCCCATTCCTAGCTGTGAAATAACAAAGTCGCACAGCTCTTAAACCCTAATCTGTAAAAGCAAGATATGTTCATTCATTTTCTGTTACCACTTAATCCAAACTAGGGTCGCGGGTACCTGGAGCCTATCCCGGGGTCGACGGGTGCAAGGCAGGAACTCAACATATGTTACTTCAGACAATAATTAACATAATATAAAGGAAAAAATGTAAACATACAATTTCAGTTAAAGTGCATGGAAGAGAATGAAAAAAAAAAACCAAATCATCAGGTGCCACTGACTGGTTTATTATTTTGAGCTATTTTAAACGGAGTGTCTGTAGTACAAAAAATGCATAGACTGACCTGCACATTTAATGCGTGACAGTGTTTTGCACTAGTTGGACAGACAACATTTTTATTCTGGTAAAATGATTTTACACAAATTTGCGAAAGTATGTTCGTCGTGCATGAACAAATGTTCAAACACACACATTTTATTTGATTATAGCTGCACTAAGGGTCAGTATTATTTGTAGCTCACATAGCATAACAGCTTGGTGGCAGTTAACTCTGCCATGACTTTCTGAAGTGTGGTATTGGAACAATTTATTTTTGTCTTTGTGATTAGCAGTCAGGTGGAACAGTGTCATAGAAGAAGTACTTTTAGTTGCCTTAAGAACAGAAATGGTAGCTTGATGACTCGTAACTGAATAGCCCTAGTGTGCCACAGGATATCTGGTCAAGAGTGTGCTGCTTTGGTGATTCTACACCAGGCACCTTTTAACAGGTGTCTGGCTTCAAATCCCTGAAGGCTATGAGGCTGTGTGAAGTCAGCTTTAGCACTTAAGAGGGCCTGACTGGAGGTACACATGTCAGTGGTGATGTCGGGAGAAACAGGACAGGGTTGCTGGTGTATGCCTGCGTACATTCTGAAACTGAGAAAAAAAATAGCAGAGGAGTCCATGTGTTTTGTAGTAGCAAGTGGACCATACTGACAATCTATCATGCGTGGATTGAAAGCAAACAAATGGAAAAAGGAGCCAAGCCTGGCTTCTGTTGCTTACTGGTATGGCCTACAAATAACAGCTTCACAGTGCGAGTTTTGCTTGTACCCTTCCAGAGAACATCGCCATAACTGCCAAGATTTGGAGCCAAAAAAGAAAAGACACCCTCCTGAAATAAGCCCAGAATGAATCTGATCATTCTGAAAGAAAAAGAGAAATAAATAATTGGATTCGATTTTAAGAAGCATAAGTACAGTGGTAGCAAAATTTTCTCTTTCTATTTGGGTAGAGAGAAAAAAAGAATGGAGGATACATGTAAGGCAGGGGAATAAAATGTGAAGTCACTATTCAACAGTCCTTTCTCTTTTTATAATGACCTGAATATGAAACGGTGTTCTTCATAGTTGGGATTTAAATTAACCTACAACCAACTTTGTGCCTTAGAAAATTAGATGATTAAAATATTAAAATGTAGAGAAAAGAAGGTGACAGGGTGTGTGTGTGCATGTGTGGTTTGGGGGGGGGGGGGGGGGGGTGAAACAGCACAAAAACAGAGGGGAGTAACACAAAAGGGGTGCTGTTCAGCTCCACTACACACCTCCTCTTAAACCCGGAGAAAACTATTACAAAACCCACCCTCAGTGGAGGACACAGTCTGTGCACTTGGTACTACTCAGGTGAAAAAGGTCCTAATGGCCTATCCTGTTATGGAGCTCTGTTTTGAGTTCTCCTTTTGCGTTTCTGTGTTTACATTGCTCTCTGTTTTAGCCACCTCCTCTGGAAACGTCTGGAAAATCTACTGCCCCTTAAAACCACAGAGTGAAGTCTAGCCCATCTGGTCTGACCCAGAAGAGCTACTGCAGCACAAATTGCTGCTAGGATAGAAAGGTGATAGAACTTGCTGTAAGTGGGGCTGCATAATTACAGACTGGTTCAGAGTGCCCATGCTGACCCCTATCCAGTGCTGATAGAGCCTACAGTGTGCATGGAACATCATGGTCTGTGAGCATGGAACATGTCATCATGTGGACAGTCTTTGGAGCATCTGTGGGGTTTACTGGACAAACGTCAGATTCATAAAGGCCCCATCTTGCAGCTTAAAGGACTTAAAAGATCTGTTGTTAATGTTTAGGTGCCAGGTACCACATCATTCTTCCAGTATGATGTGGCTATGTTTGTACTGTCTTCCATGCCCACATATCAGTGGGTTTAGTAGTGCAACACTTTGGGACATCAAGTTCCACACTGAACTTTTTAAACCCGATTCGTCTGAGATACTGCACGGTGCGAATAAAAACAAAGGGAGCAATGAACAAAATAACGCCTCAGGACCCACACTGAAGTCTGGAACAGACTGAGAAAGTGAGCCCATCGCCCTCCACTGCCCAGCATTCTGCTCCGGAACATTCAGTCTCTGGACAACAAGCTGGAAGATCTCAGAGCAAGAGTGACTCTCCAATGGGACGTAAGTGACTGCAACATTCTGTGTTTTACTGAGACATGGCTGACCACCCTTGTGCCGGATCAACCAGTCACTCCATTGGTCTCTTTGTCCGTGTTCGACATAGGACAGAATAGTAGAGGCTAACAAATCTAAAGCTGTTTCATGGTGAACACCAAGTGGTGCGAGGCAAAGAGCGGTTCTGTTCTCTCTATCTCACTACCGCTCACCTCATCTGCAATATCTGACCATCAAGTGCCATCCATTCCACCTGCCTTGTGAGTTCAAATCGCTTATCACATCCCACCTCATGCGGACGCAGATACAGCTTTGTCTGAATTATGCAGTGTGCTTGGTGTGACTCACACCGCTAAAATCAGTACATACTCTATTCTGTTACATTCGTACAGTTTAGATCTTGTTTACAATTGCTTATTTGAATATATGTATTTTTCTACATATTATTTATTACTTAGTTCTAGTCTTTTCTTTCTCTTTCCTTTATTGTAACTACATTGCACAGTCTCACAGGCATTTCAGGGGTACATTTCACTACATCCAAAGGCTTATTATTCAGCAGTGCAGGAAACAATGTAAGCTGAGGTATTGGAGTGAGGAATGGAATGCAGGCAGGTGGTGTAAATGTTAAACATTTAATTCATAATTCAGTGAATATCATTAATGTGCATGTACGGCATATGAAATCATTTTAGGATGATTTTATTCAGTATTTAGTAGTGCATGTTTGTGCATGTCATTGTAGTTTAGTGAAATGTTTTTCTAAACTTCACTTTGAAACTTCATTTGAAAATGGCTTGCTTGTGGACAGTTATATTAGGTCTGCTGAATATTCATAATGAAATGGACGAGTTGTTGTGTTGCAGTAGTCAGCTTGGGGTGACGGCCATGGTATGAGACATCCTCCCAACATAGTCTTGCTATCAGCTGGGGAATTGCGTTTGGCTTGGCCTCAGCCAGCCTCAGCTGGTGTTCCTCTGCTGTAGTTTTTCACTGCTTATTTCTGAATAGAGCTAAACAGATAGAGTTCTCTTTTTTGGAACATAAGTTGCTGATCTTTCATCAGACTGGATTTATCAGTGCAGTCTAATCCCACCTGTGATAAATCACCTTCATTTCAGGACTTTAAGTGATTCATAAGGTGATATAATTTCAAATCAAAGGCTGTTCAGTGTGACTCATTCTTCCTGAAATAAACTCGCTATCTATCTAAGACACTGAGATTTTATCCTGAAGACCACAACATGTGTTGTAAAAAACAAAGAGTTCTTTGAAGCGATTCCATAGAATAGCCACTTTTCTCTCCCAAAAGAACCTTTTAATGAATAGCCCTTAAATCCCTTGCAATTTCAGCCTTATGTCATGTTTGCGACTGGCATGCGGAGATTAAAATGCAGTTGCAGGAGTGATTCTCAGTGAGTTTCTTCGGGAAAGTGGAAAAAAACAACAACAAAGAGGCATGTAATTGGCACAGGCTCAATAATAAACTTCCAAAACCAAATAAAAGTCCCATCAAAGCTGAAAGAGAGAGAGATGGTAGTAAACATCCACAACTGACACAGGACACTGTAAAGACAAGCACCATCCACATCTAGCCACAAAGGAGAAGGATATCCAGGTCGAGCTGGGCTTTAAAGGGGAAATGGAAGGTAGGCAGAGGTGAGGCTCCTTCGGACAGAGGTAGAAACCAAAACAGATGTAACTGTGGGTGGGGTCAAGTGGCGCCCAGGTTCAGTACTCCGGAGATCGGGAAGGCCGGGGGTGTGACGCAGGAGATGTGGCCTTGACATCCTATTATATGCCTGTATTATTATTCAGCAGCTACATGAAATACAATGCAAACTGGTTATATCATTCTTAAGTTATAGAAGTGTGTAATAAATCCATTTGTTGTTCTTAAGACCAGAAATGTGGTATATTTATAGGTACAATCTTTAAAGCAGTCACCCTACACATACACATTCATTAATAGTGTACTGAAGCAAACATTTTTTGCTAATTTTGCAGTATGTCCCTGCCCAGTAAAAGGGACCTGTGGCATTTTACTGAACTTCTGTCCAGCTCCTGTCTTCATATAGTCACTCTCTATCAAGTCTACACACTGATTTTAAGCACACTCATACACAATTAGTTGACAGTGCTTAGCCACAAGGTATTATTTATGTGTGGAAAGTGACAAAGAAGTTAATTCAATGCAATGAGATGTCATTGGCTTTTGCATGCAGGCAGTGCTATCTTTAAGCGTCTCAGAGCATGGCCCATTTGTCATGTTCTGTCTTCTAGTCAGATTAAGAATTCAAGTATGCATCTCATTAATATATTGCACTGACAAATTTAGTTCATATGCATACTATTCTCCGAGGTCACCTCTACAAACCTTTTGAAATTATTGCTTAGGGTCATACGTCACACACAAACTGTCTGGCAGCACACTAGTGCAGGGGGCATATTATTCAATTTATGTTGGGGGCTAAGCTATATGACTTTTGAAACACGGATTTGCTTTTAGCATAATGTGTAGGGCAGGAACTGCCCGGCAAGTGAGTGGCAAAGGGAACAAATCTTTGCCGATGACTTCAGCTTGTGCAGCTGCGTGCAGAAATATATGCTGACGGTATTTAGGCTGGTATACATCCTCAACACAATGTTATCCTGCAGGGTGTTAAACGTAGTAAGGGTGAGGCAGAGACAGGCATTTTCAAAATACACAAATATGTAGGTATAAAGAAAATTGTAAGCAGTTCTGTGTTATGAGTATTGTCCTTGGTGTTTGAGGGCTAGATGGTCAAGTCAGACATTTTTAGGCAGTAACATTACACGGGCCCCTGTAACTGCCATAAAAACAGATATAAAGACTAGGGCTGTCAGTAGATTAAAATATTTAATCGCGATTAATCTCATGTTTGCCATAGTTAACTCGCGATTAATCGCAC
>JBBPCZ010000115.1:14908093-14918859 GCA_037974445.1 Brycinus macrolepidotus | reverse complement strand
TTTTGATGTGTTTTTGGTGTCTGTGTGTTTACTTTTTTCCAGCTCTCAAATGCAACATTTTGCCCCGTAGCTCGGCCGGGAAAAAAACAGTCGCGCTCAAACTTTACAGGCACCTACAGCCCCCTGAGACCTATCGAACGAGGCTGGTCACGAAGCTCTCCTCCCCGCGGATCCGGAGTAACAGGCCACGCTGCTCCGCGAAGCATCCACCCAGCCGCTTCGTCTGCGCCCACTGGAAATGGAAAATTCCACCTCTGACAACTAAAACTGGACAGAAAATGAGACTTGTTCATAGTGTGTGTACATACTTGTTCATTGTGTGTGTGTTTTTCCCTAATTAAAAGTCTTCATTTTTTAGTAATTTTCTCGATTTTTCACGGTGACCTGGAACGGATTACACGATTTCCCATAGAAGACTATGGGAAATTGTGTTTCTTATAACGAACTCCCTGCATAACGAACGCGCTGCTGGAACGGATTGCGTTCGTTATGCGGGGTACCACTGTATAACACTGAAACACTGAAATACAAGGGCCACAAATAAAAGGGGATAAAACATCTGGGAACAACAGCCACTGGAGGGTAACCAACGACACAAAATACTTAAACATGGGCGGAGGCAACCCTGGGAAGTAATAGATCATTTTTGCAGATAATTTTGCTTGTTTAAAAGAAATACTTGATGCAAACAAAAGTATCTGTTAAACACTTTCACTAAATAATAATAAAAAAAAATAGGTAAAAAAGGTTTAAAAAAACCTTACACTATTATAACAATTATGTCCTGAGAAATATTAGCTACATTGACTGAATTTAACATGATTTCTCTTGACAAGATATACATTTTTGAGGTTTACTTTTGAAGTTTTGAGTAACTTTTCCTCAAAATATGTTCTTTGTTTTAAGTTTGAAGAGTTTTTGGGCTTCTTCCAATGCTGCCGTCAAGTTTAAGTGCCGATGTGCTTGAACTGTCAATGATTCTCCAACTGATGTTCCTTTGTGGGGCTTTTGTGCTAAAAGCTTACCAAAACACTGAAATGTTCTTGAGCCGGTACCGTATCTTGTTTTATCTTTTCTCACATCACGTCCTCCCTAGATGCCCCTACTGAGCGAAGGAAAGATTTATTAGCTGGTGTTTCTCAATTAAACTGAATCAGCGATAACAGACTGTTGTAATCAAAGCACTAAACTCATAATCCCTTTCTTGCATCTTGAGAATGCCTCCAAAGCTGCATGTACACCTAAAACATTTCCATAAGTTTAGAAGGAGTGTTCTGTTTTGCACCATGGATATTTATTTATAAACTTTTAAAATCTTCAATGTCAAAAGGTCTTTTGCAACATATATATATATATATATATATATATATATATATATATAAACCTGATCCTCTGATTGTCTATAACCTTCTTATCCTGCAGAAAAATAAGCTACTACTTCCCAAACCCAGTGTTGTATTAAATGTTTGATGGAACTCTGTGCTAGTAATTTGGACAGCTGACGTGATGCCATTAACAGTTTACACTGAAACTTCAACTACTGACCTATGCAGGGCAGGGCTTTTGCTGGAATGTATTCAAGAGGAAACTGTGCTAATTACACAGATTAAGTGTTTCAAAAGGCTTGGGGCATTTTATATTGTCATAATTAATGCTCTTTGCCACCTTGATTTAACAGGCCTCTGCAGCTTAATTTAAATCCTGTTCAATTTCTGCTTAACTTCATCTTCATTATTTTCTCATTGCACTCAACATGTTTACCAGTGATTAAAACATTTGGGCATGCGTACAACAATGACTCTGGCTGTACCAAGTAAGCCTGCAGCTCAGTGTGTGCAGTTTTATTTCACACTTTCATTATTTACCAATACAGATTAAACCAAGTCATTGCTATAGACCGCTGTTACCAAAAAAAGGAAAACAAATGTCCGTGACTGAACCACCTAAATAAAAGACTTGCTATAGCCTAAAAGCATAGTAGTACAGTACAAATGAAGCAAAGGTTTTATGCTATCACTCTCTAGCAAGAAAACGGAAGGATCAAACTTTAGTCTGGCTATTTAGCACTTGTTTTTATGGGCCTTCTTACATCTATATTTATTATTGTGGGTTTATTGTTGTTTGTCAGGCTGGCTTTCTCAGCTCTCCACATTTCTCCACTGTTCTTAAAATTAGGAGCTCTTGCAGCATTAGTCAGAGTACATTATTCTATAACTGTATTTACAGACTTATAGGACAATTTAGAAGGACATTTATGATTCAATGCTATGTTGGAATAATGTATTACACCTCATACATCTATTGTCATTATTATTTTGAGACAATTAGTACATGATCTGAGTCATTGGTAGTCATGATGTGTGACTTATATGACACATTTCAAATGGCTTAGCAACAGTCTTGTTTTAGTTTAGTTTATTTTCGTAAATGATGAATTTTATTTTATTTCTATCGATAATCATATGATAATCTCATTTTTCATCGTACTGCTATGTTTGACATGGCCACATGAACTATTACTTAACCGTTAAAGAACGCTGCATGTGTCATTGCTAAGAGAGGCTATTTAGTCCTGTTTATTTGGTTATAGCACAACGCGTAAAACATTGACTAAAAATCACTGTATTCAAACTTTCTGATGTGGCACTACTACTTTTTAGTATTCAGTGTTCCTCAGAAAAATAAAATATTGTGACGTGAATGACGAAAATGTCTTGAAGTACCATTGAGTTATTTTTGTGATTTTATCTACCCCTAAATGAATATATTAATCAAATTCTAAATCCCAGTTTGTGAGAAATGAAAAGTAAGACCAATAACGAGTCACTCAGTTGAATCTGAACATTGCTGCCTAAGGCACAGAGATAGTCAGAGAGATGTGTTTTTTTACCATTTGAAATCTCATTGAATATTTCCTCCAGCCGTGGAGGCTGATATGTTTAGGTCTTTGAATGAATGAACATTACATGTGGGGGGGTGGTGGCCTAGTGGATAGGATACTTGCCTCTGGACCAAGAGGTCATGGGTTCAAATCCTTCCTTCAGCATACCACCACTGGGTTCCTGAGCAAGACCCTTACACTATGTTTCCTTACACAGTAATGAAGACAAAATGACAAGTTGTTTTTTGTTAGTATGAGTAGAATTTCAAGTCAAGTTAAGCAGATTTATTGTCACTTCAGCCATATATACAGTACACAGTTAAAAGAAACAATGTTCTTCCAGAACCATGGTGCAACCCAAGAACGAAAACAAAACACCACAGGACTACAAAAAAGCAGACAGGACAAAATACAGAGTACAAAGAGATCAAGAGAGAGAGGGCAAGAAAAACACAAGAGCAACAAAACAATAAGATAAATCAACATTTAATACAGTTGACAAAAAGAGCTACAGCACAAGTTTAAATGAATGCAGCATTATGACCGATACCATATTCTAGCAGCAGAGTCGTTGAGTGTGCAAAAATGCAAATATAGCGGTAAGCAGCAATAAATAATAATTGTGCATACAGAGCAAATAATGGCAGGACCAAGAATGTCCAGTATATTCAAAAATAAAAGGGTATTCACAGCGGGAGTTGGGGTACAAGTTGTTTGTTCTGGGTGTGTTTGTGTGTGTGTGTTACAGTTATGATTCAGATCTGATTCAGGAGTATGATGGCCTGGGGGAAGAAACTGCCTATGTGAGGTTCTCCATGATGTGATCACCATGGAACTTGATGCTCTGGACTCCACTGACGAGCCGTTGATGTTCAGCAGAGTGTGATCACATTGTGCCCTCCTGAAGTCAACAACCGTCCATTTGTTCACTGGATCCATCACAGTTTGCATATTGCCCAAACAGATCGAACGAGGATGCCATATCCTCTGCCCTTCACCTCTCCTTATCTCACCTGGACAAGAGGGACACTTTTTAGAATGCTGTTCACAGACTTCAGTGCAGCATTCAGCACCATAATCCCACAAAAGCTAAATGTGAAACTGAAGGACTGAGCACCTTTCTGTGCAGCTGGATACTAGACTTTCTGTCAGAGAGGTCTCAGTCCATCCGCATCAGTGACAATGTTTCTAGCACCATCAGACTGAGCACAGGAGCTCCTCAGGGCTGCATACTCAGTCCACTACTGTTCACTCGGCTGACCCACAATTGCACTGCCAAGCACAGCTCAAACCACATCCACTGACAACACGACTGTGGTGGGGCACATCAGCCACAATGATGAGTCGGCGTTCAGAGACGAGGTTCAGCAGCTGGGTGTCTGGTGCAACCTGTCTCTGAATGTGGACAAAATTAAAGAAATAATTGTCGACTTCAGAAAAACTGAATCCAACCACACACCACTTAGCATCAGTGGCTCTATGGTAGAGACAGTAAAGAACACCAGGTTTCTAGGAGTGCATATCTCAGACAACCTCACCTGAACCACCAACACCTTCTCGCTCACCAAAAAGGCACAGCAGCGTCTTCACTTCTTTAGACGACTGAAACGGGACAACCTCCCTCCCCCCACCCTCACAGTGTTCTACAGGGGCACCATAGAGAGCGTTCTGACCAGCTACATCTGGCACTGCTGGAAACATCAGGGCGTCTCTCCCATCACTACAGGACATCTTCCACAAGTGATGCATCAGAAAGGCCTCCTGGATTGTGCGTGACTTTTCACATGGACTTAGACTCCTCACTAACCACCCCCACAGCACACACACCTACATACCTGAACTGTGAACTGACTCAACTTTCCACCCTGCACTTTACACTTATTTTATAATGCACAAGCAGCTATATGCAATAATCACATCCATGTTACACTTGTTCTTGGATACTGTCTCAGAGTTTCTGTATTTTAATAGATTTTATACATAAAGCACACAATTACATTCCAGCATTGTTGCGTTCCACCTGACTGCTGATGCAACATTGGCACAATATTTAAAATGTTAAAAATGACCTTGTGCCATATTGCACATCCTTGTATAAAAATGCACATTTTTACTTCTAATTTAGAGTTTACAGTTTATTTATATATTACTTATATATCATACCCTCTAAAATCTGGACCTATGCTGTCTCGTCTCACTGTATATCTGTATATAGCTGAGATGACAAAGTTGACTTTGACTTTGATCTCTTTTGTCCTCATTCAGCCAAGGGTTGTTGGCTCTGCACCAGTCTATTACCTGTCATACCCCCTCTCTGTATGCCACCCCCTCTCTTGTCATTTGTGCTGATCAAACCCACAACAGTTGTGTCATCACCAACCTTGATGATGTGGGTTGAACTATGCATTGCTGTACCGTTGTGGTTCATCAGTATAAACAGCAAACGGCTGAGGACTTAGCACTCCAGGACCCCTGTGCTCAGAGTGGTGGTGCTGGAGATGTCGCTCCCAATCCTGACTGAGGTCTCCCAGTCAGGAAGGCCAGGAACCAGTGGCAGCAGTCTCAACTTCCCAATCAGATGCTGAGGAACGACTGTGTTGAATGCTGAACTGAAGTCTATGAACAGCATTCTCACATAAATGTTCTTTTGGTCCAGGTGAGTGAGGGCCAGGCGATCAGCATAAGAGCTGTGATCTGAGGTGGGGGTGGGGATCAGTGTGGTATGTGCTAGCGATGTTTGTGTAGCACTTTCAGCCTCATTGAAAAGTCCACATAATAATGGAATTTAGGGAGATTTGCACGGCTGAAATCTCCAGCAATAATAAACAGTCCATATATGTGTGCATTTTGGAGCTCACTGATGGCTCCATAAAATTCGGCCAGCTCGTTGTTTGTGTTAGTGTTGGGTGAGTATTCAGGAGTATTAAGGCCAGAGCAGAGAGGCTTAGGAGGAGCTTCTACGCTCAGGCCATAAGACTTCTTAACATGACATGCCATCACAACTTTAAAGCGTTCATTCTAACACTGAACCCTCTACCTCATTCTGTCTAACCTGCCATCTGCTATTTATGTTTATACACATCAACTGGAAACTAGCACACGGCACTTTACAGTACATACTCTATTCTGTTACATTTGCGCACTTCAGATCTTGTTTACACTTGTAAATGTTTGTTTACACTTGTTTATACTTATTTGAATACAATTTTTCTACTTTTTTAATTGCTTCATTGCAGCCTTTAATTTTCTCTTTAATTTATTGCACAGTCTCAGACATTTCAGGGGCACATTTCACTACACTTTGTACTTGTATAACTGTGTAAGTGACAAATAAAGAATCTTAGGCATGAAGCCTAAGCTTCTGCTTCCTCACACGCCACTTGCAGTGTCCCCTCCCTGGCCTGCGGCATCAGGCGATGCCACGGGCTGAGGGCCTGATCCCTGCAGGAGGCAGAGTTTGCGCATCCAGCAGTCCATCCTTGAGACTACTTTCTTGTAGATATCTTAACTGAAGCAGAGTCTGATTGTGATGTTCACATGTACACCAGTTGTTCTAATACACATGAGTGAAAGTTTGGTGTTAAAGTTGACTGAAAACTACACTTTTGCACCACAGTGTTGGACCCAAAAAGGCCACTGCGACTTCACCATCACCATCTTGCACATCACAGTCTTGTACTCACCTTAATTTCTAGTTTGAGAGAACAATGCGCATACTGTGAGGATGGCTGCTTTGTGGAGAACAAGAAAAAAGTGTCCAGCATATGGGAAGCACAAAGCTCTTCACATTCCTGCAAATCGTTCAGCACATTTTCTTTGTGTTAACAATTTTTCTGTGTGTATTACAAAGCTCCACCCACAATTCCAGAAATCTTCGTAATCTAAATTATGATCTTTCAGTCGTTTCAGATTATTGTGTGGTGCACTGAAGGGCTTTTTACACAACAGGAAGGGAACATTGATTTGGATCTTTTGAAGGTTGCCCATTTAACCCACGGTCAGGGATAATCTGGATGGATTGGGCTAGCTGTTAGCACAGCCTGTGTACATAGATAAGAGTGCGAGAAGCAGGACCACTGGCTGTAACTTCACAGTTGGAGCCGAGTGCAAAAGTAAAGTAAAGATTACACTCCTGAGCGGAACAGTCTTAGCAAAAAGCAGATCCTATTTTTGTAATCAGCATCATGTTGATCCAGTCGAACTGGGAGTCTCTTGGACAAACACCTGCTCAGTTTCCCTCCTCTTTCTCCTCTCTCTTACAGGAGGGGCTTTCTCCTGCAACAAAGAGAGAGCTTTGACTGTTACTGCAGATTTGGCTTTTCAAGTTGTGTCAGTCAGGGGTGGAGTTCTGGCTCTGTTGTTATCAGAAAATTAGAAATGGAAGCCTGTGTGGGAAATGCAGATACACATCTGGAGAGCCTTGATGAGTATAATGCTGAGTGCAAATGAAAAAAAGAACTCCCTGCGTCAATAGTGTGCATGGTAAGCAAAGCTATTGTAGGGTAGGTGTACACCACATATTGTCCGAAGAAGAGCCTTATGCTGTATTTTTATGTACTATTTGGCTTGGACGTATTCAAAATTAAGCTGAAATCACTCTGATATTTCCACATGTTGTTGACTAAATACTGTTATGATGCTACTGAATTTTAATGGTTGTATGTTTTATATTACACCTTTCTCATTTTTACACAGAAAACAAGTGCCAGTGACTACTAAAACTAAATCTTTCCTGAAAGAATGAAATGGTCTGATGTACACTCCTATAGAAAATACTTGGGCTCTGGAAACCCCACGCTTACGCAGGAGGACAGAGAGAAGAGGACCTGAGGCCAGAACCCCTGGTGGCAGCCCCACCGTAAGGCCAGTCTCTGTGGAAGTCCCCGCAAGCCTCAAACCCCCTTAGCCACCTCCATGCAGCTGGCTGCGTAACTTGCAGTTGAGGGGTGGCCCTCTCCCCCAGCCTGGCCAGGTCACCAACCTCACCCAAGCACGAGTAATAAATGAAGTCTGAAAACCAAGGCAAGGCGTGACAGAACGATGCGGAACAGAACGGGATGAGACTGACAGAGGTGAAACACAATGGGACGAGACTGTATCAGTCCTTCCCAAACATTTATTTAATGTACCTACCAAACATTTATTTAAACCTAAAATGAATTGAAAATGATTTTTTTTTTAAGACTGGGCAACTATGAGGAATAAACTATCTAAAAATTTGAGACACTGCAGCCTTCAGAGCTTTGTTCTAATAATAGGTGTCTTAATGTGTAGTTGAGGTTTCGTTTGATTCTTTCCCTGTAATATTGATACATGGTTTTGAAGCTATAAGTAGTAAATCAATCACTTATGTTCAGACATTGTCAGTTCAGATTTAAGAAATAAATAGCAGTGCAAGAAAGAAAAGACAGCATGCACATCTTCATCCATTATTAAAACAGTTTGTACTAAACAATGTGCTGAGTAGATTTGCTGCCACAGCTGTGTATAAAGTGCTTCTACATTAAAGCTCACCATTAGCTACTTCATTCCTTGCTTTATGGTCCTGGTAGGGTGCTTCCAAATGTAATAAATCTCCAATTCCTAAAAGTATGTATATGAAGAACATGTTCTCCAAGCAACATAGTCATCTCTGCTTTCTAATTAGAAACAAAATCGCATGAATATTTCATTGAACTTACTTTGTGAATGACATAATAAATGAATAAATAAACAAATATATACATACTCTCTTTAAAAATAAAGTTTTCTAAATGGATTTTGGCTTACTGGTATGCTTCTGTAATACACATGTAGAATGTGTAGATCTTTTAAAAGGTTTTTCAGAAAGGTCTCTCCAAAGAACCCTTATTGGTAGCTTTTTAAGAGTATATATATATAAATATATACAAACATGAATAAATTATAAATTATCTAAAGTAAAATACAAAAGATTCTATAAGTCAGTGGAAAATTGTCTTTCAAAATGATGTACAAATATCATTTTCAGAAGAAAAGCATGCCTTTTTAAGCCAAAAGAGGATAAAATCCAAGAGGAACTGCGTAAGTTATATCTTTGCTTCTGGGTCTGTGGAAACGTCGCTTCACCAGTCATTGTGTCTTTCACTGAGATCACGGTGGATGCCATACTTCAGCAGGAGCCGCTGTTCTGAAGCCCTCCATTCAAATCTGAGCTGCATTTAAAGCAGGCCTAACAGCCCACTAATGAGGGCAGACAGCAGAGACACATGACTCAGTGTGACATCTGTCTCACAGCACATATAAGGATGTGCCTCTTTCCCTCTTATTTATTTATATATTTATTTTTTCCCATTCATTCCATTTGTCACATTATAACCACCCGCAGTCGCTCTTAACTGTCATGTGTGACACAGGAGTTATACTCTTATTAGCTCTGCATGGCTTTGTAGAGGTTCAGTAAGAAGCCTGAAGTGACTGGGACATTTCAGACATATTGGAATCCCACCGTTAAAGCCCTAATCAGGAAACTGAAATAGTGCTATGCTTGGCTGAAATGTATCCCTCAGTCACTGGGTCTTTGGCAGCAGTGCATTGCATGTGGGGGTGAGTTGTTATACTGTTGTTTGAAAGAGTGCTGAAGAAGTAACAACACTTTTTCACAAACAAAATCATCAAATCCAAGAAGAACTGCATTGTCTTTGGATCCCTATTGCAATGAACAGACATTCCCACAAACAAAGCATCAGTAAATATGTCTTTCACCGAGAGCATCGTGGACGATATACTGGGCGCCGACAAAGAGTGCTGAACAATGAACAATACTACTTTTTCACTAACAAAATAAGTTCAGCTTTTATCATCATGGACTACATGAAATCATTTCTTATTGTTATGCATTATGTAGTGTGCTGTTTGTGACAGGGAGGTCTTATATGATGGATTCACTGCATTTTCTTTCCTTTACATTTTGACAGCGTACTGTACCAGAACTCTAGAAATAAGTTGGCTATAATGACACCATCAGTGGGGTGTCTATGGGCTTTTCCTCAACAGTTATGTGCAAATGTTTGGAAACCCAAGTGCCCAACTTTCAATGAATGTAATGCCTTAGCTTCAAATTAGGACTTAAATTAGAATTTGAACTAGAGATAATTAGAACCACAGAGAGTGAGTGAGAGAGAGCAAGCAATTGCGAGTGCTTTCATCTCACGTTTTTACATTTTTGCAGAGAGGAATCTTCAGGACCTTCTATGAACAAAAACTTAAGAAAATGTAATTTTATTCAATAGAATCACAACTGTAGTTCGACTATTGCTTCATTACTTGGTTGAAAACAGGATTAAATTGATTGGGTTAAAGGGAGTAAACAGGGTATCTAGGTAGATACAGCTCAGAAAAGGTTCATGTACCATTTTTTTGACAATAAGTGGCACATTTTTGACACTTTTTTTAAACGGGTTAAACAAAGATAACTGACATGTTATCATTTTGATAATACTAGAATCACATAGGGAAGCTAGCACAAGTTGCTGTTGTCTTAGAGGGGTGCTTTTGTCTTCATTTCTTTTATATTTATGGCATAAACTGAATGTCTTGCCACAATAGTCATGGTTTTAGACACTGAGCACACTGAGGCCATTTGAAATCAATTCAGTCTCTTAATGTGGACACAGTCAGTTTAAAACTACAGAGAAAATGTGCATTCAGGCACATAGTTTTTTGTTATTTAATATAATTCCTGGGCACATATATCCACTTCAGACTTTTACACATATGTCTTTTGACTTTGTATAAGAAATACAGCCATGGAAAAAAATAAAAGACCACATCATTTTTTTTTCTGGTTGTTGCTTTTGTAATTTGTGGGAGTGTGTCTGTGTAAAATGTGCATGTCACTATTGTTTTATACACTATTGACCACACT
>JBBPCZ010000115.1:14866565-14900313 GCA_037974445.1 Brycinus macrolepidotus | reverse complement strand
ATCTAGGGAAGGAAAACAGATACAGTGTTTGTTTTAACGGCACAAATGGGCACAAATCGAGCACAAACGAACTGCGCTGGTTTGGAGCGATTTGGGCAACATGGGGTGGAAAGTGACGTCACACTGTCAAAAAAAAAAAAGTTTAATATCTTAAACACCAAACCAGCACAAACGTTCGTTTTTGCGGCACAAATCAGCACAAATGTAGCACAAACGAATGGCATAGTTTTGGTGATTATTTCTTTTTATGGGGTGCCAACTTCACGGAGGTAAACTCACTTTGAGCCAAAAGATATTTGTTATGTGCTTTTAATAATAGCTTGGAAAGAATAAACCATCATTATTTAGGCTAAATGTGCTCTTTATACCAAGGACAACACTTTGAAGAACACAAAGTTGAATGGAGAGGCGAAATGCACCAAAGATAATGAAATATAAGCTTTTTTAAAAATTGACCCATATAAAAGCAAAACTTTCAGACACACGAACTGCACTCCTCAGACAAAGCGTATTCTTTTCAGAAAATATTTTCATGAATATAGTCAAAATACACGTTCTATTCCTGGGATGGCTACAAACTGAAAAGTGGTGTCAGGTAATAAATTAGTACCCAGCTGCATAAGAAATAATAAAACTGAACTGATCAACAATGAACCATATTAAAAAACAGAGGCAGTGTACTGATATGATGGCAGAACTGTTGCATGCAGTCTCTGTTGGGTCATCTTGCTCAAGCATGACCAAAACTTCAGACAAAATCATGCTGACCGTTTTATAGTGGAAAACTCATTTAACACTCAGCATGGTGGCTGTATAGGTGGAAAGTCTTGCCCTTCAGGTAAGGAGCGAACTGGCCTGGTGGTGAAGCGGCAAGTTGGAAAAGCCAACCCTTGCTGCGGACATACGTGTGTGTAGAAGCCAAAACAACAGTTTTTGTGTTCTATCAGAGCAAAGCACTGAAACTTTTTATGTAAATGTGGTCAGATTTTACCAGCGATTTCAAATTTTTATTAAACATCGTTTCTTTTAAAAATGTATTACCTGTATATATATATGAGCAGACAAAAAAAACTAGCAGCAGCAAATACAGAAATACTGTCAATACCAGTTGTTTTTTTATATTTATATATTTCACTCACTGCACTAAATCTAGTTAAAAAAGACTAATTATGCCATTTGTGAAATGAAATGAAATGAAACATGCAGTTAGTCAAGTCCTGACGATATCATGATATGCTCTGAAAAACCATATTGTGACAGAAGTTAACTTGATAATAATGAATATAGTCATATTGCCCAACTCTGGGTCTCCTCCCATTCACAGAGACAGGAGCCTGGTCTGCTGTGACTGTAAATAACGGCCCCCAGTGTGTTGCCAAGATGGCCAACGAGCTGACAGACGACAAGAACTTTGGAACTGTTACTCCACCCACATAAACATTTTCACATGAAATCAACATACATGTTTTCAGTTATAGTTTATCAATGAAGGGAATACACATTAACGTCTCATTTAGAGCTTCAAAAGCTCTCAGTTATTGTTGTGACTGATGGGATTGAATGGGTTGGCTGTTGACAATGAGAAAATTCATGTCAAATAAATAAATAAATAAAACTTCTACTAAACGTTTGACATTCATCAGAGGACGGGTTGTTTATCTGATTCAAGATCAAGCTGGCCGTTTCTTTCCAGCCATCATTCAGCAGGCAGGAGCAGCGAATGGACTGTACATGTTTGCGCAGTAGCAGCTTTCAGCCTCCTCTCCAGGCAGCAGAACAGACAGAAAAGTCAGCATTGAACGCCCACTCCTGGCTTGTCATGTGAGCTAACAAAGGGTCGCGATGGCCCTGCTTAATTCCCTCAAAAGGTTAGCTCAGTTGCCTAGCAGCTTTGTTTATGTGGCCTGTTCCACTGGGTGAATGGGTAGGGGGCCAGAAAGTTAACCCAACAGGACTTCTTTTCTCTGTCAGAAGGGGGGAAAATGAGGCAGAGCAAGTCAATGAAGCGTTTTGTACAGGTTTCATTTTTAGCAATGAGATGTGAGGGACACACATTTCCACATTACGTAATATATCACTATTATGCATATTTTCCAAATGCAATATTCAATGTCCAGTCCACTCAATCCATATATGGAAACTAAGCTACATTTAAACAGCTACAAAAAACAGCCCATTTAGAATGCATTTGTTCTGTGATGTCATGAAAACCAGCTTGTGATAAAGTTAACATTAGACCAAATCCAAACAAGAAAGCAGTAAAAAGTATCAAGATTTGTTTTGTTTGTAAAAAAGTAGTTGATATTGTTTGAGTTGGTGAGGAGAACACAGGTTTGGTTCCAGATTTCTCCTCGGTTCCTCCGGCTGTTGTTTGGATTTGTGAAATTCCATCAGCAGCTCCTGATTTAATTTCTGATGGAAACTACAAGTAATACTGGGCTTCTACAAGGAACACATTGATTGTACATACAATCCCTATTTACGCCCTGTGGTGGGCTGGCGCCCCGCCCAGGGTGAGTCCCTGCCTCGCGCCCGTAGACCCCGGGATAGGCTCCGGGTACCCCGCGACCCTAGTGAGAATCAAGCGGTTACAGAAAATGAATGAGGTCTAATAAACTATAAAGTTGCAGCAAACCATGAGTTATAATATCATACAGTGGAAGATAAAACTTATAATTCAGTGTAAGCACCCCCCCACACACACACACACACCACCACCACCACCACCTTTATACCACCTTTATATAGCAAAAGATAAAAAGAAATAGCTTTTTTACTATTTTTTAAATGCATTAGAACAGAAAATGTTTCTTACGTTCATGATGTTCATTATGTTGCAACTGTGTGGGAAACTACTGTTGACTACCAGTATTTGCTTTTAAAATAAAAGTGCATTTAACTAAATAGCAATGTTCATGGCTCAACTGATTTCATCTTGCAAAACAGTTGAGAAAAACTGCAATATGGGCCCTCATAATAGTCCTTGTGATCGTAATATATTTTTGATGTCGTTTGATATCGTATGAGATTGCAAGATTGATATATACTGTTATTTACTGTACAGTTAAAAAAAACATGAATCTGTCCAAAAAAATATAAGAAAATTGTAATATGAGTGACTAGACATATGATTACTTCTCCAAGAACAGATGCTCTCTCAAGCCTTGTCAGTTTCTGAAGCCCATATACCTGCAAATTCACTTCTGCTGAAAAAAGAAAAAATTAACAGATGTTTGTCATCAAAAATAGGCAGCAATAAAGATAAATCAAAAGTGTAGTACTGACACTGTGGAGTACAAACATCTTTAAATCACACACAGCTTACATTTAAGGGACAGTCACTGCATTAGAAAATTCATAGTTAATAATGGTACACAAGGAACACAGTGCATATTGTCTTCATTTTTGAGGGCTGATCAATGGCACAACATGAGATTTCCTATTAAATCAGCTATTTCAACTGTACAGAGACATGCATGTCATGACACAGCTGTGTTTAATGCAGAAATCTTTTACTTGTCTTTATACGAGGTCTTTGTTTATAATTTGATTATTGGCACCACAGCAATGCTAATTTCCACTGGCAGTTATGAGATGTGCAGCAATGTCAGTGTCAGGCTAGCAGTGGTACATCCACATTTAGTGGTAGCTCTACCTTTTTTTTTTTTACTTTTTTATTTTGAGTTCCACAGTGACTGCTTCTGCGTGTGTGTGTGGATAGTGATTATTGGCATTATTTGAAATGTTTGTTTGGGATATTATACTTTCAGAGTGAAAAATGCATGTTTGCTATGCAGAATCATTTGGCTTTACTGAAAATCTATCATTTTTGGAACTAAACCTAGGAGACGGAAAACTTTATTAAGCTATTGAAGTTAATGTAAAAAGATTTTAAATCATCCTGGAATACAAGGTAAGAAAGCGGCTCACATTTTCAAATCATGTAAAAAAAAAAAAAAATCAAAATGGCCAAACGGAGATACAAGGTCTTGTTCAAACAGCAACAGTATGCTTTTGAGCAGTAACTTCTGATGTGTGGATAAAGGACTCGCTGCTTGTTACAGAGCCATCACACTCATCCATGAAAGTTGACTATCTTTGCATTTCATTTCATCTAAATAACATGCGTTTCGGGCAAGTGAACATGGTTTCTATCACTTGCACAGATGGTAAAGTGACAAAGTCAGGTAATTTTTTGATGTTCAGAGTTTTGTTGAAAGCAACATAGTTTATACAGGCTTTATTAGCTGAAAAAAAAAATCTGAGTAATATAATGCATATTGTCATGGATGTAACACTTTATTGAAGGACAGCATTAATGAGGCCACATGACACCTAAATATGTCTTTCATTATAACTGATAAACCTACATTAACATTGATAAATGCCTATTCCTTCAAGTATAAAGGGTGCTTTAATCAGTTTCACCCCAGAAAGTGTAATGAGGACTGACACTTGTTGAAATAGGTTTATATAGGTTTATGTTAATTGTCGTAAAAGGCTTATGTAGGTTTCGTGTAGCCTCATGAGCACTGCCCTACAGTAAAGAGTTTGTCATGTAAAACATGAATTTGTTAGACAACTTAATATTTTATAAACGGTTTGTATTAAGTTTTGTTTTATTGTACACATGCCAATTAAAGTGTTATATATTATGATAATGATTATGATGTCTAATAACTATATTACTCTTTCTGCTTCATTAGATCTGAAGCCTGCCAAGTCCAACAGACTTAGCAAGAAAACATGCCTTTATCTCCTGGGTTACTATTGCAACACCCAAGTTATTTTTGGATTTTAGGAAGTTCTATGGCCCTTTAGCATCTGAAAAAGGCTGTCTGCGATGTAAAATGAGGCTTGTAAAAGGGAAATATTGGAATTTAATAGTGCAGGTGTTTTCACTGTCAAGAGGCTGGCAGGAATAAATAGAATACAGGGATATGTAGCCTTTGGCACATATGCTCTTATGTACTTTAGATCTGCTCTGATTGTGTCTGGCATGATGGCAGTCTTGGCAAATGGATTCACTGGTTAAAAGTGTATGTTGCTATCTTTGAGCACAGTAAAAAGAAATGCCCACGTTTAATTTGGGAAAAGTGAGGAATACTTTAATATTACTGCCAATCTAAGCTTACTGAATACTTAGAAGCCATCTGTCGCACAGTAGTTTTGGGAGTCAGAGAAAACTATGGTAATGTTTTGCCTTTTTGCAGTATTTAAAATGAAAATACTGTTTCAAGTCATATCAAGTCAAGTGGGCTTTTTTGTCCTTCCACAGTATAACTTTGGGGTATACATTGGGTATACATGTCTTCACTGGGTATGCAAGTATACATTGGGATGTTATTCACACAACAACAGCAGATATACCAGTGTGCAATGACATTAAATATAACATACAATAAATACACCAAACAATAAATGCACAGGACAATAAACACACCTGACGCTAACTAGACAAGACGATAAAAACAATATACATATGGGCATCAAATAGATAGATGACTATATATAGATGACATATGGATGGAGGAGGAACAAGTGGTAACTGAAAACTGTGTGCCAAGCCTGGGAGAAAATTAGCCCAGTTACAGAATTTAATTGATGTTTAAAGGTTGTATGATCAATCTAAGGTGTTCAATCAGTTTCATCAACTGATCCTGCAGTAATAATGTTATAATAGGACATTCATCACTTTAGACCCTTGATGTAGCCAAGTGCAACTAGCACAGATATTGAAAAATGTCTGTTGTGCAACAGTAGGAAAAAGGGGGAAATGGTCAAATTAAACTCACTTTTCATAATCAGAGACAACACAGTGCTATTCAGATTTTCCCTTTGGAAGAATTTTATATGCTGGCACACTCTTAACAGATTACAGCAATAACATAATGCTGCTCAACTAACTCACAAATCAATCAAGAGCAGTTGAGATTGATTTAGTACTGTAACCAGGCTAAAATTTATTGCTAGATTTGAAATGATAATGTTAGGTTATTTAGCGACAACTAGTTACAAATTTAAGAAATTGACTAATAGGATGCAGGGAAGATGGCTCTCAAAATCTGGATGTAGCTTATTTCCTACCTTCTCTAATAAATAGTGTAAACTGTGCAGAAAGATAGGAGTAAAAGTGTCTCACAGCAGCGTTTACTTAATTTTCATGTAGATGTGATGTAGAGGAGGTTTGGTCAATCTGTGGTGAATGTTTAATCAATTGCATCCCTGCTGATCCTGCAATGAAGCTACCATAGGATATTCATGGCTTAATTTGTGCCCTTAATGTAGCCAAGTGCACATAGCACACATATTGAATAGTGTCTGTCTTGTGACAGTGAAAAAGGTCACATTAAACTCGCTCTATATAACAGTTCTCAGCATACGAGTTGACTTTCACACAGTCAAGTGCAAGAGTTCATCAAATTCACGGTTCAGTTTTTGGGTCACAGCTTTTCTCTTTTCACGTAAGCACACTTGCTTGAGCCAAAATTGGACTGGAGTCTATTTTTCATGGCTGTCACATAACATTTTGCTGTGCATGGTCATGTAAACATATTTATAGATTTCTAATGGAGGTTAGAGAGGACTGAAAAATGGTGTGGCAATACATTGGTGCGTACTGAGGAGGCATACTAGGTGTTATCCTGTTGAACCGAACTATGATAAAGTAAATAAAAAGAGGCCATCATACTGCTGCATTGAATGAGTGTTGCATTTATAAAGACATTCTGCTCTCCAAGTTGGGCATAAAGTGATTCAATGTCAGGCCAATATGAACTATGCTGTAAGATGAACCACCACTTTTGGATGCACAAAGACAAAATTCCCCTTGATGTTCTCCTCAGAGTAGGAACATACAAACAACATTCAAACCCTGAATCTATGTATGTGTATACATGTCCAATATATTTTCTAGTGCATTTCCATGTAACATTTATGTTTTGATTTTCCAAATGGGTTGTATATTGAATGAGACCGGAAAAGAGGTTAAAAATCTAACTTTAATTATAACTAAATGTTATATTATTATAAAACTAGAAGCAGCATTTGCACTTACTGTATTTTGAGTAAATTGCCACAATAATATTCCAGTCACGTCCTTTGTTTTTTTTTTCCTTATAACTTACAGATTTTACTGTACATTCATATCACATATGCATATTCATATTCATACTGCAGTAGTGTGAAACAACTTACAAGCTGCCACCATACTGCAGTCAATTGACTCTGAAGTTTCTGTGAAAGACTAAATAGAGGCTTCGCTTTTAGCTGGATTTCAGGTTGGTATTTCAAACTGTGTTGCTAAATAAGCAACACTTTTTAAACATTTACTAAACTCATCTCGTCATCATTATATATTTAACAGTGTTGGGACATACGTACAACAGGCCTGATTCATAAATGTAAGTCTTTGAACAAGAGCAAACCTGGTACTGGCAAAGCTCTGTTGAATTTTCATGAGCTCTTTTAGAGGCATATTTTGTCACATATTTAAAAGGGTTTCATACTTCAGGACTAGCATTTTTACACTTCTTAATACACAGCCAGATGTATTTACAGTAGGCTGTCTCTAGAATGTCTAGCCTGAGAGTTGCTATAGAAACACAGCCGGTCCTTTCAAGTTGAACCCCACTTGCTACTGTAGAAATATCTCCAAGAAAACTGCCAGTAGGTGCCAACTGTGTCCTTATTTTGCAAAATATTGTTCCGTGCTGATATGACGTGCGGAAGTCTTTAGAATGGCGAGGAAATGAAATGGGAATAACTTTGTGCGTGTCAATTATTTAAAAATGCTGTCTTTGCTCTTTCTTTTTTTTTCTTCTTCTTCTTCTTTTTGTTACAGTCTTGGGTCAGCTTAGGCTGGGAAACACGTGAGGCAGGGATCAGGAACCTCTTAACCAAAGTACTTCTTCAAGCATCAAATTAAATCAAACAAAAAGCTCATCAAAGACGTCAGCGGTCGTTCTCTTTCTGTAGCGCTTGTGGCTTTCCAGACTAGTCATCTTTCCCTTACTGGGAGAGAGATATAAGTAGGGGTCATACAGGTGCAATCAATCATCAGCCCACCCATTCGCCATGACTGGTTCTCTGCATCGCAGGTGATGCTCGCCCATGTCCCCTTCTGCACACCTGTGTTTTCTGATTCACATTCAATATTAATTATGAAGTCTACACTCACTTCAGTCCAGAAGTGCATCTTAGCAATATCCTCATTCTCAGTAAATCCCTTTACAGTGTAATGCACAAAATCATACTGATAAAAACGGTATTAGGAATCATAATCAAATGAAGTCTGGATGGAGGGGAACAACAAGGTTCACTTACAGGCTTATATGGTGTTACACAACACACCGCTTTTTCATTTTCCCTTCATGCACAACTAGAGGTGCACACAAACAGCCTTGGTCCAATATAATTATTTCAGAGGCTTAGGATCATAAAAGGCTTTTGTACTTCAGGCACTAAAAATATTTGCCTTTTATTCCAACATGTGCTTCACTCATGCCTTGTGACCAGCGAACTTGTTGCCAAGAAAGTAGATGAGTCTAACAAACATAAATGCCTAGAGAGGATAACACTGAGTTACAAAGGCAGGAGCAAAGTAAACCATCCAGCATTAAAACCGGCACCTTTTTTGTACACCAAAGCATGCCCTTGGTTTATGGTTTAAAATTCCGGTTCTATTTGATTCTTTCTGTTCTGGAATGAACGAATGTTAAGAGTCACACATGGCAGGCTCAAGGTTTAGCAGCTAATTAGCAAGTGCCAACATGAGCAATGTCAAATCAAATACTGTTAGCTTCTATTTTGCATACATTTTAAACATGAATCTGTTGTGCCTAAAGATATATTTGTAATAATAAATTGTAATGGTATTTATAATCCTTGTCTGTGCTTTGTAACGAGTCACAGCATAGTTCCTAGGAGTCTTTTCTGACTGATAGATAAAAAGGCCAAAATATTTAATGTATTTCAATTTAGTTGTCTTCAGTTCCACCCACTAGCAACAAATCCCCTAATCATGCAATACAACCAACACTGGGAGGAAGAAGGCTAGCATGTGCCTCCTCTAAGTCATGTTCAGCCAGTCATTGCATTTTTTAAAACTGATGCAAATGCAACGTCATTGGACAGCTCAACGTGCTTGGAGGAGAGCACTGACTGCCAATTCTGTTACCCAGACACCCATGCTGGCATTGTGCACTAAGTGAAGAAAAGAGAGGGAGGGCCATTATGCCCACCCAGAGAGAGCGAAGCCAACTGTACTCTCTTGTACACCTGGCTATACTTGGTGATCTGGGCATGACTGGTGATCAAACTTGTAATCTCCCAAAGACAGGGATGAATGCTATATATAGACTCATTTTATTAACTATTAGATGTTTTTAAGTATTTTCATAAAAATACTTCAGTTCATTGGGAAAACTAGATGACAAGTCCTTTGATTGTGTGTCAAAATTCTAATGCATTATTAAGTAACTTTAAGGAACTTTGTTTGCTTGTTTGTTTGTAACAATAATTACAGTACTATTAAAATCAATAAATCCACATCACAAGAAACATGCCCTTGTAGTTTTTTTTTTTTTTTAAATGAACTGATAAATGTGGTTCCTCCAACAATATTGTTTGGGGGGTTGCTATCAAAGAGTTACATTCATTTTTGAATAAATTTGAAAACTCGAAAATGTAGATACAACATATTTTAAGAGACTGTTATCTTGTGCAAAACTCCAGGCTACTGATGATACCAAAACTGAACTAAACACATGAACTCTGGCAAGAGTGCAAACAATATTTAAGATAACATGTGTTATCCTCGTTAAATCCATGCTAAAATTGTTGTACAATGAGCAGAGAGATTTTCTCTTTTGCCATGAAATGAGATGCAAAGAACAACTTTTGTGCTGATCACAGCCATAGAATATTATAGGTTCCTGAAGTCTGTTGACATTAGACAAGACCATTAATCATCAGCCCATTAACTTGCAAATTCTCCAATCTTCCTCATCCTTAGCTGAGCAGAGATGGGTCATTTGTGAACGCTTGGCTTTTTGAACAGCTCCTTGAAGCGAACAATGGAAGCCGATTCACCCTGTTACAAAGAGACGTTTCAGTAATGTTTTGAAAATGACTTGATTTGAAAGGTTCTAGTGAAATCCAGGCATCTAGGCTTGCAATGTGTGCTGATGATTGGTTACAGGAAAGCCCAGCCTTATCAGAAATGCTCAGATGGTTGTGCAGGGCGTTTTCTTGATTGTATCGATTGCTATGAACTGACATTTAGAGGTGCTTTATGAATGATATTTTTCCAAAATTGCACCATTTGGAGACCCAAAGCTGTACAAGGAGTATAACCTTAAATATAAATGACCTCACTCTACAAATTTAGTACTTTTCTGTTAGGAGTGGCACAATACCCTTTTTTTCATGTTCATACAGATACTGCAACCTCAAGTATCTGGCAATACTGATGCCAATTCTAAGATACCCTTAGTACTCAGACTGTATTAACTGATTTCAACAAATAAAAACAGTGTAAAACGGTCTAAAACCGATGTTTGCTCTCCTACACGTTCTCCGCTTGCTGCTCTTTCGCTCGGTGTGCCACCGCTCGGCCGCTCTCCGGACCCTCTCCCTCTGCGGGTTTTCCCCACCCACTTCTCCCGGGGTCAAAGATGTTTTTTCCGGTTTGTTTCTAAAACCTAAAATAAAAGAAATTTGGGCATTTTTGTTCTTTATAGGCCTTTACATGTGACGCCATTTTCAAAATCCCAGTAGTGGTTATTATCATTACATGTTTTTTTAAACTACAATAACTTTGGTTCTGCGTGACATAGGAACACCAAACAAAGCTCAGCATGATGTTTGACTGCTTGAGCGTCAACACAAACCGGGGGAACTTCCATATAAGGAGTTTTTTGGCTGTATGACCATGATTTACCATTTGTTGTGCTTTCGGCATGGATCCGTGCCGCTCGTGTTCTACAACTAAGCTGATAATAATACATTTGTCTGGATGCACTTTAAATCCAAAATGGCTCCCTACTTCTTCTATTATGTGCTAAAAAAATTATAAGGAGTTTCTATACCCATATAGCGCACAGTTTGTCCATTATGGAATTCTGCGGACGTGGCTGAATCGCCAGTGGCTCTTTGTTAGACGTATTATACATGGTTGGCAGGAGCTTGTATTTTAATGCCCACTTTATGTGGGGAGCCATTTGTGACGCAGCCTTGCTGCCCATCTACATTACTCATCTCTCATCTGTGCATCTTTCTTTATGGCATGTTGCTCAAAGTTTAGTTAAGCATTTATGTGATAGTTCAAGCTTTTCCCAGTATCCAGTCCAGTGATTTTGGCCTGTATCGGACTGACACTGAGTAATAATCGTCATACCCCTACATTTTGTTGAATATGTGTACCCAATGATAAAAACAACCATGCCATTCAAAACCACTGCAAAATAGGCAGCATCTCCGTTCATTACAATTGACATAATCTTGTTTATCTAAGTCAGTTTAGGCTTAATCAATTTAATTAACTAAGCTAAACGTGCCCACTGATGCACACTGTGAAACAGATCACCTGAAACCTAAACAGAAAGCTTCAGTTTTATTTAGAACAAACTTGGCCAAAATATTCAACGTTCAAAAGACTCTGAGGTTCCATTCTTGTGTTAATATGTGTTAATGTGATCTCTAAAGTATGCTAGAAATGTATTTAGAAGGCCTTAAATATCTGATTCCAATGCAGATTCAAACTCAGTTCTCATTTCAAGTGAGGAGCCTTTAGTTTCATTTTAAGCTGAGCTAAAATGCTCTAATAGTAACTAACAGCCACTTATAAGGGTTACTGCTAATACCCCATTCTTCAGCTTCAAACGGGTGCCACCCATCTCCACACCAGTTGAGTAATGATGTGCTTCTTCCCACACTGATAATCCTGAGGTTATCTGTACGCGGGTTGAGAAGTAGGAGACATTTGCCAGATGTCAGAGCCATCCTCCCAGCTCCTCGTACTAGCTGGATTTAGTGACATTTGGTGGAGAGCTCTCTTGACAGATTTATACTTCTCCCAAGTCTTTTAATGTCTCCTTCTTTTATGTGTCCATCTGAAACTGCAGAGCTTAGCCTGTCTTGTTCAGATGGGTTTTTGTAAAAGCAAATCATCTGGTGCTTCAGGGAGGAAGTTTCCTTCTGGAGAAGTATTTCTCAAGTTCAAGCTGCCGCCAGCCCAGGAGGTTTGTTCTCTCCCTCGATAATTAGAATGATAAGCTATGCTGAATAAGGATCTCTTCATTCACAAGAGTAAAACTTGGATCCAAAAGGACATAATGATTACTGGATTACATCCCCTGTAGATTTACAGCAACGTGTAAGTCGTAATGTAAAACACTTTTTAAATTTACGTGTAAACTACCGGCCACATAATGAGCTACACTTGTTGTCACTCATCTCATTATTATGAAACTCAGCTAATTATTTTTGTGTCTTCTGAATCGGAACGAATGCAAGTGTCTCTACAACAGCTGTCCTGTTGCCAAGAGTGGTAAAGTCTAAAGATGGTGCATGCACAGCTTGTCAGGTTGATGGCCCACATTGGCTCTGGGACTTCATTTTCTTCATATGATCGACATGACCAGGGCATATTACCTCTCTCATAGCAGCTGGTAATACATTTGGAAGCGGAAAAAAAAGATGAAATATCCATGAGCTGATGAAAAAGTAATAATTCTCCTCCGCAGCAGAAGGAACCAGACGGTACACTGTTTTCAGTACGACAGTCAGAAATCAATAAGGCAGATCTGATGTGGAACAATTTACAGATGACACTTTGCTCATATTGGAAAACATATTGCACGATCACCATCTGTGCTGAAATTTGCTCCCATGACAAGAATAAAACAGCATAGGGTTTTGTAAATTGAGCGCTGGGCTTGGGCTTTGTGATGTAATCAAAGAACACCGATAGCCAGCTTAGATATAAACATTTCTTTTAGTCGCAAAATGTTTTTTTTTTTTTATCCCATTCAGCAATACCGCATTATTAATAATGATTTGCCTGTTTCTTTCATCTAGAACATTATGTACCCCCAATCAGGCCATTCTCTGTTTAATATGTGTTTGTTTAATATTAACCCCCAGAAAGGTTTGTCTTCTGCATAGAAATAAAGCTGAAATGCATTGATATTCTGAGTGGCAGGAACAGATTCAAGAAATCCCATTTCATGGACTTTACAATTTGAAAGTCATCTGCTAAATGGTTCTTTTTGGCTGCTCTATGCAAAAAGTAAATAAGTCATGTCAGTTATCTCCAGCCTGATTGGATAGCTTTGAGAGAAGCACTGAATACATAAAGACTTTTGCAGCCACACCATTTTCTCTCTGTAATTTGTCTCCTAGTTGTACCTGCTACTGTTTTTATTGTATATCATATAAAGCCATGGGAAGAAAAAACAGCAAGATGAGTGAAATAAACAGTGACTTGATCCGCTTGAATTCATTAATGTCCATATCAGAAATTTTATATGGTCCAGATGCCCAAGCACAAATCTGAAGGTACAATTGTATAGTTTCATTTACCATATTAAACAAATTAAATAAAAGACTATTGTTAATTAGCACTGTATGTTGTCTTGTCTTGTCTTGTCTAATTGTACTGTTGCGCTTGTGTCTCTTGGATACTTGTGTCCTGTCTGCACTTGTAATGCTGCTCTGTTCTGTTCTGCTCTGTGTTGCACCATGGTCCTGGAGGCACAATATCTCATTTCACTGTATACTGTGTGTGTATGGTTGAAATGACAATAAAACCTACTTGACTTGACTTGACTTGACTTGACAACAAAGTGGCCTTTTTACCTTGTTAGTTCATGTCCAATTATTGTGCCATATAATTCAAAAGACAAGTTTTTGTTTCACTGTAGCCTTTGTTTGAAAATGTAGTGACTTTTGCTGGCCTACATGTATATAAGGCAGGGAAATAGTATATTAACAAATATTATCATAGCATGTTTTCTCTCCCTCTCCTGACAGCCCACCAATCATCAAGATAAAATACCAGTCTTCAGCTCTGTTTCTGGCTACATGCCATGTACATGTGCTGCGGCAGTTGGTTAGCCTGCTGCAGACAACTCTCTTTGCACTCACTCTCTCACTTTCTCTTTTGGCTTTAGGAGCAATTGTAAAAAAAATCACTAACAAGTTCTTAACGTTACTTTACACTGCAACCATTGTTCACCATGACACAAGTGAGGTTGTTCAGTGCTAAGCAATATTTGTGCAGTTTTCAAAAGTTTTTTTATCATGCTGTTAGACGTCAGCTAACGAAAGAAGATACGCATATACACACACCTGTCATGGACTGGATGTTGGACATAAAACAGTCTTCTTCACAAACATATATGTACTATCATATGCAGATACAGCATATCTGTATACACAACTGAATATGCAGCAGGTAGGTCCCTCCAGCAACTTTCGTGAAATTTTACATGTATTAGAATAAGGCATGGCAGACGGGTGCCACAACAGGAAGGTAAAAAATGAGCCATTTTGTGTTTCTACATAAGTCTCAAACCAAACATGCAGAGTGTCTACAAAGCCCAGGAGTTGAACTTACTCATTCTGCTTCTTATGAAAGAGGTCCTGATGCATGGAGTCTAAGAAATTATTCATATCATCATTTCATATAATATGAGTTTCCATCTGTAACAATCCATGACTCCACCAGGACTCGTTATAACAGACTGGAAAATATTTATTCAACAGTTCAGAAGGTCTGGTTTGATGATGAGTGGTGAAATGGAAACTTCTAAGCAATAATGACTACCATTAAAATAAATGCTTCAGGTGCTTCAGGCAGAACAATGGTCCCGCAAAGAATGAATGAATCCTAAAAACGTCAACAAAAAAAAAGATGGCTACAAAGATAGCAGGTTAGAAAGGGAAACGTTCAACTAAGACAGGGCTGCTCAGTATATTTCAGCTTCATAAAAGCTAACAAATGCTGATGACTGTGGTTGAAATCTTTCTTTGTCAAATCAGGTAAAGATACTCTCGAAGTCCAGACTTGTGATATGTGTTTTTCCTTAAAGTACACACTAACATGACATTTCCAAATTTATCAAAATTGCACAAGCACTTATTTACCCCATAAAAATGTGACTGTTGTTGGACAGGACAAAAAAATTAATCTTAGTGTTTGTGCAGTAATGTGTTGACAAACTATGTCTCCAAATTCCCCAGATCTCAGTCTGATCAAGATTCTGTAGGATGTTTTGCACAAGATGATCTGATCCATGGAGGCCTCACCTCTCAACTTAAACCACTTAAAAGAGCTTCTGAGACCTTGACTGGTCAGAGCTGTTTTGGCAGCATGAGGGGGGTCTACACAATATTAGGCAGGTCGTTTTAATGACTGATTGGTACCACTGTGATCATATTAGTGCTTATTGGAGTAATAGTTGCTTTATATTCTTAATGACTTTATATATTGCTGTGTTTCATACGCCACAAATGTCGCAAAGAAAAGTGACCTGGAAAGTACAGGAGGGGTTCACGTCATCAGATGGCTGTACCTAATAGGTTAGAAGCTTGCCCTGATTGGTCAAAGAGTTACTTATGACCTGAAGTTCCCAACATAACCCACTATGGAACATCTTAGACATGTAGTATAGGTTGCCATGGTGATGTAGCTCAGTACAAAGTGAACCTTATGAACATCATAAACATTATCATGAGACAGAAAATCCAGGGGTTGGCTGAAATAAGCTTAAGGCTAGCTGGTGGAAAAAGAAGGAGAGGGAGAATAAGAGGATAGAGCCTCCTTTCCAGTAATATCAGTGTTTGTCTGTTTCTTTAGCTCAGCTTCAAATCAGGAAAAGTGGATTTATGCTGACAGTTTGACAATTCATAGCCTATAAACTTTTCTCATACCTTCAGATCAAAATACTTTGTAAACGGAATGTTTGAGCAGACAATAAAAAATGCTTTTGTGAAATCAGATCATGCTTTATTTTACAACCATTTTTAATACTACATATTGAAATGTCATTGTTTAATATATATAAATATATATATATATATATATATAAAATTTAATCAGTTTTTGTTTATAACCAAATCTCACCAGAGTTAACCATTTCGCATTCTAAAATCCCAACTAATACAGTATTCCCCTCCACTTCCCAGAAATAATGTCTGTACTTCCCTGGTATGCATGGAACCGACAGCCTAATCCAAACTGGTGTTCTCAGTGGTTGTCTGAAAAGCCAGGAAACGTTGCAGACTGTAGACTGTTGCAAGGTGTACAAATTTTACGAAATTGCCAGAATAATGAGCTTGTGCTTTCTGCTCTGTTGTGCTGAGAGCTCTTTGGTTCCCCAAGCCCCTTGTCCTCTTTTTAGAGTAAGAGCATTATTGTAGGTGACATACTGGTGGTAGCATCACATGATGCTGACAGCTGCTGCAGGCAACCTGCCCACTCACTAGCTGCCCACCGAGGAGTTCTTGACAGGCTTACTCACCAGACTCCACTCTCCACCTTTTATTCTTCGCGAGACAGTTGAAGGGTATGCGCCAGGGAAGGTAACCTGCGACATGTTACCTCAGATGTTTTAAGGCAACGTTAACACAGCGATGTAATCTCTTCCCAAATCTGGGAGGTTATGCAATCCAGACACTCTTGAAAACATTCTCTTGATGGAGGTGATGTATCTGGAAGCAACCACTGACTAAAGAAGCATTCTCCTGCCCCATAAATAGTTTTGTAAAATGTAATCAGAAGTTTTGACATCTCTGTAAAACTAAAACAAAGAAAATCACATTGTCACTGCATTCCAGTGTTCCATCAGGAGGGAGCAGAGCACAGATTAAGAGGTTTAAAACAAAATGTTATTGCATGAATGAACTTTTTCAACTTCAGTAGACATTGCCCCATAAACACTTTGTCATACATTGTAAAAGTGATAATGAAAATGCTGTGCTATTGTCTCTGCTCTACCTGTTAGTGAATCACTTGAAAAAAGATGGAGCAGAACCTGTGAAGAAAGGAGGTTAACTCTTTTATTTATGATTTTTAGACCTGTTAAGAATAATTGCATATCATCATATTAGGTATTTTAGTTCATTTACAAACTTTGTTCAAATAAAATTGTTACAATATCTGTGATATATTTGTGCTGGTTAATGAGGTTTTTTACCGTGCTGTGAGGCATGTTAGCTGATAATGGGATAATATGCACATATACATACACACTTCGGTCACATACTTACACACATGTTTAGATTTTTTACATTATATACAACATTAATACCAAACTGAAGAAACTGAATGTTAAATACAACATTAATGTCAATTAATACAACATCAATATCAAACTCAAGAAGCCTCAGAAAATATAACAAAAACCTTTTTTAAACAGTATTGGCTCTTCAGCAAATTAAACCAATCTTTTTCTGTTTAAAAGTTACTTTTATCCATGAAGGTACTGCACAAGGGGCAACACTTGCACCAATTATACAAACTATTTAAATCAAAACCTATTAATTCCAATATGGCGATGGCATCTTCTGTGCTTTCGATGATCTTTGCCTGATTTAATAGCTTTGTCATTTGCATTTTTTTACACTATAAACTTTAACATGGAGCATCATACTGCAAGTGTTAATTTTTAGACAATCAGATCGCTAGAACTGGCTCAACATCTTTATTGGATAAATCCAAAGCCAAAAAGATTTGCTTCATGCTGAGCAGTTTCACACCACATCCCTCAAGAGGAGTCGTCTGTATAGCCACTTCTTACTCATTAGGGAAATATGCATTACTAATGATGGCTCTGAGGTGGAATCTAACAAAATGTGATCAATCTTTTTCTTAGAGTTACCCTGAAAAAAGGCTTGACTCTATGCTCACAAAGGCCTGTAACTATTGATCACATGCTAAATTATGCTGTGAAACTGTAACATTGATCAAATATATTATACCATATATATATATATATATATATATATATAGTCCCATTAGTACTTAGATTAAGAATATTATAAAAATATTGGCATGTATTAGCCGTCAGTGAAATGAAAATGTAATACTTTTTCCAATCCTCCTTTATTCATTTGCTTTAGAGCTATATATCTTTGGGATATGTTGATACATGCAGATACATCAGCTCCAAGAAAAAGAATAGTGAGCCCAGTTGGCTTTTGACCCTGTGGGCATTGTATACATTACACCACTGAGAAAGAATATCAAACACTATATTACATGCAGCTCTGCCCATGTAATTTTGCACCTTTCATGTCGTTGTGGTTTGCAAACTGTTGGTAAGACTACTCGCCAATTAAGAACATGCTTTACTGAAAAAAAGCTCTGAACACAATTGATTTAAAATCTCCCATGGCAAGGCATTTTGAAGAGGCGAACCACACAGCCACAGAACTCATAGACCACAGTAAGCACACTCACAGACAAATCGATTGGAATAAATTACTCCTTCAGTACAAAAGCAGAATAGCAGGTGGAATTTTTATCTAAAAACTGAACATTCATTTGGACTTAACAAAACTCTAAATCAATCTCATTTTCTGTGTTTGTGTACAAATAGTCTAATGTAATTATGTGTTTCTTTACTCACTATAGTTGCTCTCAGCTATGGCCTTGTTCAGAAAAGCAGCCAAAATCTGAGTTTTCAGCATATCTGAATTAAACAGAACAGATTTTCTGGAGTCTGCCACCTGAAATCGGACTTTTTCGAATGTGCAGTAGGAACGAAAGGGCTGCTGATCACATGTAGCATGCAAACAGAAAACTGAAGCTTACATTTAGGTGAAATATTTCACTATGTATGCTGTAGTTTTAAAATGGCTGACTAGGTGAACTTAAAATCTCTGAATATTAATATTAGAGGCTATTAGCCTGATAGCTAATGTTTTCTGCTGACTATGTGATCCTACTCTAAAGCCATGTTTTGTTCTTGTTTTAGTTGCTAAAAAATTCAACACTTTTGAAAAATATAGCATGATCATTCTGCTAGCTAATTGTAGTTGATCAAAGTCTAAGCTTGACTGGTTTGCTAAATTTTGCCAGAAAGAGTTGGGGGATCTTCAAAGCTTGTGCCCAGGGGCCTCGTCTGTCCCTGTCTAGCATGGGCTAACAACAAAGGAACCTCAGCTCCTTTTAAAGTTATTCTCCAATTTTAGGAGACCATAAATCATTTTTAGCACTTTTTTTTGCAAATCCTTTGAAGCCAATGACTGCCTGAAATCTGAGATCCATAAACATCTAGAGATGCTATGCATCTACCCTGGTGATGATATGGGAATTGTTCCCTTCAACAGTCAAGAACTGTTCACCTTATTTTGCCCATATTTTGGTTTTCTTTCATTTGCCCTGCTGCAAGATGAACAGTCATCTGCTCTGAGGAATTTGGTTAGATCTTAGCTGCTTCAGTGCACTTCAGAGTGAATCATGATGCTGACTTTCCAATAAAGACAAATGAGGCAGTTCCAGAGCTAGACACACATGACAAAGGGTCATGGTATACTTTCATGAACTCATCCTATTTTCTCTTCACACTTTCCCATCTCAGTCTGGTGCAGGTTAATTATCAACTCATTTGCCTATAAGACTTATGTGGGCATATGTTACCTTTACGTGTTAACTTATTCTACTTTTACAATATTCTACTTTTTTCCCTTTTTTTTGATGGTTGGTTATGGTACAACTTTCAAAATGACAGGGCTGCTCCTATTTTTGATCTTTTTTCTGGTGGATATGTGGCACTAATGAGCAATCAAACATTCCAAGAATTTAACAGTCATTAAAAAAATTGATTGACCCAGTGGTGTTGCCCATCTGTCACAGACAAAAACATTGGTTTACATTGGACATCAGGACAGGGGCAGTATACTAAGGACACTGACATAGAACATACTGTATAAGGTTTTAACCCGAATCCCAGTGGCAGGGGCATATTCACCATGCTAAGAATTGCTTTTACTAGCTATGAAGTCAGTGGCAGATGTAGCCCTCTATATAAGAGCTGTTCTTGAGCTCATCTTTCATAAGAACATTTCAGTTAATTAAAATGTCAACAAGATCTGAGGACTTTGAGGACTTCATTTTATCTCTATGGTTAATAACTAATTTAGGATTTCACTGTAAGGTTTCTTTTGAATTTATACCTGTTCTGAGGAGCTATATATTTTATGGCATTAATTTCTGCTCTAGGTTCCTCATGGCTGAGGTGTGGATTATATTTCTTAAAGACAGCATGCACCTTTCATTACCAGGGCAGCAAATGACATTTTATTTGATGTGAAACGTTTGTTCAACAGAAAAAAATCCCCTATTTAAATGATTGGCAATAGGTCACTCTGACACATTATGAGAATTTTGTAATAATTTTCCAGGCTGAAATATTTGCTGAGGTTTACTGAACTTGGCTGGGGTTCAATCTGGTGCATTAAAAATGAAGTGTAATCATCTTTGATTGAACAACTATGAAATTGGCTTGCTCAGCAAATTGTAGCCATAAACGCCTTTTAAAAAGCACCACGCAGAGATCAGAGTGTTTGCTGGCATGCAGTTTTCAGAACAAGCAGCGTTTTTCAGCAGCCCCTGACAGATTTCAGATCTTTATTGAAATCACTTAATATCTGTGGGGATTCAGTTTGTCAGGACTGTGGACAGATGTCATTATTAAAGCTGCCTCGCTTGCAATGATTTCCAGATTCACTGTCAAACGTAGTTATGTCATCAAAACGTGAGAAGGGGTGGAGGGGAACTACGCATAAAATAAGACTGGTGAAGAGAAGGTGATTTTTTGCTACTTTAAATCTTCTTCATCTTTGGAATATCTTCTGAACACCTGTCTGACAACAGTGAAACCATCACACCTAGATAGATCCTCTTGATAATCTAAGATTATTGAGTTTACATTTGATTTCAGTGGTTTCTGACAAATCTTAGCTCAGAACGATGGGCTGATCCATAGGCATCTACGAGCTTCTTTCTTAATTGGCATAAATCAGTTCATGAAGTGATCAGTATGATAAATCCCCTTTTTGCCTTACAACAAAAGGCAAAATACAGATTAGTAAAAAGAAATGAGATTTCTGCCTGGTAGCACACCTCCCATCTTCCAACTGTCAGTTCACTAAGCGGATTCTCAGACAACTGAACGTAGTGTAATACTTCTGACAGCAGGGTGTGGCTCGGTGCTATTTCCAGTTAATTGGTATTTAGGGTTATAAAGGGATTTGAATTGCATCTGGCTCTGGTGTTGATTCAGTCCTTGGTCTGATTAAATATCCCAGCCTCCTGTCAGTCACAGTTGGGTTGGCATCAGTTGACTATGCAATATGTGTCTCCTGAGCTCCACTCCTTACCTCCATCTGCCATTTCCATTACAGCCAGTAAGCATGTTCAGACAGGCTACTGTAATCATTAGTTTTCTTCAAAGTCTTTCTCATCTAATTTCTTTTTCTTATACCACAGATTCCAACAATGGCCCATAGAGCCGGGACTTTGTTTGCATGCAGTGTTAGCTGGAAGCCTATACAGCCATTCCTTTAGGACAAAGTTTGAAGGATTTTGTTCTTCTTATACATATACAATGTACATTCAGACTTTCTTACTGATGCCAAAACATAATGATGTATCTCTTATGCGGAAAAAACATAATAGACTCTCAGATGGCTCCTACTTCAGGGAGCCATGATAAGGGTGTCGGAGTATATTTACATTTACATTTAGAGCATCTGGCAGACGCTCTTATAGAGAGCAACGCAACATACATGAGTGCTTTGTAACCTACAAGAAAACATGTCCTTCACACTAATAAGCCAAGGCTTAAAATTAAAAGCTGCTAGTAGATTAAGATTCTACCTGAGATGGAGTTGGTGCTTCACCAGGGCCCAATCAGATCACACACACAGAAGACAGCTTTACTTATTTTAAGTTATTTGTGATTAATATATTAGTTTAAGTTAGTTAATGACATCAACACACAGCACTGTGAAGAGGTGGGTCTTCAGTCGCCAGCAGTCTCAGTAGTTCTGATGGTCAGGGGAAGTTTGTTACACCACTGAGAAAAGTCGTGATGCACATCTTCGACCTTTGAGAAGAGGAGGGTCAAGCCGAGCTGTGCTTGATGCTCTGAGAGGGCGAGCTGAGACCTGAGGTCTGATAAGTGCTGACAGGTAAGGCGAGCGTTAGAGTTTTAATGTAATGTGAGCAGCCATAGCAAGCCAGTGAAGGGTCCGCAGTAGTGGAGTGGAGTAGATTTGGCTGCAACCCTGTGTTATACTATTATGATAAAGTGGATATCCTAAGCTATGCTAAGGTGTAACACTCTCACTGTCATGTCTTACAGTGTTCTCTGTGTTTATGTGTATTGGGAGAATTATAAAACCATTTATTCACGGTCTCCTAAACATAGTTTTGTATAGTTAATATATCTTTTGTAATCATTTTATAATTATCATATATCACTGAAATGGTTATGATTTAAAATTCAGACAATTAAAAATACATTTCCGAATTTATAGTGAACATTTTTCGATGGGGTGTTTTTTTTTTTTTCATCAATACTGTAAAGACCCTGAGGTGTCTATTAATGTAACTTCTATTTGCATAGCAGCACACAGAGAACAAAATGTTTGAACCACATATTCTTGCCTGGAGGGCAACTGGCACACAAACTGATATACTTCAACAATTCTCCTCCTCACTGGAGACAGTACAGAATAACAGAAGAGCAGTGTTGAATGCTAAATGCATTGCAAAATGTACTGAAAGTATAAGCACTTTGTAAGAGCATAACTACCAATACACTAGCATTATTATAGAATCAATAACAACTGCATTCTTGATTCTTATTCTGTTGTTTGAATGGATTCATAACTTTGTCACATTATTGTAGAAACTTGCAACTATGGACCACATTTAGTATGTCTACCGACAAAGTGAAAAGTCTCCAAGATGCTAGCAATATGAACCAATCTATGTCTAAGTCTTTTAACACAATCAGTACACTCAAATAATAAAACGTTGCATAGGGAAATAGTGATTAAGGTGTAAATCACTGTGTTCTAAAAGATATTTTGGGGAAATTCAGTGATGCACTGTAGGTTTATTATTTTATCTGTAGTTCTAGATCAGTCTTCACTGTTATTTAGTAATAATAAACTAGATATAATAGGCAAAATAATAGAGAGATGGAAGCACATAAATGTGGCCTAGACTGAAAGAAGAACCTTGGTAAGCACCATAAGCATTATTATTGACTAACCATTTATGCAACTTACCATTTTAATATTTTTTCACCTCTTTAGATACTCAGTCGATCCTCTAAGGAAAGATAGCAGGTACTGCAGTTTTAAAGATGCTTGACTGACCAAGCAATAGACTAAAAAAAACTTTCCTGATTGCATTGTTGTTAGTATACAGAGCAATATGCTTTCTCCTAAGTAGCAGCCTACTTCATACACACTTCAACAGTTCATATTCCTTAGCACTGTAAGTGTTCTAAGGCCGTATCTTATTGCAGAGTTTTTAGTGATATGAAATATCTCAAATATTGGTGAGTCACAAAGGCAGAGATACTGCATGATGAATGCGATGTGCTAAACAACATTAAAATGGACATTTGTCCAACATTACCCATATTTTGTCTATAAACCATGCTTCTCTTGCTCCAGCCATGGCTTATCCTCCCCAAGAGGTTAAGAATTCAGTTTTGTTGCATCTATAACTTGTGAAATAGTGAAGAATTGGCCCTCTTTTATGTTGGCTATAGGCCTCAACCTGGGTGCGAAATACCTGGTTCAAAATCTTTCTGTTTTCTGGCATTTGGGTGTCTCACATGTCAGTCAGACCCCCTGAGACACCGCATATTTCACATCCTGGTGGTAACCTTTATGTCCCCATTCATATTAGCAGCAACACAAAGCAGAGAAATTGTGATACACAAAGCAGAAAAATAATTATCTTTCCATCCAGCTTCATTTAACTTTGCTGTGTAAAGAGACAGTCACTCTTTGCATATTCTGTCATAGTTATTAATAGTTGTTAATGTTACTTAGCTAGCAAGTTAGCCATCTAGATCAATAGTTTTTCCAAATGTAGTTTTTCAAACCTGAAGTAAAAATTATTCACTTAAGAAACGTTACATTCTTGATAGATTCTGATCTGTAGTCTGTTCTCTTGAGCTGTTAGCACATGAAATATGCTAATACTAGTATATTATTACATAATACTTGCATTTGCAAAGGCCAGATTGCAATGGCTAGACAATTAGTTCAGAGTATGTCTCAACTGGCAGGTCTTTTGAGTTCTTCCTGGTATGTAGAGGTTAGAATGGGTGCCCAAAGCTCCCTGATGTGCGTTTAGATTGAAGGCTAACCCCTCTGGTCTAATCCCACAGAAGAGCTGCTGTAGCACAAATGTCTGAAAAAGTTCATGCTGGCCAAGATAGAAAGGTGTCAGAACAAAGAATGCATCACAGTGTGGGCTGGGTAGCCGTAGACTGGTCAGAGTGCTCATGCTAACCCTTTTCCTTGGCCATAAGTGCCTTCAATGGGCACGTGAGCTTCAGAAGTGGACTATGGAGCAATGGAAGAAGGTGGCCTGGTCTGGTATATATTAGACAGTAATGGTAAGTGAACTACATACCCCACCCCCAAGAAAGCACTGTGATACCACCTGATCACTTTCCCTTTTTTTCAAACAGACAACTTTGCCCAAAACATATTTTTGTTTTTGTTCCTTGTGTAAATATTAGTGCTCTTAATTATTTTATGTATAGTTTTGTGCACATTTAGGTTTGGTTTACTGGACAGGAATTAAACCTACTTAATTCAATTTTCCTTTCAGTGGAGAATCTACATTCAGAATGCTGTGCTGTCTAGGACTAGGCTTAAACCTTGTCCAAGAAGCTGACCAGTAATGTTTGCATTTTATAATACTTGTTTCAACTTGGTCTTTCAGAAAGAGAGCGTGTTTGATGCTGATGGATATAACGAAATATAAACCTTGGTTGGCGGGCTGCACAATCCACTCGCCAGCCCACAAAGACATTACTCTCACAACCATGAGGCTGGAGGAAGTTCTGCATCAGCCATCCTTGACTCGGGTAGCGGTATCACACTTGTTCGTCCCTCCTCACTTCCCCCAGAGACCCAGCCTTGTGGAAGCCTGACTGTTTCATGTGTCCATGGGGACGAATGGGAGGTGCCGTCGCGGAGCTGATTCAGGAGCTTCCTGTGCCTCTGCTGGTTTTAACGGGACAGGCTGGGCTTCTCCCAACAATAACAGGACGAACGGGGACTCTGGAGATGGGACCCCACCATTGGACCAGGGGACCCCCTTCGTTCATATTTTTGATATTGTTTCCTGATATTTGTTTATGTAAATGCGCACTCAGCAGAATGCATCATTAATTAAATTATGTGAAAATATACGAAATATTTTGGCCTCTCACAACTCACCTCTATGATGTTATATGTAATATTTTAAAAAATATGCTGTATTAAGTATTATAGATTTGTCACACAGTCACTTTAATAGGTAATGTTTTACACAAAATAAGAAGGATTTGTATAAACACAGTGCATATATTCGAAACAAATTTTGGCAGTACTAAGATGACCATTCTTTCCTGATTAACCTAGAAGTGAATACCAGCTTTGCTCAAAATGTCTTTTTTTAGCACAGTGTCCTTCCAAAAGAGTCTGGATTGAAATGAGAAAATGAAGAATGCTTTTAAGTAAGATGATGCAATGTGGTTTAAAACTGAAATCACAAAGCCTGAGGTCTTGAAGGTTAGCAAGTCTACTCTGCATGCTTCTGATGGGTTTCTTTTTGAAATGGTCTCCGCCTACATAATTTCACAAACCGAACCAGATTGCCCAGTGCCTGACAGTATCCGACTGCTCGAACCTAGTTAATCACCACTCTGCATTTAAATTTTAAACTTCATTCCTTGCTCATCTTCAAAGTACGACGACAATTAGATCCTCAGACATGTCACTCAAGTCAAAATTAGCTGTCTGGTGAAAAATCAATGTCTGCTAACCTGTCTCTCAACCAGCTCAATTAGGCAGAGTTCTAAGGTTTGGAAGGAATATTACAGGTGAGTTTGAAAACCTTGATCTCTTCCGCTGCACTTTCTTTCTGTCCTTTTTTTCCTCTGCGATTCCTAAGGCTTGCTAAAATTTTATGAAACATTTGTGCATGATAAAACTATTACATAATGAATTTGACAGCCTGTTTTAAGGGTGTACAGAGTGCAATACACAGAATACAGTTTGATGTTTGATGACTCAAAGTTGCCTTGAGCCAGTCGTGCAGGAAGGTGTAACCTAGGATGAGGAAATGCGGGCATTTACATGTTATGAAAATGGCAACATTTTTCTACTGCAGCTTCTTCCCTCTATCCACCACCTTCTCTCTCTGGCCACTGCATCTGAAATAGATAGCAATGGATACAGATTTCAGCAAGTAAAATATCTGCACTTATCGGCACCATATCTGGCTTCTCTTTAAGAGGAAATGTTTTGAGTAATAACATATTGACCAGTACCATAGCCAACACTTCACCCTAGCTCTGAAAATGAGTCCAAACTGACAGAAAAAAAACTGTAGGAACCAATGCAGCATTCAGAAATGTGACTGATTGCAAATGCTTGCCTGTTGTTATCTGTCATTAGTATTACATACCCCTAAACAGAACGTGATGTTGGAAAATATCAGAAATCTTTCAGATAACAGGGGCAAGTAGCTGGCTTGCTGACTGTATGTAAGTTTCTTAGTGAAATGTTGTTTTTTCTAAGCATTCTTTGGCAGACTGAGTCCTGTTCTTCCATCCTCAGTGTAAGCTGACAAAGTTCTGCCTGATTTAACTTTGATTATGTTTGCTCTCTGGATGATGATTGCAACAAACCTACATCATATTGGAAAATTAGTGCATTCATTAGAAGAGCCAGTGGTTACAAGAGTCGTGCCATGCAGGAAGCTTGTGAGTGTTATAAATCCCAAGTTCTAAGGTTTGGATGGAATATTACACTTGAGTTTGAAAATCTTGATCTCTTTCGCTGCACTTTCTTTCTCTCCTTTTTTTCCTCTGCAATTCCTAAGGCTTGCTAAACTTCTATGAAACATTTGTGCATGATCACACTTTTACGTAATGAATTTGACAGCCTGTTTTAAGAGTATATAGAGTGCAATACACACAGCATACAGCAGCCTGACCACTTAGTGTGTCTAATGCCAGTGGTACATTTTAAAGAAGTATTAAAGTATTAAAGAAAATTTTAGGTAAGAAAATGTTAAATATATGTATGTTACAGATATGTCATTTGATATGTATGTGTATGTATACATATACACAGTATACGTAAGTGTTTGTGTCTGTGTTTTTCTACTCAGAATGTTAGAATATATAACCCCAAACCAGAAAAAGTTGGGACAGTATGGAAAATGCAAACAAACAAACAAAACAAAAAAAAACACAGTTATTCTTAAATGTATTTTGACTTTTATTTCATTGTACACAGTATCATCTTTTGCCTCATCAACATTTCATTTTTTAATATACATCCATTCCTACATTTCAGGCCTGCACCACTTTCCAAAAAAGGCTGGGATGATAAAGCATTTGCCACTTTGTAATGCTGCCATTCCTTCTCATAACACATAAAAGATGTTTTGGTACTGAGGATACCAAGCGATTAAGTATTTCAGGTGTTACTCTGTGCCATTCTTCCTGCAAACACATCTTGAGGTGTGCAACAGTGCGGAGTTGTTGTTGTCATATTTTTCATTTAAAAATTTTCCACATATTCTCCGTTGGATACGGGTCAGGACTGCAGGGCAGTCAAGTATCCGAACTTCCACAGCCATGTCTTTGTAATGTGTGAGAAAAGTGGTTGTGCATTGTATTGTTGAAAAATGCACGGACAGCCCTGGAACAGATGTCGTCTTGAAGGCACAAGATGTTCTAAAATCTCAATGTACTTTTCTGCATTAATGCTGCCATCATAGAAGTATAAATTACCTCAGCCAAGGGCACTTACACAACCCGATACCATGACTTGCTGATAACAGTCTCGTCTCTGGTCCGGAGCACACGGCATCCATTTCTTCCAAAAATGGTGTGGAATACTGATTTGTCTGACCACAAAACACATTTCCACTGTGTGATGGTCCGTCCAAGATGCCTCCAAGCCAAGAGAAGTCGACAGCACATCTGGACATGGTTAATATAAGGCTTCTTTTTTGCACAGTAAAGTTTTAAGTGGCATTTGTGAGCGTAACTCCGTACTGTAGCGCTTGACAAAGGTTTGCCAACGTGCCCTTGCCCTTTACACACTGAAATTCCTGCAGTGTGTAAAGGGAAGAGAAATATGCAAATCTCTTCCAATCTTTCTGTGAGGAACATTGTTTTTAAACATTTCAATAATTTTCTTATGAATGTGTTGACAAATTAGAGATCCTCTGCCCATCTTTGCTAATCAAAGACTCAGTCTTTTGTGGATACTGCTTTTGTATGTGGAGACTGCTCATGATTACAATCCTGCTGACATCAACCTGTTTGAAATCACATCATTAGTTTATTATTATTGTTTTTTTTACCTCATTATTAGCCCTAAATTGCCCTGTCACAACTACTGTTTGGAATGTGTTACAGGCCTGAAATGCAGAAATGAATGTATATTAACAAATGAAATGAAGTTGACCAGACGAAACATAAATATCTTGGGTTCATACTGTCTGCAGTGAAATAAACGTCAAACTAATAAAAATAACTTTTTTAAAGATTTTTTTCTTTGCCTTTTCCACTCCGAAGTAACAATCACTGAAAGAGGTTTTACAGTTATCACTTAGTTATCAATTATCATTTCCATATGTGTGTTCTCTTTAAACTTGGCCCAACCAGCCGCCAGAATAGGAACTCTGATCTAGCCTGTGTGGATTTTTGGGTTAGGGTTCAGCACATACTGATTCAGTTCCTCAGTTAATTATTAGTTTAAACAGGTGTTAAAGCCAAGAAAAATCAAAAAACTGTGCTGAACTCTGGCCATCCAGGAGGGGTGCTGGGCACACAGCCACACCAAAATGTTTAACACATCCCAAGAAAGACTCAGGATATTGAGGTTATTCTCTATTAAGAAGTCATTCTCTGTAAACCCTGACCAGACAAGGGGAGGTCAATAGCGAGATTTGATCTTGTTAAATTACTTATCTCCCAACATAATTTGAGTATATAAGACTAGAGTGGTTGATCAATACATGTTCACACCATGGCAAGATGTTGCAGCATCGGTTCTAACCTTCTGAGCAGTCTATCAGTTCTCTGATAGAAAGTTCCTTAAATACAGCAATGTATCAAAGTATTTTCAATGCTTTCATTTTAAATGCTAAACTAACCTAACTAACCTCAGTTTTTAATATGAAGTCTAGGCATAGCCAGCCTAGGAAATATTATTTCTGTTATTGCTTTAATGAATGAATTCATGAATTAATCGCAGATGGAGAGGATCTGTTTTAGCCTTTCAATAATCCAAGACTGGATTTTTTAGGTCTGCATACCAATGCAGAAGTGAACTATGTGTTACGGGATGTTTGATGACTCAAAGTTGCCTTGAGCCAGTCGTGCAGGAAGGTGTAACCTAGGATGAGGAAATGCGGGCATTTACATGTTATGAAAATGGCAACATTTTTCTACTGCAGCTTCTTCCCTCTATCCACCACCTTCTCTCTCTGGCCACTGCATCTGAAATAGATAGCAATGGATACAGATTTCAGCAAGTAAAATATCTGCACTTATCGGCACCATATCTGGCTTCTCTTTAAGAGGAAATGTTTTGAGTAATAACATATTGACCAGTACCATAGCCAACACTTCACCCTAGCTCTGAAAATGAGTCCAAACTGACAGAAAAAAAACTGTAGGAACCAATGCAGCATTCAGAAATGTGACTGATTGCAAATGCTTGCCTGTTGTTATCTGTCATTAGTATTACATACCCCTAAACAGAACGTGATGTTGGAAAATATCAGAAATCTTTCAGATAACAGGGGCAAGTAGCTGGCTTGCTGACTGTATGTAAGTTTCTTAGTGAAATGTTGTTTTTTCTAAGCATTCTTTGGCAGACTGAGTCCTGTTCTTCCATCCTCAGTGTAAGCTGACAAAGTTCTGCCTGATTTAACTTTGATTATGTTTGCTCTCTGGATGATGATTGCAACAAACCTACATCATATTGGAAAATTAGTGCATTCATTAGAAGAGCCAGTGGTTACAAGAGTCGTGCCATGTAGGTAGCATGTAAGTGTTTTAAGTCCCAAGCATGAAACCTTTAGGACAGATTACATTTACCTGTAAAGACAGGATTAAAGAGATGAGACAGAAATGTAGCCATTGTTCTCAAATGCCTCTCAGATCTCAGTTTATTGAACAACTTTAACAGAAATCTCCCTTTTTCAGCACTTCACGTATTACGATGCAATATAAACAATAAAGATGTACGGCTTCATATTTCCAACTTCTGTAACATACCAACAAGTTTAGGATTTCATGCTGTCCCAGTCTCTTTTATCGTTTCACTAGAGTATGTTAATAGGAGTTAAACATGTCCTAATCTGAGATATAACTCTCCAAATATGCAACTTCACATCATGTAATCACATTTTTGATCGCAAAACAGTAATGTTTACTTTGTGATGGTGTCTTTGGTAGTGGGAGTAGAGGGAGATCTACTGGTAAATTGTTAACTAAATGCACCATAGTCCAGTGTAAAATATGAGGCTTAATGTCATCATTTTCAGGAACTGAGCTGTCCTGTATTTGTACTTTTCCCATGTGAACTGTTTCTTTCCCAGTAAGAACGCAGTTTACCAGGTACCCATCTGGTTCAATCAGATTAATCACTTTTGGGGCAGCTGGTGGCCTAGTGGTTAGGGACTTGCCCCTGCGATCAGAAAGTTGTGGGTTCGAATCCCAGGCTTGCTAGTGGCACCACTGAAGTACCCTTGAGCAAAGAACTGTCCCCACGCACTGCTCCCCTGGCGCCCTCCATTGGTGGCAGCCCATTCCTTCACTTGGTAAATGAGTTAAATGCAGAAAAAAATTTCACATTGTTCACACTGTGCTATGGTGTTGTGTGTTCACGTGTGACTTTAAGGGGCCACTTCACTTTAATTTCATACCAAATACACACTCATCTTGCTGCCAGAGCACTCCCCTCAATTATTTGCCATAGTGCTCCTTCCTATGGGCACTAGAACACTGTCCATTTTCAGATGCTATTCGGTAAGCTTCAGACATTTCTTCTTCCAACTCTCAGCATATCCCTTTGTACCTTAAGTCTCCTCATCCATTGCCAGATGGAACAGAAGATCAACTGGGAGGCAGGGATGTCATCCATATAATTGAAAGAATGGTGAGAATCCAGTCGCTTTGTGTCATGTACAGTTGTAAGCATGCACAATCTGTGGTAGGTGTTTCTTCTTTGTCTCCTCTAATGTTCTCATCATCTGTAGCAGAGTTCTGTTGAATCATTCTGCAGGGTTATATAGTGCGAGGTAAGGTAACATCCTCAACTGCCCCACACCCGTCAGTTTCTGCAGTTTCCGTCATGTCCTGAATAGTTTGTTTTTGAACTCACAACCCTGATCATGGTGCAGCCTTGCCAGAAGTCTGAATCAAAAAATAAAGTAATTGAATATTCTTTCTGTGGCTGTTCTTGCAGACTTATCCTCGGTTGCATACATCTGTGCAAACCTCGTAAAATGGTCGACCACAAAAAGAGCATATGCATTTATAAAATATATGGATGTGTGTTTGTGTGTGTATCTGTATGTATGTGTGTATGTATGTATGTGTATGTATATATATGGCTTCTGGGCACGTGGGGCTCGGGTCACGCGTTCTGTCTGCGCCTGCGCCCCCGCTCCTGGCGGGTACACTGTCGCTGCTGGCCGTTGGGGGCTCCTATCCCGCGGTTGCGGGGGGCCCATGTCTGGGGCCCTCCCCCTCCGCCTCTTGGGGCTGGCGCATGGCCTCTCCTGCGGCGTGCGGCCGGGGTCCCCCAGCCTCCAGTGGGGCTGCTGGGTCCCTGCGGCCTCCGGGGCTTCCTCGTGGTTGTGGCCCCTCGCCCTCATTACAAAACATTCCAAGACAAACTCGGACACTACATGCGCACACACGTGTACACATAGGCATACACATAGAAGGTTAGACGCATACGTGGCCGCACATGCACATGGTTATACACACACACACACACACGTGTACACACGCACACACATACACACAGAGGTACACATGCACACACATACACACTCGCGCATACACATATGCATACATATAGGTAGTCAGGGGCACACGTGCACGCACATACACACGCACATGCACACACTCATACATACATATACACACATGCACACACACATGCACACACATCCACTCACACACGCACACATATACACACACACATAGTTATACCCACACACAACAACACATATACACACATGTGGATCTCTTCTTTGTCTCTCCCTTTTTCTATCTCTCACTTTTTCTCTCTGTCTGTTGTCTCCTTTCCTTTTCTCCATCTCTTTTCTTTCTCTGTGTTCTCTCCCCCTGTCTGATCTAGCTTAATTATAAAAAAAATTACAAAAAAATCAAATGAATAAATAAATAAAGACAAAATTTCAAGTAACAAGAGGGGCTTATACTGAACCGTTAAAGCTCCACTTGGCAAAACAAAAGGTGTCCGGCACTTCATAGCATCCAGCTTCACATTCTGCCTGCTAAACTGCCGGACATGACAGGGGAAAAAAAAAAAAAAAAGAGCATATGCCTTTACTGGGTTCCAGGTGTAGGAAGTCAATTCACACCAGCTCAGCGGCAAAATTGGTGGTGATGCTACTCATAGATGCTTGTACATTTGTGGTTGGCTTCTTTTGGTTAAGACAGAGGCATAAAAGGCCTTTTCATAAAAGGCCAGTAGAAACATTCTCTGGCCAGGGCAGCCCTTTCAACGGCCACATGTCCCATGTCATCATGCAAATGTTTGAAGACCATATTCATGTACTGGACAGGAAGTACAAACTGCTGGAGATCACTGGTCCTCTGAGATAGCAGTCTATTTTTGATACAAAAGTTACCACACTTGTGCATTAGCCATTTGGTCACACCCCAATTACCTTGCTTCAGGTCATTCGTAAGTTTGTCATATTTCTCCTAGAGTGCTACCACTGGGCCAATTAGTGAATCTAACTCTTGTGCACTGACCAGTTCATCATAGTCAAAAGTTTTGTGCTCTGTCGGTCTCTCTGGTCAACCCCTCTGCACCTGGAGGCACGGCTATCCACATCAAGAGGGCATCAGGATAAGGTGTCTGTGTCTATGTTCGTCTTTCCAGGTCTGTACTGAACCAGAAGTCAGACAGTTTGTCAATCCATCTATGTCCCACAGCATTTAACTTGGCTGTACTAAACACGTAAATTAAGGGATTATTACATGAGACAGAAACGTGGCTGGCATTCTCGAATGCCGCTCTGAGAGTAGATTATGTGAGATTAGTAGATACATTCAGCACAGCCAATTGCAGTACAGGCTCCTATTGGTCACCACAGGATAGGCAGACACACTCAAATTCCAAATTACAACTCAAAATTTGAATATGTAAGATAAATATTTAAATTGCAGATAAAAAAAATTAAAAAAGTTGTAAACAAAACTAT
>JBBPCZ010000115.1:14804927-14820232 GCA_037974445.1 Brycinus macrolepidotus | reverse complement strand
AACAGGGATGACAGCTTAGCCACCATTCTCCTGTCACTCACCACCTCCACTGGGTCCAGAGGGCACCCTAGAACAGAGCTGGCCCTCCGGATCAGTCTGTTCAGTCTCTTTCTGTCCCCAGCAGAGATGCTGCTGCCCAATTAAAACCAAGATTATGTTGTTAAAAAATAATGAATCAAAGACTCACATACATGATGTAGAAAGTCAGTATGGAGTGTGATATACTACAAAATCTCCTTAAAGGCTCATATAACATGCAAAGTTGGCAAGAAGCATTTCGGGAAAAACAAAGCACATTCTGAATTATAGAAAGTTACACATTCTGTACAGTTCACATGTGTTACTGTAGAGTTCGGATGTATTAAATTACTGTCTAGAAAATTACTATGAATTGTGAATTACTGTCATACAAAAGCACATTATACTCATTATACATCCTACAAAAAAAGCCATAAAGACAGAAAACAATGCAGGATTTTACTGCTTACAGTAACATTGTTTTATAGACACATGCTCTGAAATTCATGGATCTGGTAGAAGTTAGGACTGCACAAATAATGTACAAAGCAAGAAATTGTATTTACAGGGAATTATTCAAAAATGTTCATATAAGGGGGGGGGGGGGTGGTGGAGGATTGGGGGCTGACTTTTAAAACTGGTACAAACACATTTTTGTTTCAAATTCAAATTCAGAGTATGAGTGCATTAATTGGGGGTCTTTGTGGAATGGTCTTGATGTAGAACTCAAGCACAAAAAAAAATAAACAGTTTAATAGGATGTACAAAGTATTTATTTTTCAGAGGCTGAGAGGTACAGAGATGAGGAAGGGATGTTTTTGTCTGAAGAAAGTGGTGCTGCTGATATTGTTGTTATATCCTGTTTCTTTCTGTGAGAACTGGGCTATGCTTGAAATGCACCTGCACATTGATTATGCAGGCAAAATGAAGAGAAACATTTAGGTAATTATTGAAGTTGTGTGTGATGGACACTGCGGTGGATAGATGTACTGGCCATGATTAACATCAAGTACATTTTGATGAAATGATGGACCAGATAAGTGATTTACGTCTTGTAATATTTATTTTGTTGTTTATTGATATTTTGCTGTTTATGTTTACTGCCCTTTCTGTGACTGTCACTTAGCACTGGTCACTTAGCAGCTAAATTCTAAGCGCACTGTTTTTCTGAACAGATTAATAAAAATGTGAACCATTTTGAAAGGGTCAAATTATGCTTGGGCGGGCGTCCATACACCTGGGCACACTGCCGAATTATAACCAGAGTGTGAGAAACACCAGGTGAAGAACAGCCATCTCACCGTTTTTCAGGCATCACTGGTTGACAGCATCAAATCTCAAGAGCATATCTGATTAATCAGTCCATATTAAAACACGGACTGAGGATTTTCTTTTCTAAAAGGTAAATTTTTTCCACAAGTTAAAAGGATTTGTTTCAGTAAAACCAGACAGAACATTAAGAATAATGACTATTACTTGATAGCAGGTGGAATGGAATGCATTTCATAACAAAACATGAAAGCCGATGATGGCCTCTCTGCTGGAAAACGGCAGTGACATTTTTAAATCATGAATAGCAGATCTGTGTTCAGTCCCTGTTAATTAGGCAGATTAAATTTGAATTTATTAGTGGACCTTTAACTGCAGTTATTTGTCTCATCACTCTGATGGTCCAGAGAGACCATTATCTTGGCTGTGTCCAACTAAACTGATGGCCAGAGTTCTCTATTTGGGCACCATAGAGTCACAGTCAGTGGCATGTAGTGCAAATAAATCAATATAGTTGACATTACCATTTATAGCATGACTAGCCTCGGTTCCCCAGCGGCAGTGCTACTGAAATCAGATCAGCTCTCAGATTTCAGGACCGGGAGCATAATTCACATTTTATTCCTAGCGAATCATCCGTAGAAACGTGACCCCAGAAGGAATTTTCTGCCGTTATCCTTTGCACGAACCAGTCTGACTCGCTCCACTTACTTCCTCAGGGAAAGTTCAAAGAATCCAGACATTATTGCAGAACTCTGTATCATTTGAGTATCAATGGGCTGTAATGAAATTTGTCCTGCATATCTGCTGAGCTGATTTTTTTTTCTATCCCCGTCTGTGATGAACAGCAGCTTATGTGTGACGCTCCAATTTAGGCAATATGATTCAGGCTTGTGATCTGTGTTTTCACTAATCAATATTTGATGATGCTGCTTTCAGGCAAAATCACTGACTTATTCTGCCTATTGTAATTCCTTCTCCATGAAACATGGAACAGCATAAAATTATCCTTCAGCATGTCTCTCAACATCAATTTTTTTTTTTTTTTTTTTTAGGTATATAGACTGTTGGAATGTATTTCAATCAAGCTTTTAGGGAGAGTCTGAACAAATGATTGTCCCCAGTGCTTTAAATACTTCACATTTTATTTAACATCTGACAGCTCTAGCGTCCCCACAGATTTTCCTTTTTTTCTAGTCTTTGAATTTGAGGAAGATTCAAAGAGTTATTGGCATTACTCAGATTACTCAAAGAAAAAAAATTGTTAATTTAATTCACTGACAATTATGAGTTGGCAACGTTATGATTTTAAACAAACTTATGTGTGACAGCCAAAGTGATGAGACTTATCACGCGTTATGGTGTTCTTGTGTTTACAAGGTACTTAGAAATGTAATGATTTCAATATGAATGTGTTTGCATGGCCATACTTAAGTGCATCATATTCCAGTTGCTCTTACCGTGAACATTTTTGCATTTTGTCCACTTGAATGCTCCATATCCTCCTCCGTGTTCGACTTTGTAGGTCTACAAGAAAATCTTTACGAGCCTAATGTTTTTTTTTTTTTTCCTCATGATTTATGTGGTGAATTGTAGGACTTTATATTATACTGACTTCCTTTTCTCATCCAGTTCTCTAACTACTGACTCTGGCTCATAAAATTCATTTGGAAGCAGCTCTCCATGTTTGGAAACATGTTTAGAGTGAGCTCAACCACTGTATACTGGTATTTATTGCCTTTAGAACTGTTCCAACAAACCTCAAATCCCTTCTCTCAAAAACTACTGGAATTCCTCCTAGTGAAAAAATGCAAGTGAATTATCCAAAATCTGTTCTTTTTGGAGACAGCCGTGCTTTCTTTACATTGTGTTGCAGTTCTTTCATCTTTGGCCCAAGAGAACTGTAAGGAACTAGAGCAAGCTTCCGGGCACTGGGCCGGAGCCCTTCCAAAACACTTTGCTAATAGGTGCAGAATGGCAGGCCTCCAATGATGGCCTCCAGGGTTTCCCCTACCACTGTCTTGGAAGCATGGACCACTTCTGTGAAATCAACTTTTGTAGTTATGGACCAGAAAACATCAGTTTAAAAGTATAAAACTGTATACACTAAATGGAGAAAAGTATTGGAAGGATTCTTAATTCTTCTTAATTATTCTAAAGAATTCTTGAAATCACTTTTTTCAATCATCCCCATTGCCACATGTGTATAAAATCAAGCATACCAAGACATTTTGGACAACGCATGTGCCTCAGTGCACAAAGCAAGCTCCATAAAGACATGGTTGGAGCTCAACCCCATCCAACACCTTTGGGATGAACTGGAACGGAGATTGCGAGCCAGGCCTTCTCATTAAAATATCAGTGCCTGACCTCATAAATGCTGTACAGAATGAATGGGCACAAATTCCCACAGAAACTCCAAAATCTTGTGGAAAGCCTTACAAGAAGAGTGGAAGCTATAATAGCTGCAAATTTGAATACATTGTCATTAAAATCCCTGTTGTTCAGGCGTCCCATAACGTTTGTCCATATAGTGTATGTTCTGAGGTTTGGAAAATGATACAAGCAAATCACAAGTGCTCCACTTCCATAGTTCATTGATTTTGTGAAAGTTCCATTTGCTTTTTTTGCTTTATAGGCAACATTTCACATCACATTGCAAGGTCTGGGCAATGGATTGAATATTTGCTATACTCTATACATTTGTTTCATATCACAGTGGTAATGTTCATGTTAAGCGGGCTATTGAGCTTCCTGGAGACTGGCATTTGTAACAGTCTCGTGATACCTCCTTGTCTCACATGAACGTGCTAAGCCTCATTAGCTTAGCTAGAGATTAAAGAAAAAAAACAGCATCCTATGCAGTTCAAAGAATGCATGACCGACACTGTTATGCTCCATTCTTTCTTGTGCTCCTTATGTTAATGTATTTCTTATTACAGTAAACATTTTGAATGCACTTGGTAACAGTATGTTCGCATTTAAGTTTAGTTGCTTCTGATAAATTCTTGTGTAGTCCAAATGTAGTTTTTTTTCTGATTTTTTTTACAATCTTTCCATTAATGCCTGGCCTAGACAGGATTTTAAAAATTAAATTTAACTGAAGTTAAACTCAAGAGAGAAGTGATGATTTTAGCTGGGGGTTTTTTTTTCCCTTGATTGTTGTTAGTCATTAAAGTCCCCTCACTACATACCAATACTCAAAATGAAACACCACTCACTTTTTAGATTATGCTCACAAACAAGAGTCCTGAACAGTGGGTCCAGTGGGTTCTCAAAATCTAACAGATTACTCACAAATTAGTGTGACTTTAGATTGAACAAACACATCAGAGTTTCTGGTCTGGTGGTGCATGCTTTTTGCACAGACCAGACCAAGTGGAAGAAAAATATTGGCAATGAGTTGTTGCAACAGCATGAATAAGTTAATGCTCCTTGTCTGTAATCCATCTAGCCCTAATTTAGCCAGCATGCTCAGAACTCTGTGTCCACCCCACACTATAGGACACCGAGTTGTAAATATTGAACATGTTTAATATTTAACATTCACTGTCAGGGTGGCCTTGACTGGACAAGGGAGTAGGATGGAGAGGTAAAGATTGGATTATAGACACCCTACACCACAGAATAATCTGGAAAGATAATCATGTAAGATCACTCTGATGTCGGGAGACCTTTTGCAATTGTCAGGTGGGGCAAATCGGCCCTCAAAATCTGCCTGATTATCCCATAAAGTGGACCAGGCATAAGCCCAAGCCATTTCAGATTTGATTTTTTTTATTTCAAACATACCCGTCACTAAAAGGCTTAAAAAATTGAACCATATCGATCAGCCCTGTCCCTTTGCTTCTGCTATGTGTGTCCACAGACTGACATTACATTTGAGTCACAGCAAGAGTATTTATTTATATGGGGTAATTTCGGACATCTTTGTCTGCAGAGGCATCTTGTATACACACTGATTACTGTGAATAATTGAGTTATTGTAACATTTTGATTAAACATTTGTGTGCTTTGAGAGGCTTCCCTAATTACTGGACTTGAATTATTTTTATAGACAAGACAGTATGATGCTGTGAAATCCAGTCTTCCTGTTGCTAATTAAATGTAAACTAAAATAATTCTGGTTAGTTGACCACTTGATTGAAGTAGTTCAGTATTCCACACTGAAATAAATAAGAGATACATTTTCCCAGTGTTTTGACGTAATTGATAAATCAGTCTTTTCATTTATTCAGGTCAGTTGCATGCTAGTTAGCATGTGCTATGTAGACTATACAGTGGTGAAGAATATCATTGTACTGTCACACATCTCCCTGATGTAGATTTATTTCTACAGCTGTTTTTCTAACGTCTATTTATTTCTAAGCACCCCATCTTTTGACCTTCAGCATCCATAGTAATCAAGCAATCAAGCCTGATTTGAAATAATTCCTTTAATGATCATTATGAGGGCTCATTGTTGGACTGGACTGGGTAGACAGTTTTTAGTTAAATACAAACTGACTGATTCTGTTTTGCTGAGAGAGTCAAGGCCTAACACCTTCTTTTCCTAAATTAACCTCATGAATAACAACATTAGATTTGTTTTTTTAGACACTGTTTCAAGACTGTGCTCTTAAAAATATAACACCAGAGATGGTTTCACCACTTTAACACTGATAATTATGAGAGAGAGAGAGAGATGGAGAGAGGGAGCCTATGAATTACAGTATATCATTTTTTGTCTTCACTAATTTTACAGCATGCACAACAGTTTGTTTTGTTTGAATTATAAAAAGAAATTGGTCCTGTCATATTTTGTAGGTTTACTGTAGCATATTACATATTCCAAACCGTGTAGTAACACATATTGATGCCTTTTGTTGATGCAGTCCACTAATTTCAATGTTGATTGAAGTCTGCAGAATAAAAAATCCATAATCAGTTAAATGGAATGAGTGATGATGTGTGATGGTTCAAAGCAAAAGCCTTTGGCGTATCGTGGAGTTTAAAACTCCCAACAGACAAGGAATATGTTTGTCCTCTCCTTTCCAGGTGACACCTCTGTTATCTCTTACTCCTAATGCAGTATCATTTTTATTCCCTGAATGTGATCAGTTATTTGGCTACTGAACTGGAATCAACATATAATGTTGTCAAATATATTCGCATTGTCGTTGTTGCCGTTTCTTTAAACATCATTCAAATATACCATTGCCAATTTGTGTTGAATGACTAAGAGTGGGCTATTATGGTAAACATATAATATCACAGTACTTCCAGAAAAAAGAACATTTAAAAATACTATAAAAATGTTGTGTTTTGCACATTGCACTGAAATTAATCAATTTAAACAGGATTAATTATTCTCTGTTTGTAAAAACAATATAATAAGTACTCTTACTGCTCAGCTGAAATTTGTAGATATTATATTTTGGCTTAAACTTTGTTGCACATCTGTGTGATGTGAAAATCACTACTGCAAATAACAGGAACTGTTGTAAAAATGGATATGCATTAATATATTCTATTGATATAAGAATCTCAATTTTTTGGGCACTTTAAGAATAGCTATTATTGTATATGTAAACATGTACACAAAATTAAAACCACTGACAGTTGACACTGAAAGTAAATAACATTGATTATCTCGCCTGTCAAGGAGTGGGATATTTTAGGCAGCAAGCAAACAGTCATTTCTTGAAGCTGATGTGTTGAAAGCAGGAATAATGGGCAAGCGCAAAAATCTGAGTAACTTTAACAAGGGCTAAATTGTGATGGCTAGATGACTGGGTCAGAGCATCTCCTGGCAGGGGAGATACCGTGATCAGGAAGGTGGCTCAGCCATTACACTCCGGCTGTGCTGACCCCTGCGAATTCCCCAAATGTGGGAATCTTGACTGCATAATTTCTGATAGTGGGGGACTGCGTTCGCACTCTCCCCTGAATTTATTAATTTATTTGTTTTGGGGGGGGGGGGCAGCTGGTGGCCTAGTGGTTTGGGTGTTGCCCCTGCGATCAGAAGGTCATGGGTTTGAATCCCAGGACTGCTAGGGGCACCACTGAGGAACCCTTGAGCAAGGTACCGTCCCCACACACACTGCTCCGATGGCGGCTCCGCGTCCTTGCCTCATTATATACACACATATATATGTGTGTACACACTATACAGTTTCTCTGTTTATAGTGTACTATACACATTTCATTTAAAAGTACATTTCTATTTTTATTTTATGTGTTTATTTTGTATTGAAGCTGCTTTTAACACCCTAATTTCCTTTTGTAGGTTAAGTGTTTTGTCTTATAATCATTAATGTGATATTTTACATTTCAAATGATTATCAGTGAAGTGTTTCTGTGCATTTTTAGCTAATGACTACTCTGATTTTTTTAAGTTTTAACATCAGTTTGGTCAAAATAAGGCATGTATTGGTTTGACGGAATTATTTTTGTCTTAAAGAAACATTTTCTTAAGCTTTCTCAATGTTTTCTCCCTTTATGTTAATTCTTTTTGGCATGATTAGAGTACCAAGGGGCAGACATAGATGCACAGGGCTAGGTTTTATTTAAAAAAAAAAAAAAAACGGAATGAAGGGCAAAATAGAGGCCAAATAAGGAACTGCCAGGCTTGCGTTCGCTACAGTGGATGCCTGGAGGAAAAGGCTGATCACTGAGTAGAGTCATAACGGAATACTTACAACTCTGTGAGGTACACGAAGGGTAGATCCGAGCGCTCGCTAGGAAACAGAGTGTGGTCAGAAGCACTGGATGAAACAGACACAGAGGTGAGCACAAACCTATAAAAAACAAACCTGAAACACACACTGACGCACACAGATACACAAGGGATGAGGGAGACCGGACAGAGACCTTCTGGGTCAGGCTGGTATTTAAAGGCGAGAAACTGAACAAGAAACAGGTGGGGGAAATCAACAGGGCATGAACTGAAATGAGGAGTCCTTAACTAAAATATAGAGACATGATGGTGATGTGGACATGATGAACACACGTAGCTAAGTAAACAAAGAGCGGGCGTAAACAAGGTGATGACATAAACAGGGTGGAACACATGTGTTTAGATCAATAAAAGACAATGCAGAGCGGGGCTGTAACATGCACCGAAAAGACAGATGAATGTGAAACCTGAAATGGGAGATAAGAGAGAGAGAAAACAAAGACCGGGGGGATCACAGGGGCAGTAGCCCGGGGACTGAGAACGTGGAAGGTGTGGTGCAGGTGGCAAGACTGTGACACTTTTCAGGGGCACACAGCTGTTTGTTGTTACATATTTTTCATTCACAACAATGAGCTCCTGGTGTCACAGGCTGGGCTGTTTTCCTTTGGAAGAGTTCAGGCTCTGCTATCCAAACATCTGAATTTGGCCTTTTAACTTTACACTTATTGTCATTTAGATTTGATTTTACAGTTGCTTTCAGCAAATAGATTTTTCCCATTAGACCTTTAGTTTCACCTGCATCATCCTAAAAGAGCCCCGAGCCCTCTGGCATTTCCAGTGCGGCACCACCATCAGCTGGCGAGCCAGCTGTTTACTGCACGCAGGAAGATGGATTCTCAGGCCTTTTGCATGCTTTTCACGCCACTAGAGCAACTCCCTTTCTTCAGACACTGAGCACACCATTTTTTAATCTCCATATGGTTGTGATGCAAATGCATACAGTTACTGTCATGCTTATATAATATATGAATACATTAGGCCCTCTGCTTGTTGTCAAACTTTCCAGCTGTGATATCTAGTGCTCCATCTTACCCTTCCCAGCTGTTTTTTTTGAATGATATTTGAATTTTCTAAATTTGAGAAGCAACGCTGATATCAGCTCACAGTATGGTAATGTCCTGGTCCCTGTATTTGTTTGTTCTTACTGGACACTTTTTGACCTCCCCTGTGTTGTGCGATGGCAAACTGAGTGATTTTGGTATGGCCATTACTAACTGTCACACTGAGGCCTTTTCCCAGATAGCTTTCATTCAGAACTACCCATTAATATATTCAGTACATTACTAAAATTGGGTTAGCTGCTGGCAAAACACTGTGGATGCAGCATCTAACCACAGAGGTTACAAAGTATATTTTGAAATTGTTGACTGTTTATATGACAACATTTGCTGATTTGAAATTGTAATATTGCAATAAATATGTAATGTATTTATCATTGGTTACAATACTGTATAAAGATAAAAAGCACTACATGAGTAAGATAATCCATGTACATGCATGTGGTGTTCTGAATATAATTTTAATAGCAATACTGTGTTAGTGATTTCTGTCTTTTTTGACAGTCTTAATAATCATCATGTCTTTTGGATATCGTGAGAATGACCGATTGCTGAATGAAACTGAGTCATGGGCTTAGTGCATCATTACACCCTTGCTGCATCCAACTGTGTTTGTTTGTGTGTTGAAGATTCCAGTATACCTTATTAATGAATATCGCCACATGTATATACCAAATAATGTATTTTGCTTATTTTTGAGATATTACATTTATATTTTATAATACCTCTCTATTTATGCATGGTAGGGTTGAGAATGGGCAATTGTTTGAAATCATATTTAGCATTTTGATTTCAAATCTAGATGTTCTGGAGCAAGTTGACTTGATTTAAGTTTTTCAGCTGACTCATTTCTTTAAAAAAAAAGGTTGAGAGTGATTGAGTGACTTTTGGAGGCATGTTTTGTTTTGCAGAATTAATCGTTTTATTATAATTCATTTTCCCTAAAGGAGAGGTAAACAAAAAATGTGCCTCGTTTTCACAAATGGCTCATTTTCTCAAATCTCCTTCGAGTTCCCAGGGTGTAATATAGGCAGTCTCAGTGGCTGGCCCTGAGTGACAGTGTTAGTTTTCCCCAGGCCTCGGATTGTTTCAGTGGAGCTTGTTCTCACTGTTGTTGCCGTGTAGCCATAGGTCTCAGTAGGGAAGCATGGCAGGTAGTGCTTCAGTAAGTCTGCTCCTGCTGTGCCACTGCACCAAAGGCCCAGTGGTGGATTAGCCTCCAGCTCCATCCATAACTGTCCGTCAGATCCCAGTGCTCTGACACAATGTCGATCATGGCTTAGCTCTCTCTCTCTCTCTCTCTTTCTGTCCCTCACTGTCTCTCTCCTTGTCTATCTGTCTGTCTGCATTTCCCACAGCAGTAATCAATGGTTGTCATTATGCCTATATTTCAGAACGAAACAGGCCATAATGAACTGATTGCTCTTTTTAGATAATGATTTTTTTTTAAATCAAGTTTTTAAAAAAGCTGACTTTATGCAGGTTTTTGGAAGTTAACCTTTAGAAGCAGAACCACTCTTAAGGCTGCAGTGACTTCATAATTGGGTGTGTTTGTGTGTTTCTGTTTCCATTTAATGACCTGCTTATCCTACACTTAATGCCTAATTTAATACTTTCGTGAAATTTAAAAACTTCAACTGTCCAGTGTCCTGTGAGCGTATACATCCACCATCTCGTGTTATTTGTTTAAACAGTTTGTGTTGGAATATTTTGCACAATATTAGCTTCATCAAATCAAGTTAGATTGCGAAGGGCTATATCAGCAGCATCCAGGCTGCGCTGAACAGCTGTTACTGTAAGGGCAAAGCAGATGCAAAAAATTGGCAACTCACTTTTGTCAAGGAGAGTTCTCTCCACTCTCGTCTAGTGTGCTTTCTGTCCTTCATTCAAGGGAGAGGCTCCCCACAGACCCTGATTGCTTGCAGTCAACCATACTTCAGAACCAAAAAGTCTTACAAAATAACCCCAGATTGCACCATTATGTAAAACCAGTAGGGGAGGACAACTGGTTTTGCAGAGACTTGGAGCAATTCCCAGAGACCAAACCGAAACACATCATGCCACTTCTCTTGTGAAAAAAAAGATACACAAAAAGATTCAAATGGCAGGGACCAGGGTCATGCAGTCATCACATTTTCTCCCCAGCGGGTATTATCTAAATGTGTGTCTCTCTCTTGAAGACAAGCTGTGTATAGATTTTTTTGGCCCTCTTTTTATGTATTTTTTCCTTTCATGCACAAAGACCCCCAAAAAAGCACCGGAAAGTCACAAGACTAGGCACTGCAGAGAAGTCTCACTCAGCAGTCAGAAATGAATTTGGAGTTTCACTCTTACTCGCGCTTTCATGAGACTGAAGGTCATATCCTAATAGAGTGTGTGTGTGTGTGTGTGTGTGTGTGTGTGCGCGCTGGGGTGTGTGTTGGTGTGTGTGTGTGATATTTCAGAGAGTTCGGACGCTGGAAGGTGAACAGCTTGGCTCTGGAAAGAGAGGACAATGGCATTCCTTTCCCCCTCGACCCAGAGTTCATGCAGACCATCAGGCAACTGGGCCGTCGTCCCACCCTCAGTAGCATCACTGAGAACATCATCCGAAAATATGGAACACACTTCCTGCTCTCAGCTACATTGGGAGGTATCCGAAAAGAAATGCTTCCTTTTTTGTTAGCACATTTTTACTTTTTTGCCCTTGGAATTAACCAAATGAAAATGTAATTTTAGTTTTAAGTAGAACATAGCCCTATTCAAATGGGACTGAATTTAGGTGGGTAATTTTCTCTTTCGCAGGAGCTGCTCAGTGATTTTCTTCCTTCTCCCTTGAGAAACGTTCAGTCTGTATTACCTGCTGTCTTACAGTGAACTCAGTGGTGTTCTGACAGTTTTTAGTCACATCCAGAAGAACATCTCCATGTGTTTCCTGGCACATGATGCCTTGTGTTGAACAAAAGTGTTTTTTGCTGCTCGCTGTAGTCTAGCATTCTTCCATATTAAACACTTCACGTATCGTAAAACAAAGAATGCACTGGAAGAGTCCCTCAGTCATTTATTAGTTCTGTGTGACATAACTTCACACTGGGAGAATGTTAGCTGGAGGAGAAAAAAATGTCAACTAAAAAAGCAAGATCCTGAAGGTTGATTAAAGTGGCGATTAAAATGGTACGTACAGGTACTGTGGTGCTTGAAAGTTGGAAACCCTTTTAGAACTTTTTAGGTTTCTGCATAAATATAATCTAAAACGTCATCAGAATTTCTAAATGTAGATAAAGAGAAACCATTAAACAAATGAGACAAAAATAGTATACATGGTCAGTTTTTTTATTGAGGAAAATGATCCAATATTACTTAACCATGAGTGGCAAAAGTATGTGAACTTTTAGGATCAGTAGTTCATTTGAAGGTGAAATTAGACTTGAGTGTTTTTAATCAACGGGAAGACAAGTGTAAGGAGCAACCTGTTTTAATTAAAGAACAGAGATCTATCAGAGTCTGATCTTCACATGCATGTCTGTGGAACTGTATCATGGCACAGACAAAGAAGATTCCTGAGGACCTCAGAAAAAGAAATGCTCATCAGGCTGGAAAAGATTACAAAGCCATCTCTAAAGAGTTTGGACCCCACCGATCCACTGTCAGACAGATCGTGTGCAAATGGAGGAAATTCAAGACCTTCGAATTGCTGCCCATCTGCAGTTTGCTGAAGAGCATGTGGACAAGCCAGAAGGCTATTGGAAAATGTTTTGTGCATGGATGAGAACAAAAAACTTTTTGGCTTAAATGGAACGTTTTATGTTTAGAGAAAGGAAAACACTACAGTCCAGCATAAGATCCCAGAGTGAATTCTAATGATACTCTGAATTCTAACAGTGAATTCTAAAGGAAAATGTCAAGACATCCTTTTGTGAACTGAATCTCAAGAGAAACTGCATCATTCAAGACAACAACCCTAAGCACACGAGTGATTTAATGATCTGGAATGGCCAAGTCAAAGTCCTAACTTTAACCCATTATAAATGTTGTGCAAGGACCTGAAATGAGCAATTCACATGAGGAGTTGAAGCTGTTCTGTATGGAGGAGTGGGCTAAAATTTCTCCAAGCTGATGTACAGAACTGATCAACAGTTACTGGAAATGTATAGCTGCAGTTCTATCTGCACAAGGCAATTACACCAGATACTGAGAGCAAAGGTTCAAATAAAATTGTGTGTATGTAATACTGGATCTTTTTGTCTCATTTGTTTAATTGGGTTCTCTTTTTTATGTACTATGTACATGCACTTTTTTTTCGGCTGATAATCATCCAATCCAAATAAGGCTCATGTGTACTAAAAGTACCAGACTAAATATAAATGCCTCCTGGCTGTACTATACTCTTTAGAATATACATAAATGTTTTTCTACTATTTACTGAAGGGTAATTTACATATACATGTTGTGTTTTTAACACATTTATGTAAATTAGAGTAGTTTGATTACATGACTGAAAAAAGCTAAAGGGTAAGACTGCAAGATTTTGAAAACAGATCAGATTAGAAAACACATCTCTCTGCACTTTGCATATGTAGTTCTAGGCATCGGTCTGTGGTTTTAGAAAGTACAATCAAATAAAGGTATGCAAAAGAAATCTATCAGCTTTGTCCTGCTAAAATGCACCTTTTCTTTTCTTTCGACTTTCTTTTTTTTTTTAAGGTAAATCTAGGTTATCAGGCCAAAAATATGTCAGATTTGAACAAACTGTACTGTGATTTGAGCTGTTCCTATTTTATACATGTTGATCTTACTGAAAGTTACCGTAACTCTCTATCTGGAACAAAATTACATTTTATATTCATTGACAGATACAGATTGGCAGGAATGTGACCTGCCTTTCCATTGTTGGGCCCTTAAGCACGGACCTCAACATCCCTCACTGCTCCTAGTGTGCCAAAAAGTGATTCTGTTCTACAGTGCAATATTGTGGCCATGGATGGCAACAATTTATATTTGTGATGTTGTCCAGACTTTTAGGCTTTTCTGTCATAGCTTTCATTTCATTTCTGATTATTTTTCTTTCCCCTTGGAAAAAGAAGTTGATTTATAAACAGAGTCTTATTGTGGTTTGGAATAAGGCAGTGGAGGAAGTTAGTAAGCAGGGCTAAATGGTAGTATTCAGGTCCTGTCTATAAAACACGCTTGCAACAGAATGCTTTAGAACCACTGCTAAACAAGGACAAGGTCTTTGCAACGACTCACGGGGTTTATTTTGCAGCCAAGACTTTAATACTGATGTGTAGGCTGGGGTACTGTCTGTCACTTTCCTGTCTCAAACCACCACCAGGCTGAATCACTGCACAGTGAACACTGCCAAAATAACTTCAAACTGTAAAGAGTCACATATTGTTTCTTTAACTGCCTATATGAACTTCACATTATTTAGAAATCAAATTATTGTAAAGTATTTGATCCTGATTATGTAATTTTTGATACCTGTTATTTTATACTGATAAACACAGAGTGATACTATACACTACATTTAGAAATATAAAATTACAACTATTAATAATTACATAAACAGTATGACACTTTACAATAATGTGATAGTTGTAATTTTATATTGATAAAAGTATTGTGTAGTAGCGTAATTTCTAAACTTGCAAATAAACAACAGAAGTCTTTTGCTGGTTTATTTAAATACTCAAATAAAACAGCTTGTCACAATAAATCTCTGTCTATGATCGTCTCTCCTCTCCTACTGTCTTTCCCCCTCCTCCTCACTGTACTGTGCTGTGCTGTGCTCTGGCCTGTTGCAGGTGAGGAGGCTTTAACTATATTTGTAGACAAGAGGAGGCTGAGCCGGACAGCAGACCTCTCAGACTCGAACAGCACGGCTGTGACTCTGGAGGCGCTCCACCAGCTGGCCGCTTCCTACTTCATAGATAGAGAGAGCACACTGCGCAAGCTGCACCACCTCCAGATCGCCTCCACTGCCATCAAGGTAACCCTCCGGCCTAGATGCACACAGAACTTGGGACCTGACCCCAGTTTTCAGTGGTTATATTTAGGATTGAGCCAGCGTTAAGCTAGGCTGTCTCTATTGTTTGGGCAATGCAGCTGGCTGCATCTTTTGAAGGGCAAATGGAGCATTGGAGGAGCTGAAGCATGGCAAGTGTTGTGTATGTGTGTGTGTGTGTGTGTGTGTGTGTGCGAATGTGTGTGTGTGTGTTTGGAATTTGCTTTGGGGAGTTGTATTAATGTCTGTAATGAATTTA
>JBBPCZ010000115.1:14782984-14804827 GCA_037974445.1 Brycinus macrolepidotus | reverse complement strand
GTCTTTATGGAGCTTGCTTTGTGCACTGAGGCACAGTCATGCTGGAATAGAAAAGGTTCTTCCCCAAACTGTGTCCATAAAGTTGGAGGCATGGTGTTATCCAAAATGTCTTGGTATGCTGAAGCATTAAGATTGCCCTTCTCTGGAAGTAAAGGACCTAGGCCAATCCCTGAAAAACAGGGTCCCAATACTTTTGTCCATATAGTGTTCCTGACCAAAGACAGCAGGTACCAGTGGACTAATGAAAATGTTGGAATATAATGAAATATACCTAAATTGCATGTATCTGCTACCAACTAATGGACCTTTCCTGAGAGATTGTGTTTGCCAGTATGTTTTGTCTCACTTCTATAATATAAAATACAGCTATAAAATTAAGATTTGTCCTATTTATTTCTCACTCATATTTCTTAGAAATGTCTGTACAAACATAATGTAGAGTTTTATTCTCTTGTACAGAATTGATGGGAACCTCATGAAGGATTTTATTTACATAATATTTTTTGCTGCATTTCAGTTATTCACTTACTTCAAAATTACTTTAACAGCTGGTTGGCAACCTAGCTACTAACCAGGCTACAAGAAGATGTACCTTATATTTAAGCAGAGGATGCAAAGCTGAATAAAAGGGGTCTTTCTTCACTAACAAGACCTCCTCAAACTGACTCATGGTTAATAGTCTGGTTGTTTCGAATTTATTTCCATAAAGGCAAATGGTTTGACTTCTTTCCGTGCTCCCCAAAACTAAAGGTCCATGTAGGTCTGGCTGTACTGTGCTTCACTGCACTGGGGTCTCATTGCAGATGTGCTCATTGCTATGCATAGAACATTCTTTATATTTGCATTTGGTCTATTTTCCCTTTAAGTTGGACATCTGTCTCTGTTAAAAATTAATCTGCGGATCCCCATTGAGGCTCCTTGGAATTTAATTAATCAATAAAAGGGATGGAAATACCAGCAGCAGTCTTGCTGAACTTCTGTTTTTCCTCCTGATTCTCTACTTTGTTTCCTATGAAGGTTATTTCAAGCCAGTGGGTAGAAATGAAATGAAACATTTCGGGATAATTACTGCTCAAGTGTTTGCTGCTTTTGTATCCCATTAGTAAAGTCTCCTCGCCTTTCCTATTTCGTCAGCCTTCACGAATAATGTTACTTACTGCTGTATACATATTCTCAACTGTTTTATCAATTGGATTTACCTTTATGACCTTAAATTGAATGTCAAAAATGGCAGCTTTTCTGTAAAGAAAACTGCCCCTTTTGCTTTGCTAAGATGGAATTCACATTTAATCTCTGACAGCAATGTGGCTACTTTTATTTTGCCCGATGGGAAAAGAATATTATACGATCCCTCTATAGTACAGAGAATAATTTGTAAATGACAGGAAAGGAGATACATTTGCCTGCAGGCAGCACTTTGTCTTTCTATGTGTAAGTCTAGCTTTGACATACAGTACCTTTGAATCAAGCTTTTGTCAAGGATGATTGAGCTGTGATTATTCCCCGAGAGTGCCGTTTCTGAAATGATGTACAAAGACCTGGTGTCAATCTTGTTTTGTCAGCAAGGCATCACCATGATAGTGATGTTTACTTGAACTTTGCTCTGTAACTACCAGTGCCAATAACATAAATAAATAATAAATCCACATTCTGCATCAAATGGTTATATTACATAACATTCTCAAAATATTCTGCTCTGTTCTTGAAATATTATTGAACAGTTGTGATAATAATTCGACACCTATCCTGCAGTCTTTTTATCGTAGTAAATTTTAGTTCGGTAAATAAATCTTCAAGCGCAAAACCAACTGTCAAAACAACAGGTAATTATATGTTTTTTTGTGTAAAACTAAAAATATCTGTGATGAATCTTGCCATCAAGTTTTACAGAATGTTTCATTTAAATGTGAAACCATTTCTAGAATTTTTCAAACATTGAGTTACTAATCAAAGTACAGCCCAAAAATATGTTACAGTGAAACCCAAAGCTCTGTCAATTTGGTTATTTTTAATAAACCACAACAAACAGTGACATGGATTTTTCTTTTTATAACTGACCTGTGCTTTAGAGTCTTAAAAACTGTTTATGAACCTGCCGTGTCTGTAGCTTTTGCCGATCTGCTTTTTGCTCCTCTTTTGGGTCCTCCAGCCTCCAGAGTGAGCTGACGTCACAGTGCTCACTTGGAGACTCTCTCACCTTATTGGTTGTCAAGGTGACTTGCCCCTCTGCTTTCGCTTCGCATACATAACGGAGACGACTCGCCGAATCTTTAAACGTTCAGTACTCAGCCCCTGATCATCCAATTGAAAAGTTGTATACAAGCGCATTAGATGGAGGGTATATTACACGTTAGAGTTGGAACTGTGCCAGAATTTCAAACGGTCTCAAGTTGATTGACCGCAAAAGGAGTGGTGTGTCCATAATAATATCAGTGACACTAATACACTAATAGTGTTATTACAGCATAGAATTTAAAAATTGACCTGACAGTCTGGAATCTGACTGACTGATTGATTGACTGACTGTGTGATTAGTGATTGGGAATTTAACTCTGTACGTATTAGTGTACTATGGCCAGTTGTCACCCTTATTTTTTACTTAATTCATACATTTTTGGACCCATTTCAAATGAGTGCAGTTTTAGGAGACGAATCTTTCAGTCTTCATACAGTGACCAGACGTAGTGAAACTTCATGTGAAACCTCAGGCCACGTACCCCCACATATCCATCCCCTCATCCAAGCCCTGCACTTGTCTTTTTCTTTGTTTTCATGCATGCCTTTTTGCTCAATACACTTCCATTAAATTTTTGACCACGTTTAAATGAATGGAGTTCTGCTCATTAATACTTCACCATACATCTACAAAGCTTCATATGGCATAGACCGACCACCTTATTAGGAACTCCAGCTCATCCGGGGCATGCTCGGCAGGCCCATCTCAAAATTTCTTCAGGAATTTTCTCTCTAGTTCATTTTGAGTATTTTTTACATTGACATTAAATTAGAAAGAATGCATATCGTATGAGAAGTGAGCTTTGCAAAAGCTCAAAAGAGATTTTGACATTGTTTTGTTTTTGTTTTTTTTCCATTATTGCCTGGTGTAAGTCTCTTGGGGATATCCATCATTGTTGAGCATTTCTATATAAAGCCTTAGCTATGAAAATGAGTCAAGGGTGACTGGCAGCATATTCTTAAAGCAAATCACATCTATAAAAACAATGCCAAACTTTTCTTTTAAATTCTCTTCAAACTTGTTTGGAAGGTTTGTGTGAAGTGCTTGGTATATTAATGTTCTTAATATTAAAATTAATATTCTTTTCCATGATGGTCTTCTGCCAGTACAGTATTGATTGATTTATGTTTAATCACTATAGTGTGTTTGTAGAACATTTGTGTTGACTCTTCTCTTTTCTTCCCTTTAGGTGACCGAAACAAGGACGGGCCCTCTAGGATGCAGTAACTATGACAACCTCGATTCTGTCAGTTCAGTTCTGGTTCAGAGTCCTGAAAACAAGATTCATTTACAAGGTAGCACATTCATTATTGAATCATACCACAGACTTTTTTGATGAAACTGATACACCACTTCTAATCTTGTTCATTTTTAATGAATCAAAAGAGAAGATGGCATTGTTACGTAGAAGTACTGAAAACGGTTATTTCTGAGACCTGGATATCTTAGAATTTAATATATTCTATAAATTGAGTAAAATTCATTTTTTTTCTGTGTAGTCACTCCCAACAGCTGTATGTTGAATGCACAACACAATTCCTCTCACTAATGAAGGCGCTTATGTCTTTCCCTCAGGGCTTCAAGCCATTCTCCCAGGGTACCTGAGAAGTCGATTTGTCCAAGCTGCTCTCAGCTACATCGGCTGCCACTCTGAGGGTGAATTTAAGTGCAGGAACAACGAATGCTGGTGTCAATGCAGTGTGGATTACTCTCAGTGCAATTGCCCCAGTAAGAACCTGGAGGCCATGCAGGACAGCCTGAGGCTCATTAGAGAATCTTGGGCCCAAGCTAACCAGGAGTTTGAGGAGTCAGGTATGTTATTTAAACCGCTTGTCAGTAATGTGATGGATATATTAGATGAAATGTTTGCTAAGTAGTCTATTTTCTGTCTAATCTGTATTATACCACTCCAGAATTATATGTGTATATAGCTCTGAAGATGTCCTGTGGTCCTATATGTTGCGAGGTGGGGTGTCCCACTCTGACTACTTTGTCCAGCACATCCCACAGATGACCTCCAGATTCCCCTGACCTCAATCTAATTGGGCAAGTCAGCCCCTTTAAATTTTTTTCATGTTCTACAAACCATTCCTGAACAATTTTAGCAGTGTGACAGAGCACATTATCCTGTTGAAAGAGGCCACTGCCATTAGGGAACACCGTTGTCATGAAGGGGTGTACTTGGTCTGTAGCAATGTTTCTATTACAGGAGGCATTAGGTTTTTCAGCAATTTGTGCTGCAGTGGCTCAATTTGTGCTACAGTAGCTTTTACCCCCCCCCCCCGGGCATCACTGAGCCTTGAGTGCCCATGACCCTGTTGCTGGTTCAGCGGTTGTCCTTCCTTAGACCACTTTTGGTAGGTACTAACCACTGCATACCAGGAACACCCCCCAAGACCTGCCGTTTTGGAGATGCTCTGACCCGGTCATCACAGTTTGGTCCTTGTCAAAGTTGCTTCAAAAACTGACTGTTCACTTGCTGTCTAAACCTATCACCCCTTGACTGGTGCCATAGTAAATATATGAATCAAAAGGGGATAAGCTGATGTATGTCTAGTATCAAGTAAGGCACTGATTTTCTTGACATCACAAAAAATAAATAAAAACAACTGGCTTTCATCTTAGGTTCCATGGACTGGAATGTAGATGATATGTTTAAACATTAACAATGTTTACATGCAGTATAAACTCTTATTTAAAAAAATAAAATATATATATATATATATTAGTTGTCCATAACATGGCCCAATAAATTATTTATATGATAATTAATTGTCAGCTAAAATTTCATAATTGTAATGGGTCTACTTTCTCTGTTGTCAGGAATGTTAAAAATAGGCTGAACTATGAGTGTCTTGGTCAGAATTCACTTTCTTAAAAAAAAAAAAAACAACGGCAATAGTCCAGTAGCTCAGGGCTTAATCATTTTCATCAACCAGTTTTATTCTTTGTCTACTTTCCGCTGCTCCCAATAAGGGGTCGCCACAGCGGATCAACCGTCTCCGTTTCCTTCTCTCCTCTGCATCTTCCTCTCTCACACCAACTGCCTGCATGTCCTCCCTCACCACATCCATAAACCTCCTGCTAGGCCTTCCTCTTCTCCTCTTCCCTGCAGCTCCATCCTCAGCATCCTTCTCCCAACACACTCAGAGTCTCTCCTCAGCACATGTCTAAACCAACACAATCTCGCCTCACTGACTTTTCCTCCAAAAAGGTCCAACTCGAGCTGTCCCTATAATAAACTCATTCCTGATCCTGTCCATCCTCATCACTCCCAGTGCAAATCTTAACATTTTCAACTCTGCCATCAACCAGTGTGAAGTATATTTACAGGATTAAGAGCATTGGTAGCTTACTAAGTCTGTATGGGAACTTGCCCATGTAAACTCTATCTAAAAAGGTTAAAATGAATGTCTTTGCTCAATGTCTAACTCTAAGCCAGAGTGATTAAATGGTATTCTAATACCAAGCTAATTTCTTTATCGTCTGTGAATATCATTGTCACTCTATAAAGTACTTGTCACATTGTTGGATTTGTTTGTTCGACAAGGAAATGGTTGGGAAGTGCTTCCAGGGAACTACTGTTGTCATCGTGGTAAAGCAGCGTTTTAGACTTGGCATGTTTTGCATGTTTTGTTGTCCCTGAGATGGGTACAGTGCCAGAACCGGGCAGGTTTATTCAGAACACATCACAGCTACTGGAGCTCCACCCCCTGCAGTGACAGCCGGCTGGGGAAACTTCTGCCTAATGACTGCAAAGCCAGCTCCGAAAGAATAACCATCCAGTAGAAGATGATTTACGAGTCTTTTTCTGCTCTGCTGAAGGTTCATTCTTTTGTTCCTTTGTTTTGCTTTTAGCTTTCATATGTTTGAGATTTTTTGAGTGTCTAGGATGTAGAAGTTATAATCTTTTCAATTACTTTCTGTCAAATTACTCAAAATAAGCCAATTTAGTGCCACTGGGATGTGGTCATGTTCTTATGTGGATTTGTGTTGTTAATTATAGACATTTATATAATTTTTCCTTAGACATGTAGCATTGATCCATGTATCCACTGTGCTACAGCTATTGATTTTTCTTCCTGCTGACGAAAATGAACTTCCATGGAGTGGAAATATATTTTTGTGAGGCAGGTGATACCACTTTACTCATATAGCTTAGCATCCTATTAAAGTGGAGTGTTTTTGTCGCCACTGGTGGCTATACGGTATGTGCGTTGTATGTATCAACGTCTTCTTCTAAGAGATGATGGAGTGGTCGGCAATTCATCAAAAGCCCCCTTCCCGTCCTTGCCCATCAGTGTTCAATCCCACAGGAGTACTTTCAGATTTCATCAAAGGAATGAAATAAGGTTTCAGCTGGTCCCACTCACTGCCTATTTTAATGTTGACTCATTTTATCAAACAAGATTGATTCTGTTTTCGAACATGCGGCAAGATCATTTAGATCCCTCATTCTCCACACTTTTCTGGTTTCTAGAGGAGTTCCAGAATTTTGTCAGAAGATTACCAACGTTCTACGCTCTGAACGCGTCTGCCGTGCAGTACTTTTGGAAAATGGACCCTGGTGTTCACCAGCGCTTCCAACTGCTGGAAAATAATATTCGACAGCTCCTCAGCAAAGCACATCGGATGGTCAGCAAGCTCTTCTCCCTCAGTAAGAGATGCCGAACTCAGCCCAAAATATCTGTGCCCAGAGAGAGGTAAGTGGCAGGACTCTTGTGTATGCCCGATGAACCTAACGGCACAAAAACTAGTTTCAAACTTGTCATGTATATGATCACTATCAGGATAAAACCTCGCATCTATGAAATATTAACTTACCAAGAGGAGGAGAAAACCTTCCTAACTTTGAGTACAAATAAATGGAACAAATTTCTGTTGGTTTCTAATTTCTGTTCGTTCATTCATTGTGAAAGTTTACAGTATAAACAGCAATTGACCTTTTTAAAGTATGACAAAAGATAAAAGGGCAAAAACGGGGAATCAAGATTTTACTCCAAATGCGACAATATATGAGCGTGTTGTTTTGGGGAGACAAATTATGTTAAGGCTCAGGAAATTACAATAAGGAAATTAATACAATAATATACAATTAATACAATACAAATTGATACATTTAATACAATCCAATATACAAAAGGGAAATTACAATAAGCAAAAAGTGTTAACCTTAACAGCACTGTTTTAGTTGAGCTGAATGATGAACCAGTGAATGGAGTGTCTTTGTTTTTTTTTTTGTTGTTGTTGTTTGTTTGTTTGTTTCTTTGATTTCTCCAGCTAAGATGATTCAAAAACAAAGCTTATGATGTGCTGTGTTTGAGAGGCCAGCCTGCTGAACGAATTAATTAGGTGATGTCTTTAAATACGCTGTTCAGTCCATATTATGTCCATATCCAAGGTCGTTGTGGGCGGAATAATCATGTTAAGGCTAGTCTCTTGGCTAAAATCCCAGCCTCACTCAAACTACAGAGGCTTTCTAATCATTTCAAGTGTCAGTGGATGAGAAGATTTTATCTTCTCATTTAAAGATTGGTGTTTAGGGAGTGCCTAGCTATAAGTGGCAAGAAATAGGTTATCTATTGGTTTGACATAATGATACATAGTGGAAAGTACAAGAGCTGGTTCTAAGCATAGACATAAGCTAAATTTAGTCTTAAATGAATTCAAAGCTTTACACCCTGAAAAGAAACGGGTTCCTAAAGGGTTCTTTTAGCAAAAGCAACCGTTGTATACAGTGTCATGAAACAGTATTTGCCAGATTTCCTCCATTTTTGTACATTTGTCACACTACATGATTTCATATCCTCATAGAAGATGTGGTGTAAGGCAAGGAACCATGAGAAAGCACAAAACAGTTTGTAAATAAATCTCACTTATTGATGGAAAACATTTTGGTATACCTATAGCACATAAAGTAAATGGCCCTTAAAATGTATAACTTGTTATACAATAACTGCAATCAGACAAGTTCTGTATTAGTCACATTCCTGTGGTGCATTTTTCCTCTGCTCCTCTTTAAAGAAATGTTTGAAATCAGACACAGTGGAGGGCTTCTGCACAGGAACATTGAGGTCCTGCCCCAATATCTCAACAGGGTTCAGGTCAGGACTATGACCAGGCTTCTTCATTTTTTATTTTTTTTGAGCCAGTCTATGGAGGACTTATTTTTGTGCTTCAGATTGTTGTCTTGCCACATAACCCAATCATGCCTGAACTCCAAAATCATAGACTGATGACTTGACGTTCTCCTGCAGATTCTTCAGGTAGAGAACAGAATTCATGACTCCGTCAGTTATGGCAAGTCACCCAGGCTCTGAAGCAGCAGAGCATCCCGTACCATTACTTTACTCTACCATGCTCGACTGAAGTATATTATTCTTAATTTTATTCTTTTACTTTTGGTTAGCAGTTTTCATCCAGTGTACACATTTTTTGCCTCTTTTTGTCTTCTAATGTTGGAATCATGCATGCTGACCACAGTCTCAGAAATACTTTTGGAACCTTTTCTAGTGTTTTTCAAAAACTCTCTCATCTCTACCAACATTTCTTTTGATCGCAGCATAGTGTGTTGTTTGGTGAGACCTTGATTGTGATCACTAGCCTGCTAGTGATGTTGAGATTCAAAAAGGCTTGTAATAATCAAAGAGGGAATTACTTTTTTAGACCGGGCCAACGTTTCCTTCAGTAAAGGGGACAATCATTTAAGAACTGTACTTTAAGGATACTTTGGTTCTCTTTGTCTAATATTAAATGTTGTGAAGGTTTGAAACAGAAATATACAGATATACAAATATACAGAAAGAGAAAAAATCAGGAGGGGTCGAGTACTTTTGTGCACCACTGTGTAGAACTATGGAAACTAAAACAACCGTGGATATTTAAATGGTTTTTATTTAAATTCTTCCCCTCTGTGATTTTGAAACTGTTGTACATGGTTCTTTAAATAACCTTTTAAAACTGGTTTGGTACAGCACCAAAAAAAGGGCTCAGCTATTATTAAGTCAAATAACACTTTTTGCTGAGAGTCTAGATGATTAAAGTCAAACGGTAATCACTTGAGCGAGATGAGATGGAGAAACAGGCACATGGATCTAGAATTATGAGGATTAACCTGGGAAAAACATCTTTTGTTAGCTGAATTTTACCAGACGTCTCTCGAAAAAGTCTGCTGCATTCATGGCTAAAACAGGTGTGGAGTGAACACCAAGATTATACTCATTCACAGAGGTTAAGTTTTTGTGTGTGTGTGTGTTTTCTGGGGGAGGGTTCTTATTGCCATGGCTGCACATGAGTGGATTTGATTTCATTGAGGTCATTGTTTATAATTTGCAGCTTTGCAGTCAGGGAGCTGCTATGAAGAAAACTTGTTCAATCGCTATTTGAATGATTACGATTAAGAAAAAGGTGAAAATATATATATTGCTGTGGAGGAGTGCGAGCCTGTGTAGTGTGCCTGAGCCCTGGGCAGCCGCAGCCCAGTTTAACTCCTGATCATTCAGTACCTCAACCATTTAACTTATATTCAATATGGATTTAGGGCTCATTACTGCAGGTTTGTTCTCACACAGGAGAGGTTCCTTTGAGCCGTGGTTTGACAGCTCTGTTCCATACATACCAAATGCAAATGCACACATTTGCAAAATTGTAACGTCCTTGTGCAGGAACACCTGCAAAGAAGGAGATTTTATCTCATTTGGGGGAATTTTAGTCATGCAAGCTGGCACAAAATGTGTTTTGTAAAGTGCTGTTAATGCAAGCACTCACATTTCCATTTCCACGTTGAACTGATCACATTATAAAGTATTCACAGACCAAACCAGGGTTTACTTGAAGTAAATCTCATACCACTTTTTTTCAAGAAGAAGAGGGATCAGTCCTCTGGACCACACAGATTTAAATCAACCTTCACACTCAAATAAACGTACCAGACTCCCGAGGCAAACAGCATTGGCTCGGGAACAAAACCTCAGCGCCCTTAGAGTTCTTTCTGGAGTACCTGAACCAGTGAATAGCTTATCCTTCCCATTTGAGTTGTGCCAAAGAACACTTGGATCTATTCACTAGAAGGAGAAAAGGAATATTTCATTTGATTGCATCTGATTTACTTTTCTGCCATCTGTATCATTTCATCATTCACTCTTGATTTATCTTCATTTTCACACTTCCTTTGGCTATTCATTTTCTTTGGCTTCTGTTTCTCATTCAGTCCATCTTGTTTTTATCCTTTGTGCTCAAGTCTCATTCTTGTCTGCTGATGCAGAAAAATCTGAAATTGCAAAAAATGATATTAAGGATATTTTTGATAGACCACTCATGCACACTTGTACTTTATTTTGACAGTGAACCCTTGCCTCAAAATCATGGTACTCATTCTAAGTGCGAACATTATACGCAAAGATAGCAAGCACACAAAGATGAACAATTATGATCCCTAACAAATTGTTCCTTCATTGGCATTGTTGTAGAAGGAAAGGCAATATTGCTTGCTTAAGCTATTATTTGTTTCTTTTATCATAAACCATGTCCATTCCTGCAGAGTCTTGGAATATGATAATTCCCAAGAACTCAGTTTAACTCCGCGTAAGTGGATGGAAGCGTGTTTTGACTCTCGTGCGCATTTCCATCTCGCTCTCCGTGAAATATGCTGACAGGCAGTGGAGATTTCCTCCGTTGTCACCCACCTGCGCACTGGCTGTCTCTCAGGCAACATAGCTCCATGAATATTTACACATTCCGTTGGCATCGCTTATGTTTTAAGCCAGGAGAAACTGTTTTTCTCTCAGTGAGCAGAAGTTCCAGGGCAAGGCATAGATATCTTCAAGGCCTGCACGATAGACAGCACGAGAAAAATGTGAAAATAGATTTTTTGCTCTAGAAAAGGCAAAGCTGATTTACATAGCTACAGCTGTGTGATAGCTGTAATGGGTTATTTATCTATAAGGCATTTCTTCAAAGACGTAATGAACTGTTTGGAGCTTATGCACATTATTTACGTACTCCACAAAATATACCCTACAATATTTATTTATTATTATTAGTGTGAGTGAAAAGGGGAGGTTTGATGATTAATTATACTTAGAGTCGCTTAACCCAGCAGTTTATTTATTCTATTTGGTAGTACATCCAAAACATCCCCAGAACACAAGAAGTCAGAGGTAGTCACCACTAGGCACACTGTGAGCAACTGTGAGCGCTCTGACCATTTCTGATTTTCCTATCCACAGTTCTAAAGAATCACAAGCATATACTGTTCTAAAGAATCGCGAGCAAATGTATTTTGATATACACACAGATCGCATGACCCTGATTAAGGATAACCAGTTTAGATAATGGGTTTGTATGCTGTAAGGGAGGACTTTACACGACACAAGACTCCACTTCACCTCATGTGTAAGTGTTATTCAGCTATGGATGTTCAAAAAAAGCCAAAAATAGCCATACCTCATTATTGGATGCATGGCTGACTACAGAGAAGACCCCTCTGTATTGATTGGTCAGCTGTTGATGATTTTTATTATGATTTTTTGTGCAGAAAATGCTAATGGTTTTTCAACATAAAGACACAATTTCAAAACACAAAGCACTTTGTGCAGCCCAGAAGAGCATTCTTCATCCATGCCTGGGTTTAGAAAAGAATGCTTTGGGCTTTATTTAAAGCCTGATATTTTGTCGTCTATCTTATGTATGTTGGTTGCATTTTAGGTTAAGGCTAGTGGTAAAATGATTCGGAACATTCTTAATTACAGTGCAAAATGAGTGCTTGAAAATGTGCTTTATGTTAACATCCTATTTTCATTTACATTAACATTACAAGACTACAGTATTTATGATTTTAGAACAGCACAGTGGAGTTTTCAGTAGTGTGTTCAGACTGGCAGGGTATAAGCACTAAACAAAAGCTAAAAAATCAAATGTCATGTGAAAGAAAAAAAATAACAAACACAGCAGTGAATTATTTAAGTTCCACTGACTGACAGAGAAAGAATGATGAAAGTACTGATGAGAGGACAAGTCACTATAGCCACAGTAGTGGCTATGAGCCAGTATGCTACTACAGCTATACTACATGATGCAAAACAATATGATGTAGTAAAATATGTTACAATTCAATATGATACAATACACACCTACTTAAAGTCTGCAATTCCAATAGTGTGCTTGGTATGCCAATGTCCTAATCAACTGTATATTTCATGTAGGACTTGAAAGTAAATATTTTCATCACAAAATGATCTGCCTTTTATATCACAGTTTATCTCTCCCCACAGGCCTTTCAGCTACTGGCTGAACTACATCCTTTCCATTATGTACTGCAGTGAGAACAACCAGATAGGCACCTACATGGAGGAGATGCGGACCTGTTCCTGTCAGTACGAGCCACCGTCCTGCCAGGGTGTGATTCCATGCATGGTGGGTGATGGACCTCTCTGTGCCTCATGCTCCTATGAGAACCGCTCCCGGTGTGCTAACTGCAATCCTGGTTACATGCTGAGCCAGGGAACCTGTAGAAACATCATCCCTGACTCTACTGACAACTACATTGGTTTTGAGACAGACCTCCAAGACCTGGAGATGCGTTATCTCCTCCAGAAGCGAGATGGAAGAATTAGCATTCACGCCATGTTTATTAGCAATGACGTGAGGCTAAACAACTGGTTCGATCCCTCCTGGAGGAAGAGGATGCTCCTGACGCTGAAAAGCAACAAGTTTAAATCTAGTCATGTCCACATGCTACTTGGCCTCTCCCTCCAAATCTGCCTTACTAAGAACAGCACCCTGGAGCCCGTGCTGTCTGTGTACATCAACCCGTTTGGAGGTAGTCATTCTGAGAGCTGGATCATGCCCATAGACCAGAACAATTACCCTGACTGGGAGAGGACCAAGTTAGATATCCCGCTTGACTGCTATAACTGGACATTAACGCTGGGAAACAAGTGGAAGACATTTTTCGAAACAGTCCACATATACCTGAGGAGCCGCATCAAAGCAGCCTCAGCCCAAGGGAATGGCACTGCCTATTTCGAGCCATTGGAATACTTGGACTCCTCGCGGAATCTGGGTTACATGAAAATCAACAGCATGCAGGTGTTTGGTTACAGTATGCACTTTGACCCAGAGGCAATCCAGGACTTGATCCTGCAGCTGGATTACCCGTACACGCAGGGCTCGCAGGATTCAGCCCTGCTGCAGCTGTTGGAGATCCGAGACCGGGTGAACAGGCTTTCTCCACCAGGCCAGCAGCCTCTGGACCTCTTCTCCTGCTTACTGCGCCACCGCCTCAAACTTTCTGCTACCGACGTGGTCCGAATTCAGTCTGCTTTGCAAGCTTTCAGTGCCAAGCAGCCCAATTCCATGGAGTACGAAACCACCAAGCTATGTAGCTAATCAAGCACTTCATACTATCATTGTAGCTCATGTTCTTGCTATTGCAAAGACTTGATCACACTCTGGAGAAATTCTGAACTGTTACTGGGGTCATTTCTTCCCACCTGGGGCATTAGTTAGAACTTTAAGTAATGTAGTGGAGACCTCCAAAACAAGGGCCCCACACTTTGCCTTTTTGATTTTTAAACTATAGTCATGGCTTATAGTATTTCAGTAGCAATGCACATTTAGTTTTCATAGGAGCAGCACAGATCGTTAGAAATAGAGTAGGTCAAATGTAAACATGTAGAAAATGGCTTTCACTTCCTTTCAGCATGTCATTTTTTTTATTGTATCACTCACTGTGGCTTATGTGCGTATCAGAGGCAGTAAACGTGCGTTAAGCCTAGCACCATCAGTGTAATCAGGCCCTCCTACTGGGAAGAGACCAGACTGCTCAGCTGTATTGTTCTGTCCGTCAGTCCTGTAACACTTACATATACTAGTATCTGATTCAGCTGCGGCGGATTTTGTTGGTAGAACTATTTTTCAGATATTTGTACAAATACGAAAATAGGATTTTGTCGGAAAAGATGATGCGCCAGTTCTAATTATATGTTCTGTTACATGTGCTTTTATTTTTATAAACCTATTATTTGTGATGAGTTACAGAGGTAATATCGATAAAATGTATAGAACATGGGTTTGTTAATACACTAAATAAATGACATTTTTTTTGCATTGTCTCAGATTTCTTATAGAATTTAAATCTTTTATAGATTATGTGTGATGCACATACATTTGTGTTCCATTTTTGTATATTTTGAAATTGTCTTGGCCCTGCAGATTAAGGTAGACCACATGTTTTTCCTGATGGTCTGATTATTTTATTGCCCAACCATTAATTAGATTCTGTGTGGAAATGAAACAGCTTTCAGCCCCTTTGGAAGCCAAGCCAGAAAAAACATTTCCTTGAGTTAGCCTTTACAATTCATCTGTTGGAGAGACTTGGCTACCGCGTGCTGGAAAACAAAATAATAGATTAAAGCCAAGGCCAACCCTGCAGCTCGCTTGTCCCTCTGCGTGCCATGAACACTCACTGACTTAACCTCAGCTAATGACTTTCTGCTTGAGCCTCCTGGAAAGCAAATGGATAATATCGGTAGGGAACAAACAGAGTGAAACAAAGGACGTTTTAATAATAATAAAAATATTGATTTTTTTTTTCCCAAGCCTGACCTCCCATAGGAAAGAAAAAAGTCCTTAATGTCTCTGTAGTTTCTCCTCAACAACAATGATATCTAAAGAAAAGACAAAAGAGACATGCTTAAGTGTCCTGCTGCTCAGATATTTCTACTGAGCAAAAGACCCCAGGAGTCTCACATGTCTCCTCTTGAGTTTTAGTGGAGATCACAAGGTCACACACTGTGTATTTTATTTGCTGAGATAATAATACTCATGTTTATCTGCAGCTGAACTAAAGACAAAAATCTCAATCGGAATCCAACTGTGTCTCATCCTCGACTAAGAGCATTCTTAGTCCTGATTCTGTGAATAACTGTTATGATTTCAATCTGAAGTGAACTTTGTCATCTCAGCTATATACACATATACAGTGAGACGAGACGGCGTGGCTCCGGATTTTACAGAGTACAAAAGACACAGCCTAAACATATATAAATAAACTATAAATATAAACTCTGAAAGTAAAATTGTGCAATTTGGTACAAGGATGTGCAATATGGTACAAGGTCATTTTTAACATTCAAACAATTGTGCAAATGTTGCATCAGCAGTCAGGTGGAAAGCAACAATGTAATTGCATGCTTTATATGTGAAGTCTCTTTTTGTCTAATACTATTTCTCCTAAGAAACTTTAGGAAAAACACCACTTTGTCCTCTGAGCTATGTAAGATCAATGCTTGAGCAATAACATTGTTCTCTGGGCTCATCTCACATAACACACACACCTTTATGAGGAATTCTGTTGAAAGGAACTGTTCTGATTAAAGAGTTTCCTAATAATAGAGATTTGACTTGAGGTTATCAGAATACAAGGAAAAGAACAAAGAGTACAAAAGAAACAACAGGAGCTGGTTTGATGTTGGCAGAAAATGGACCGCTGATTTATCAGTTTTACACAGAACTAAGTCCACATGAGATGTGCAGATGTAGAGCTTTCGTGAAACAGAGACTGAAAAGCAGTGACTGGTGTACAAATGTTTGTCTGTTTCATTTGTTAGCCAGACATAGAGAGGCCGTGTGTGTGTGAAAGGAAGGATATAGCAGTTTTGAGGTGTGATTAACTGTATTTTGATCATTGGCATCTCAGCTGCATGGATGAACAGTGCATGACAACAGAATTGCTTTCTGCATAGGTCAGCCAGGTCTACAGAAATCCACTTTGCAGTGACAGCGGAGAATAACCTCTCTCCAGCCCACTCTGTCTCACACATTTACATTGATGGATGGCAGCTGAGAGGAGAGAGACAGGCAGAGAATCAAAGCCCATCAGCTCAGCTGTTCCTTTCACCACCTGAAAGTTTACTGCGACCAGGGGGAGGGAGTGTTACGGTTGGGGGCATCTTGAGTGTGTGTGTGTGTGTGTGTGCGCGCGCTGGCATGTTGGTATCATAATTTCTAGATGTCTCTCTTCATCGCTGTTGAGCAAATGTAAACAAATTTCAAATTTAAACGACTGCGTTTTCCCTCAGATATGAATTCTTTAGGAGTAATTCATCCATACAACTGACTCTCACATCAAGTACAAACAGACATGTCAGGCACATGCAGTATATTATATTAAAAGCATGTGACATGTCCAATCATTTACATAAAATATTTGAGGTAAAATATCAAGATCATGTGTAGTAAATTATACAGTACGCAGGACGTATTGTATTGGGATCATTTTTTGTTTTTTTGTCAGTCAGTTTTACTAAACAGATATAAGGCTTTTCACAAACTTTCCAAAATGTGCTAATAGACTCACATAAGCCACAAATCCTCATAGTTAAGGATTTTATTGAGCAAACCCTGAACAAAGAAACATGCGTAATTATTGAAAATGTGGGAAAATGTGGTGTTATTTGAAATGAAAGGCCTTTCTATCTGACTAAAGGTGAAAAAAGGTGTTATTATAGTTACCCAACTAAGCCTAAATCTGTTCTTGAACTTCAAATACTACAGGTCTACCATATCTTGGCCATGGCTAGTGTTCCTGGAAAAACAAGTACCTCAGGTTCAGAAAAATGAATAAGGCTAAACCTCTTTTTATGGCCCTGAAGATTCCCTGCATCCTGCATTCAGCAGAACACCATGCTGACAGCCAAAATCTTAACCTCAACATGAATTGGACTAAATGACTTGTCATCCCTGAAGAAGATGAATTTGACTCAGCATGAGGGAATTCAGTATCAGAGTGTGTGTAGTTCAGTTTTGTATGAATAAGGCCCTCTGACCATGTTGAAACTTAAGTGTAGATGGATCAAGCAGGCACACAAGAAAAACAATCCCTAAACCAAACTGTAAGTACTATAAAGAAGCAGTGCGTTCTATGAAACCCACAAATTTCACAGACTGAAAATAGTTCAGTGTGGAGGAGAGGGCCAAAATGCTCCCAAGTGGTGTGAGTCCAATAAATAACTCCAGAAAACATCTGTTTGCTGCCATTGCTGTTGGAGGTGTGCCGGTTATTGTGCAAAAGCAATTGCTTTAACCCCCCCCCCACACACACACACACACAGGTAATGCATGCTGCATATTTTTCATATAATATCACTTCATAAAATCAGGTGCAATGGGGAAAGAAAGTTAATAATAAAAAATAAATAACTTTTGGGGTAATGTGGTTATGTCTTGTATGAGTTATGTAGTTACGTCTAATGCTGGTTACTGTACTTTTTAAGGACCACCTCATCTGTGTGTTCTGTTGAGTGCAGTGCAAAAAGTAAAATATGAGATTAACTAATATGTAACTGCGTCACTGATTCTTCGAAGATAATCAACTTCAGCAGGGGTTTGACAGACTAAAAGAGTACGGCTCGTCTCTAAATGTTATTAAAGCTCTACAATATTAAACAGAGAGACAGAACATTGGCTGATATGCTCAGTTTAAATTTCCTACTCTCTTATTCATACGATCGGTCATTACTTTTTCAGTTCCGGAGGAAACGTTCTTCAGAGGAGTAGCGTTTTCATATGTTTTCAGTGTTCTTCACAGTTCACCACACAAATGCATTCAAGAAACACTACTAAAGTGACACACACTCCTCATCGCCCTCCACCCTCCTAGATATAAAATGTACACCAGTACAAGTAAAGTCACAGCACTAAAAGATAATTTTCACGCATGACAGTATAGCAGAAACAGTATTTTTTTTTCCTTTGTAAGGGAAGGTGACATTATTAGGAAAGCCCAATTCTCCAAGAAAATTGTTTCCTGCGTTACTTTATTTGCCAGGAGTGACAAGGTGCCCTGGAAGTGGGAGTCAGAGTGCAGTGCACACTGCAGGTAAGTGACGTGTGTGCGAGTTGAATATTTGTGGTGCAAATGTTTGACTTCATGAATTATGTTTATGCACGTTGAGTTTTGCCGCCCGGAGGGGGTAAATGAAACTAATTTAGTGGCAATAAAACTAAATTAATAGAGTACAGGCTTCCAAGCTCACAAAGAAGTAATTCTGTCGGAAAGTTATATTAACACCCAGTGCATGTAATAGTGAAAAGGTCCCCATAAAAAGTAATGATTTTGCTTGCCAAAATACAGGGCTCTCTCTCAGGAGTAATCAAAGTTTCAATCAGCGCTCATCATTTCCATTTGGATCAGGAAAGACATGGATCTAGCCAGTGCTGACACTGTTTTCCATATACCATCTTTAATGAAACGGATGCACGTCCTGCAGACTGGACTTCAAAGAGATCAGCAAGAGATTTGGAAATCTACCCATGCTTCGCCCACTGACGTATTCTTTCACCACTACTGTCACTAGATTAGACACGTTTTAATCCAACTTACATTGGAAGGTCATTCGTAAATCTGAACTTGTAGTGTGTGGCGATCAGTAAGAAGACATACCCACCTATCCAGACACAATAACTTGTGCCTAATGAATGGTTATGAGTAAATGTTCCCTAACATGTAGCACTAAAAGGCTAAAAATCTCACTTGGTATTAGCAAGTTTCATATAGGCACTTCTCCATCTGTTTCTAGCCTGTTTTATTTTCATCCTGTTAATAGCAACAGATGACGCTTTTTTTGGTTTCAGTCTAATTCCAAAAGCATATGGTGGGGAAAGCTAAGTGACTTTGGAGGTCTCAAATGCTCATTTGAAAAATAGCCAACCATTACCCAGGGTTACCAACCTCAATTTTTGGATTTAGGGGTTCAATTTTGCATAACGTCTCCCAAGCCTCAGCGCACACCATGGGTCTAGAACCATTGCTGAAGCAATTAAAGGGGTCCTCTCCCCTTTCTGACAGACTGGCCCCATACCGCGCAGACCACACTAGCTGGCGCAAGAGGCAATTAAGCAAGACAGCCACCATTAACATAACAGCAAGCGGAGCTAAGTACAAAACCCAATGGCCTTTCTTATTAGGGGAAAAAGGTTTAGAATTTGGAAGGCTGAATTGCTATAAATATATTCAATCAACTGTCATAAAAAATGATAACTTTGGAGAAGGAGACAAAATAAATACATAACTTTAATGTACAATGATGTAACAAAGTTAGTCTTTTTGGATCAATTCTTTTCATCCATTCATCGTGAAATGTTCACAGAACATAAAAGACAAATGGCATTTTTCATATGGTGTAAAGAGGTAATAGACATATATATTGTGGCCCTCAGAACAAACCATGTGTGTCCAAAAAAGTAACTTTAAAGGAGAAGGAAAAATGCTGTTAAATTTTTATGTATGTCCATAGGAAGATTTTATAGCAATTGTGGTCTTGGTCCTTTTGTCATGAAATTTTGGTGTGTATATACACCAGCTGGCATTTTCAAATGACATGTGAAGGAAGAAAATAGACGCGAGGTTTTGTTTCAACTGCAACAATATTTAGCATTTCCTGGAACCATAAGTTTCACAGTAGAAGTCTTTACTGTTCTCATTATTCATCTCCAGATGCTACAAATGATGTGAATAATGCTGACTCTGCCATTATGTTTTCAGACAATTACTGGACTCCTACATCCTTGTAATCAAATTATGATCAGTCAGTTCAGATGTGATTTGCTTCCTAATCACTAAATCTACCTTGTCCATTAAAAGTACATCTGAAACCTCAATCAGTCCTGACTCCTTTGACATCACATTTGTTACAAATGAGCAACTCCTCATTCGCAAAAAAATACAGTACCATCGTTCACCCCCTCACCTCCTACAGTTTCACTGAACTGAGACGTCAGTGTATTATATTTCACTTTTCAGCAAAACTGTACAGCAATAACTTCACGCCATACAAAGTTCCCCCAAACTTTCCCGTTCCCTTAAGCGCTGGGCTGCCTGAACTCCTTCTGAACTGACACAGCCATAGGCCTGAGATCAGTAATGCCTCTTTGACAGTTGTTCTCTGCAGTGCTTCCACAGATACTTTTTGCTCAATAGTTCTCCTGAGTATTCCAATGCCCGAATGCTCACAAATTATTACAGTAATAAGTATCTGTATCAATTGCCGTTCAAAGCAACCCCTAACAGTCCAACAAACCATGTCTTCTTTTGGGTCATGTGAGCTGGAAGGGCTCGCTGTTTAAATCATCACAATCTATCCTGGCAAGATGCCCCGGGCAGCAACCCTATCTTTTCGAATGGGGTGTTAGCCATCTTACAGTATTTCCTTCATACAAATTTCTCTTTCACATTTATAGTTATAGATTACACAATATGGGAAAGATATCTTGTTTCCTAAATGGTTGTCTATCGATAGACAAATGGCTTTACTGACCTACTGTTCTAACTGCAGACACATTTTCCAGCTCTGCATGAGAAAGCACTAGAAGGCCATTTAGCAATCTTCAGTTTTTATCTGGCTAAGAAACTATGATTGGTGCACAGACTTACTGCATAAATTATGCAAGTGGCCAATGACAGATCAGTATTAGAGCTGTAATTTCCACTATTGCACCGAGGAGTTCACATGGTTCTGGGATGAAATGCCTAACATCAAGGAATACGTTCATGAATATTACATCCCATCTGCACCTCCTCAGCCACTTGAAATTCAAACTGATCAATGAACTTCTAACCTCAGGTTTACATTGTTTTTAATATTACTCAAATCATTTCAATGATTATTCTAGGTGGAATACAGCTCAAAGGAATTGTACCAACAATCCTTAGGCCAAAACAGAAGTGGAATCTGTTTAGTTCTCTGTATTTGCTTAGTTGCTTTCTGCAGATCAAAACTTTCAAAGGCGTCCCTGCACCCTTCATCTATTCGAATTTGTGTTTGAATCTGATTTGAATGCATTATCTGTTTGTCTATATGCGTATTCAGTTACATCTCTGAGCCAAAAGAGTGCATGGTTGACACTCTTTCCGCTGCTGCACCTGCTGCTGCACCACCATGCCCTCTGTAGAGTTTTAATCACCTGCACCTCTTTTCTCAGTTTTCTACCACAGCACTATAAATAGGCCTATGATGGTAAACCTCAGCACAGTAGGTTTTGCTCAAACCTACTTGTCTAGGGCCAAGCCCTGCCTCTGTAAAATAAAAAGGTGAAGCTGATTATTTTTGGATTCCTGTGGACCTATGAACACCATCACCACAAACCATGGCCATAAGACAAAATGCAATTTGGATAAAATAGAGCTGATTTATATCTAGCCCCAACAAAATTACCACCTGTGCCTATCTGTGATTCCATGTCAAATTCACAGTGACATATTAGATGTAGTGAAACGCCCCTACAGTAATTCTCCATTTGGGCTCATTTATTTAGGCCTGCAATATCTACCTCCATCGTCCCATTGACTGAGATATGTTTGAAACCATGGTAAAATATTTCACAGACACACAGAAATGCAATTTTTTAAAATTTTGTTTACGGGCAAATTTCAAGCTTGCCATAATTTGTTTAATATTTAGTGTTGCCATAATACAGAATACTTTAATACAGAAACATTCTAATTTGCTTCTGAAGAAACCTTCATTTATTCCCAGTGGTGGAATGTAACAAAGTATTTGTACTTCGTTACTGTACTTAAGTACATTTTTACGTATCTGTACTTTACT
>JBBPCZ010000115.1:14761571-14774526 GCA_037974445.1 Brycinus macrolepidotus | reverse complement strand
TAAAATAATAAGAACAAAGAAAAAACATTGAATGAGAAGGTGTGTCCAAACTTTTGGCCTGTACTGTATATATATATGTATGTATGTGTGTGTTTGTGTGTGTATGTAGCACACTGGCTGAGATGACCAAACATACACCTATAGACACACACACAGGCCAGAACAGGTGCAACCAGGGCTTTTATTTATCCATGAGTGAAACCAAAAAGTCAAAGTCAAACAAAACCATGGCCTATTTATGCTGAACAAACTCACTCTCTCTGGCCCTGTGCTCTCCAGCCAAGTCTCTGTCTCTAAAGTTCTCTTCCTAAAGTTCTCCTCTTAACTGGCTGAAGAGCCTCAGCTTTTAAAGTATTCCGGTTCCTCCCTAACTAGGAGCACCTGGACCGCATTATGGAGGAGGAGGAGCCATGCACAGAGTTCTTGGTCACATGGCGGTTGCTCCACCTCTCTATTGCCACAGTCTACCCCCCAGAGTCCAGCCACTGGGGTCATAAGTAAAGGAGGACATGCTATGACAATACTACCCCTGACTCAGGGACACACGGGGTTGGGATTGGGGATTCAGCAGGTGCTGGAGGCTGCTGCTCATTTTCCCATTTCAATTTCTCAGGAAAAAACACAGCAGCAACAAAACCCTGGGCCAAGACAATAAAATGTCTTGATTACTTTTTCAAATATCATAATCCTCACCCACTGCATTGCTGATATACACAATATATATATATATACACAATTTCCCGTAGACTTATAAGGGAAATCGTGTAATCCGTTCCAGGTCGCCACGAAAAATCGAAAAAAATTACTAAAAAATGAAGACACAGCACTGTTAATGGAGGGGAAAACTAGTAAAACATTCAACAAAGCAAGGAATGATGTTAGGTTTTTTTTCTTTGGGGTTCACACTTTACAGAAACAAGGAAAAAAATTGTAGTTTCACTCACGAAAAAGTTATCCTGCAACAAGAATCCCTTTTAACCACCAGTAAACACACAGACACCAAAAACACATCAAAACAGGAAAACAAATGACACTAATGGGGAGAAACAACACAACATGATGCTTTGTCTTCATCTGAGACACATTTAGCCGGATTTAGCCATTTTTTTAACGTAAAATCGATTTTCACGTGCGACGTGCGGTTCGTTGTGTGAAACGCGTACGTTCTGCGAGGCGCGCGTCAGAGGCGGTGTTTGTTATGCGGAACGGTCGTTCTGTGAGGCGTTCGTTAAGCGGGGTACCACTGTAATTCTTTCCTACTTGGTTCATGTATGGTAATGTACATATGTTCCACCAGCCCACCAGTACCCCACTCGGTTTGCAGAATGAATAGAGGCTTTGATTCCTTTCAGTAAAAAAATACATAAATACCTTTGAAACACTCTCATCTATGAATGAAACTACACTTTCACTACGACCACATGAATGCAAAAAACAGCTTACACTGACAAACTGAAGTATAAATAAAGTGTATCCGGCTTTACGCAACATAAGTAACCATCGGCTGTTCAAACTGTGATGGGGGTAAAAAGTGGGCCACTGCAGAGATGACTGAACATCATTCCAAATCAGAGAATTATTGCCTTAGAACACACTCCAATCAAAATAATTTGAGAGAATAAAGTTCTTGAAAAAAAACGACAGGAATTTGTTATGGGTTTCAGTGAGAAAAAAAGGAAAACGAGGGAGAGATTTCATGAGTGGGAATCAAATTATTGCAACCTGACACTTTCTCTATGCCGAACTTTCCATGTGCCAAGCTTTGAAGTCTCCTCAGAAGTGTTAAATCACAATTAATTAGCATAATAGAAATGTTAACGGGGGAAAGCACACAAATCACGCTGTGCAAACAAGGACATCGGGGTGAGGGGGATGTGTAGGTGCTGGATTAAAAAAAAAAAAGATCATAATCATATTTCAGGTCACATTTCACATATATGTGGATATACTGAATATGCACAGTCATGCATTGCTGTATATCAACACTTGGAACGTTCGGGCAAGTCCTTATCGTGTCTTTCTTGAGTGGCTTCCTGTACATGGACTGTATCCACTTATCAGTCCTGACACACACATAGACTCTGCACAATGCAGCCAATTATTTTCCTTCCCTTAGAGAAGGATCCTGCATAGCGGACTGTAAACCAGAAACATTCTGCTGGCCTGTCTTTGAAGAGAGATGCTTTTTCTATGAAGGGGGCTTGAATTAGCAGTATCCCCAATTTAAAATAAGGGTTAGCTACTGGAGGCAAAAAAGGGAAAAAAAAAAAAAAAAGCCCACTCCTCTCTTGGTTATTTCTGATACGCCTTACTGTGTTCCTCGACACTAAGAGCTAAGCCTGCTACAGAAGAATTCCAAGAAACACTTACTCTTCATCCCTTTCTGCCTCCCCATTTCTCTTCTACAGCTCTAAATCAGCACCCAAAGGGCGATGAGTGCTGTTAATGCGGAGGAAAGGGAAGTTCAAAGATGGCTGATGATCCAAAGAGCGCCCAAAATGGCACATGCGGTAACCTAAAGTAGCAAACAATTCACATGATTTCTCCCACAAGGATTTTTTTTTCAAGTAGCTCAGTTTAAGGAAAGTTAGGAGTGTCTCCTGATGAGAAAAGCTGCCTGCTTATGTGCAAACCTAGTCCTCACATAATCAGGGGCAGGGGAATTCTTCCCACTAATCCTCAGAAAGAAGCCAGGCCCATGAAAAGCCCTCATCATTGGGTGATTTGCTCAAGTCGCGCGACATCAGCATCGCCCTGGGAGGTCGATCAAGATCTAAAGACGCCCCTTCTCGTTTCATCTTGCTTTGTTGTCTTGCTGCGCTCTGCTAATAAAGCCAACATCATAGAGATCATTGCTTTCACTCGGAGCATGTGACGGCTGCAGCCTGGAGAGGTGCTGCATGGTACGATATTCGTTCAGTCAGCTTTGCAGATTGTGAATTTTTTTTTTTGTGCATTTGAGAGGTTCTGAAAAGTTTTTTAATCTAAATGCTCCACACTCACCAGCCATAAATAGAATCAAAGCTTTTTGAGCAGAGTTCTAAATGAATTCTGTTTTTCACAAAAGCACACTTTGTGTAATCTCATGCTAGTTCAGCTGTGACTACAAGCCTACAGTAACTGTAACCAGCATGGTGCGGCGGCAAAATTACAGAATTAAAAACAACAACAAAAAAAACGATGATAAAATGTCTTTGTGTTTTCGTTTGAACAGCAGGGGTCCTGTTTTAACTAGTTTAGTCAGAATAAATATGAAATTTATGAGCTTCTAAATGAGAGCTTTAGGGAGAGTGTATTCGTACCCTGGTGAGGTGTTTCTGAATAAGCTGTTCCTAATGACAACAATGTTCCGGGAAATGACTGCATATTTAGGATTTATAAACATAAAAAAGGATGTTCAAATGCAAAGGCTTGTTTCTCTTCAAGGTTTCAGTGCTTCCTCAGCTTTGCCTATGGTTTCAGTTTTCATGAGTATTCATTTTGAGCCTAAGAATTCATTTGGATAGCTAAACTAACAAGCATGTTTTCAACTATGATGAAAATCATAACAGCAAAAGAATTTATTAGCTTGCATGAAGTACATGACCAAACAGTTGATCATGTTCGTTCGGAACGAAAACCTGCAGCCAAACTGCACCTTTGTCCAGCTGTGGATAAGATTTGACACCCCTTTTTTACACTTGTTTTAAGACTGAGACCAAGTGGAATCATGTGGGATCTCTCACGTTGACTCCCTGATGTAGAAGGTACAGTAGAGATAAATGGAGGAGAATATAGTTTAATATATAAATAATAAAATAATAACATTTCCTAAATAGCTCTTGGGCTTGAAAACACACTTCTAAGAGAGACATTTATGTTATGTGGAGGTTCTTTAAACTTTAAAAAAGGTTCTTCCCACATACCTAAAAAGAACCCACTGAAAGATTAGCTGGGGAACCAAAGGTGGTTCTTCCAGGGCTCCAAAGACCCTTGCTGTCCTCTTCAGTCTTAGAGTGTGTTTGGATTATAGGGTATAGTGGTAAAGCATATGAGGACTGACACATGAGAAAACAAGGATGAGAAATGAAAGGTGAGAATCTACAAAGTGAAATAAAAAAGGCCTGGGCTCCTGCACACTTATCTTTATTCACTTTTATGTTTCTTTGTGAACATCAAGTGGCCCTGCTCATGGTCGGCTGTGGGGAATGGGCTCGACTAAAAACAATGCAAAGAAAACAACACCAGCCCCTCATTTCCAAGTCCAGAGATAGACTGCTTGCTTTAATTATGTATTGAGGCAATTGAAATATGCATGTTCACTCCTGTATAGTTGAGTTCTAACAATGTCTTTGCAAATCTTACTGCAAGTTTCTTAAGAGCCAGAAACTTGAATCTCGATTAGAGAGCGCATTCACCATCATCTTGGACCAAAGAATACCAGCAGCACCGGCTGAAGAGCGAATCTGTGACAGAGGAGTGTGTAGCAGAATCACACACACACACACACACACACACACACACATACTCTCCTGTGACCCACACCGAGAATATCAGAAGAAATAGCACAGATGATTGCAAGAGATTGCAGTCTGCCTTCTCTAATGGCTCAGAAGTAATGGCTCTCAACCATTTCCATTTTTCATTGACATTCACTGCTACGTTTGTCGCGTTGAAGGACCATCATCCTTCACTGAAAACCAGAGATTTTTAAAATGTCACTTGAGGGATTATGAACTCATTGGGATAATTGTGCTTTATTATCATTGTCAGCTAAGAGATCCTTCTTGGCATTTGAAAAGTAGGGATGTTGTCCATTCTTATTAACAGTTTAGTCTTTTGATACCTTCCATTTGGAAAACAGACTGAAACGTAATACATGTAAGCGAATTATATTAATTAGTAACACTCTACACACTTCACCTGGCCATCCAACACTGTTGACTTGTCAGCTAATGTATGCTCAATACATTCATTCATATGCAGACAAATAAATGCAGATTTGGCATTTCTCATTCTCAGACTAATTAATATAATCACCCATTACACTCTATATGCGCCTCAGGGCCCGAATATGATATTTTAGCACAATCCAGCAAGGTAAATGGCACAAATGTTCTCAGGAATTCCCTCAGGTACAGTACATTTACTTTAATCTCCACTTTATGTGCTCTTTCAAACACCCACACCACCTGAGATCTATGTTCTGTGACCCAGAAGTGGTGAAACTCAAACTGCTCAGAGAATTTCTTCTTCCTATCCAGGGATATTTAACTAGGGAAAAGTCTTTGTTATATCAAGCTATATTACGCAGACAATATTGCTAAATTGCTCACTGTGAGTAGAATAGAATAGAAGGAGAACCAAGTTCAGTTTAGTACAGCTAATTTAGACACTGCATGTACATTATATGGACAAAAGTATTGGGACACCTGACCATTGCAGCAGAAAGGACTCTAATGACATTGCATTCAAATACATAGACTTTAATATGGAGTTGGTTCCCCTCTTTGCAGCAGCTTCCACTCTTCTTGGAAGGCTTTCCACAAGATTTTGGAGTTTCTGTGGGAATTTGTGCCCAGTCATTCTATAGAGCATTTATGAGGTCAGGCACTGATGTTGGACGAGAAGGCCTGGCTCACAATTTCCGTTCCAGTTCATCCCAAAGTCATACTGAAGTAGAAAAGGTTCTTCCCCAAACTGAGTCTACAAAGTTGGAAGCATAACGTTGTCCGAAATGAAGAGGTGTGTCCCAATACTTTTGTCCATATTGTGTAGCTGCTGTTGCCAACTTGGACAATTCTACAAAAGGCCTGCCAAAATGACTTTCAATTTATTATGAAACTGTATCATACAAATCTAATTTTGTCAAAATATGTCAGTTTTGTTGCAGCTACAAGACAAGGTTACCAAAAAATCCATTCCCAAAAGTTTGACCTTTATCACACATACAAAATAAATATAATTTGAAACTAATCACTTACTTCAAATGTATTTATTTTTTGTATCCATTTTTTAAAAAGCCTGTAGTCCCCAAGAATTTCCTGTTACATGAAGGGTAGTTTTGATGTTAAATTGCAGCTGCAACATGGATACTCAGTACAAACATGCACACAGGTCTTTGGTGTGCACAAAGCACCTCAATACAGAAGTTTAATTCACTATTAAAAACACAGGGCAACTGGTTCATGCCCTTGTGTATTTTTGTGGTGGGTGCACTTTGTAAATGTGGAAAAGTTTGACAGCTGACAGTGAAATACTGCTCTGAATGCTCCAGGGCACTAAGTAGAAATGTTAGGGTGGTATTGCATAGGGCCCTGCAGGGCACCTCTTTGAAACACCTGCTTTCTGCATTTCTAGCTGAGCATCTTATGAAAGTGATCCTTGTGATAAAGTGATAAAGCACTGTTTCATGTAACAGCAATAATGAAAATATTAATTATATCATAAAAAAATCTTGCCTTATCTTGCCTCTTTTGTCTTCTCATTTTCACTGTTCATGTCATCTTGACTAACCAAGTCCACCAGCATTATACTGTCCTTTCTCTCCAAAAGGGACATTTTAATATTTTAATGTCCTCTTCTGATGTAAACCCTTTGAGTATTACTCTTATCCAAAGTCATCTAAATGACCTCAGTCTCTCATCTTAGTTTTCTTTTGTAGTGCAACTATAGTTGTCAGCAGAGTCAGGGTCACTGAATCATTTAAAATGTTTACCAAATCTCAAGCCAGCTGCTGGACATGAGGGGTTTTAATAGGGTGAATCACACACCACTTTGTCCTGCTGTTTTGCAAAAATAATAATAATGGTAATAATTTTTAAAGCCCCTCACATCCTGAGTGCCGAGGCAGTAAACCCCAAGCTGCAGCAGTTTGGACTGTCTGTTGTTTGGAGCCTGAAAGCCAACAGAAACGGTCGTCAGTTCATCAGGAACTGAAGAGTGTAGGGTAGTAATTTCAGTGAAGTTTCTTTTGTGCTTGGTAATGGCCTGTAGACCTTGCCACAGGCACCATGAGTCAAAGCCCTCACACTGTGATTCTATTTTTACTTTGTAATTCCGTTCAACTGGCACCATAACTTTCATGCCTGGACTTTATTCATAGCTTATTATCACTCGTTTAAATCGTTGTTCTGTTCTTTTAGTTCAGTGCAAATTATGGCCTTGCGTATGAAAAAAGGAATGTGAATGAAATGGCCTTCTGATACAGATCATCATAAGAACTTACATTTCCAACATGCAACTTCATTGTGGAATATAAAAATCTTCTTACCTTTAAGGTACACTATGTGGACAAAAGTATTGGAACATACCTCTTAATGATTGAATTTAGGTGGCCTCTTACTTCCAGTGAAGGGCAATCTTAATGCTTCAGCATACCGAGACATTTTGGACAACCCCATGCTTCCAACTTTGTGGAAACAGTTTGAGGAAGAACGTTTTCTATTCCAACATGACCATAAAGCAAGGTCCATAAAGACATGGTTGGATGAGTTTGGTGTGAAAGAACTCGACTGGCCCACACAGAGCCCTGACCTCAACCCCATCCAGCACCTTTGGGATGAACTGGAACGGAGATTTTTGAGTCAGGCCTTCTAGTCCAACATCAGTGTCTGACCTCATAAATGCTCTATGGAATGAATGGGCACAAATTTCCATAGAAACTCCAAAATCTTGTGGAAAGCCTTCCAAGAAGAATGGAAGCTGTTACAGCTGCAAAAGGGGGACCAACTCCATATTAAAGTCCATGTATTTGATGCAATGTCATTAAAGTCCCTGTGTAATGGTCAGGCCTCCCAGTAATTTTGTCCATACAGTGTATGTAATTGAGTGTATTTATTCCAAAGACTTGGACCATTTCCATTTGTTTGTTCATTACAAAATGCCCACAGAAAATAAAGCTAGCATTTTCAATACATAAATGAATAAGTAAATTAATGAGACAAGACAAGACAAGACAAGATCATATAAAATAAATGGTTTCATATGACTGCAACAAAACCAATCGACATTCTGATAAAAATCAACTGGATTAAAAATATATTATTGTGAAGTGTAAACTGTATTTTAAATTATTGAGAGCGCACTGAAGCTGAATCATTTTGTTTTCTTCTAGCTGTGTGTTAAAATGGAATTTCCTGTGTTATCTAATTAAAACAGAATATTTTTGAATAAACAATTTTTTAAATGTAATTAATTTTAGGGCCCCCAAGTGGTGCAACTGTTACATTGGCCATTGGGAGATCACAAGCTCAGTCTCCGGTGGTGCTGCATTCATTAATGACAAGGTGTTCAAGAAAGCACAACTGGTTTCACAACTGGGTAGGATGGCCCAGCGCTCAGCATGAGACTAGGCAGCTGACATAACAGAACTGGCACTCTCCTCCAAGCATGTTAAGCTGTCTATTAAAGTTGCAATAGCAGCAGTTTGAGAGGGGAAAGACTAATGTGTACTTTCTACCAGTCATGTGAAGCCGTTCACTGGATCTCTACAGTGTTGAGTAGTGTCATGTGATCAGGGGAGTCCTATGATGCATGAAAATCACGTGAAAATCCAAGAAAAAAGTAATAAGTAATTAATGCTTTGGGTTTAATTCAACAATAAATATAGAAATATGTCAATTTTTTAAAACATTTATAATCAATATTTTTAAAAACATAAAACAAACATTAGTATTAGTGTTAAATAGTTGTTTCCATGCATGTAAAAAAAAATAAATCAATAACAACAAAAACTATGTTCGGCATTTATAATCAAGCTGGGCATTATATGGTGGCCTGGTGGTTATTGTGTTGCCCTTGCAATCGCAAGGTTGTGGGTTCAAATCCCAGGACTGCCAATAGGACCACTGAGGTACCATTGAGCAAGGTACCGTTCCCACACACTGCTCCCTGATGCACCACTTTCAGCAGTCCACTGCTTCACTCGGGTGAATGGGTTAAATACAGAGGACTCAAGTAATTTCCTCCAGGATTAATGTAGTACATAAATAAATAAATAAATAAATAAATAAACATTCAATCACATTTCCCTGCATACAATTTGAATTCTGGAGGTACTGCAGTTGTGTATAAATATGAGGAGTTTTGAATTGCTGCTTTCATCTGTCATGGATTGAGAGAAGAAGACTGTCATCACTACTGTTCTCTACCTGCGACTATAATTTTTTCTTCCTTCCTCTGAAAGCAGAACAAGTGTTTTATGTCTTGAACTGCAGACACAACCTATGCAAATGGATCCTGATTGGACAGATGTATCACATTGCCCGTATTCATTTGCATGAAGTTCTTCTCAACTTTTCCTCGCACTACATCAGAGACCCCCAACTGGATGGATTAGAGAATCTCTGAATGCATCCCCCAAACCTGGTGCATCACCCATCATGCATTGCACAGCTGCTTCTGACGGAACCAGTGTTTCCAGTTAAAAAACGAATGGGGTTCTTTACCAGTGAAAATACATCAGAGGGGTATAGTCTCATAACTGGATTGGGTATAGTAATACACTAAAATGAATTAATTATCAATACTACTAGGTAATATCAAGACAGTTATTAAAGAACTAGCACAAGCAGTCTATTGGCAATACTGTGGAAATTGATAGATGGCTGATTACATAATCCGCTGCCATGATAATAAAAAAAGAATTACTTGAGTAGTTGGCAATCTCTGAGTGCATTCAGCTGCAAAACAATGTGATCAGCAGGTTATGAAGATGCCCACTCAGGCTATATAAGAAGATATTGTGTGCATGTCATCACTCATTTGCCATTTAAAAAAAAAAAACAAAAAAAAAAAACAATTTTATCAAGTTGCAAAAAGTTGAGAAAATATATTGAAAATGATTTCGAAATACTTTTCGTCAAACAAAAAAAATCTGACAGAGGGGTAAGCAAAATGTACATTTTCTTGAAATAAGTGAAATAAGCCAAAATATCTAGATATCTAGTGTATACTGCAAAAAATTGTAATTGTATCTCAGTATCTTCGTAACTGATTTCAAAACTTTTCTCTGATCTAGGTATTTTGCTTATTTTGCTTATGGTTAAAAATACAGTTAGATACACATAGACACACATAGGAAGACAATCATGGCTGGTCATGTGGTTAGACAACATTAGAGATAACATAATTTCACACAAATGGTTAGACACCTATGTAGACACATGAGTAGACACACATAGTTAGAAAAACATGATTAGATACATGGTAAAACACATGACAAGACAATCGTGGTTAGAAAAACATGGTAAGACACAATTAAGTAGAGCCATGGTTGGTCACATGGTTACACAAACTTGGTAAAACAAACATTGTTAATCACACTGTTAGACACTGTTATAGGGTTAAAGGAACATATAAAAATAAACATGTATAAAGAAACATGTATAAAAGTCTGTATAAAATGGCTTGGTGAATATGTAATTTACAACTGTTTGAAGTAGTTGATTAGTTCATTGCTAAGCTTTGTTCGTTGATGAGTTCAAGCAAAGCTCGGCCTTATCCTGCAGTAAACTGTTCTAACAGCTTCTCAGTGATATATTCTTAGCCATTTTTCGCTAAGTAGCTAATTTTAATACATAGCTACATCTAAATAGTTAATTTTGTTTGAGTAATAAAATATTGCTTAATTCATGTTCTGTTGAATCAAATGATGTGAACATCATTCTGAAACTAGCTAATAAAAAATAATAACCTCTGTATTGAAAATATCATCTTGTGTGACTGAGTGTATCTTGTGTCATTTTGTAGCTATGTATAATGAGTGATGCTGTTCATTTAGCTGTCATTAAAAGTTAGACAACATTGCCAGTTTATTTGGTCCTAAAAGCACATGTGTCAATACATAGACAAAAGAATGAATGTGATTTTTATATTTACAATGTTTTTGGTGTAGTCTTATACCATTATAAGACTACAGTTTTATACCATTATTGTATCATCAGTTTCATCAATATCAATACATAAATTATAAGTAGGCACATCATTTATGATGCTTTTATTTAAGGATAATCATCATTGCATGGAGAGAAAAGCAGAACCATTTTTTGTTTGCCAACATATTTGCTAATTGCATCCATCACTATAGCGCAGTACTTTGGTAATGCACAATGCACACATTTAGATCAGACACACATAATAAGTAAAGTAACATGGTGATAGTTAAGCTGATAGTCTAACAAATCAATACAAATAAACCCAGCGTTTTAAATACATGACATTACAATTGACTTTTTACATTGATTGTAGAAATGTGACTGAAAGAGTTTGGGGTGGACAAGCGTGGTCAGATGCAATGTTGGACACAAATGATTAGAAAGAGGGTTAGACACACATGGTCAGACACGCATGGTTATGTACATGGTCAGCCATACACTGAAACACATGGCTAGACATGCTTAGACACGTGGTTAGAAACACATGTTTAGTTACATGGGGAGAGACAAACTAAGTAAGACACACATGGTTGGATCCATTAAAACATGGACAAATATTTGTTGCCAAATGTGATTAGATATGTTACGCACATGGTAATACATTGTTAGACACACACGGACAGACGTATAGTTAGAGAGAAGAAGTTTAAGACATGGTTAGACATATGGTTAGACAAGCATGGTTAGCCACATGTAAAGACACACATGGATAGAAACCTGGTTAGATGCAGTGTTACACTATTAGGCACATGGTAATTCATTTACGATTAGACACATGGTTAGACAAACATGGTGAGACACAAATAGACACACATAGTTAAGATACATGATTGTACATGTGGTTAGACACACATGGTTAGACAACATTAAACATAATTAGACACACAAGGTTAGACAGACATGGTTAGACACATGGTTAGACATGCATGGTGAGACACATGGTTAGACACATATGGTTAGAATATAGAGTAGGATGGGGGTGTAGTAATGATAATGATTGTGGTGCAATAATTTGCATAATTATCTGTTTTAGTTCCTTTCAGGTCATCCTGACACTCTTTGTGAGTGACTCATGAGTTTTCACCTACCTTATTTATCATTAATCTGGAAGAAATTGTGTAGTGTACCTGTCTGGGGACAATTAGTTGTGGTTTCTTGATCTTTTCACTTGTATAATATTAAATAAATAAACCAACTGTCTTGGCAGGGATGTTTAAGGTCATTGCTAATAATCTAGTTATTTACATTCAAGGGTTGGTTAATTATGTTTTCCCTTTAGGAAATTCATAGACCTTCACCATGATTGCTACTTCTGTGAAATTTTTCTAAAGGCAACATCATAATTACACCAAATGCAATTTGGACAGGAACATTTTTTGCAGCATTAATGTGTAAAACTGGATTTACTTTTATTTTTTAACCTTTGTATATTGTATATTTAGTATAGTGACTCAATATTTTTGCCCTTTCAATTTCATTTCTGAACCTATTTATTTATGCTTATGAATACATACTTTTTTTGTAAGAACAAGGTCAAAAAACACTGTGTGGAAAAGGGAGGTCATTCTATACACTAGAAGGATATCAAATAAATCCCCTATTTCTAAGCCTAAAATTTAAGCTTCTGAGGTTTATCAGTAATAGTTAAAGTCATGTTTCACTATAGCAACGCAAAATGCAGCTTTTCTGATGTAAAACAAGGAAATTATGAAGTCACAAAGCTAAGTGTCGTAAGTCAAAAGTGCCACCATGACTTAAATTCTACTACACTTTTGAGAAATTATTGATAAAATGTTGTATGAGGCCGGAAGCATGAATCTTAGCTGACAGACAAATATCTGACAGCTTGTCTGATCTCATTTGCTTTTTTTGCGTGTGTTTGGACTGGCATAATGAGAATTTCTCAGCTTGGGGAACTGAAGAAACCTAATCCATTTCAAGCCGCTGGTGATTGAAAACGCTCTTCTTCGAATGAATATTCAACATGTAAAACTAGCAGAACTGCTTTTTTTTGGTTTTGATTTTGCTTATGTAAAATC
>JBBPCZ010000115.1:14716085-14733441 GCA_037974445.1 Brycinus macrolepidotus | reverse complement strand
GGGGGGGGGGGACAGGGGCCCCAACTGCAATGAACCAGCTTTGGGGGGGCCAGCTTGCAAAAGGTTGAGAACCCCTGGTTTAGTCCAATATTGATTCAATCAAACTAACAAAATCTCCAATCTCCAGATTATGTGCTGTAAGTGATGTATCATTTCTTTATTTTAAAAAAGTCATAAATACATTTATATTTTATATTATAAATATATATGAATAACATGGAAAAAAACACATTACCCTTGTATTTATTTCACATGTTTGTGACTTACGTGATTCTTAATATTTAATGTATACTATTTAGCAAATGTAAAGTCAAATTATCTTAGAACTGAATTCAAATAAATTCCACTTTCTGTTTTCTGCCATTCCAATTCATTTCCAGTTCCATTTCCTTTCAGCTGCATGCAATTCCAATTACAATTCCAGTAGGTGAACTGGAATTTACCATGCAGTCTCAAATCAATTCCCGAATGGCCCCAACCCTGCCTTTAAATACTACATATTTATCTATTAAATACTAGGTACTTATCATGCTGTGAAATAAAGTGCTACCAGATTTTCTTTTTCAAATACTCTTACTTGAAGACATTTTTTCTGCTGGTGAACAGACCCATCTTCATTAAAGCTTTTACACTTTAGAATCTCTTTGGTAAATACACTTCTCTGAATCACTTCTGAAATAAAAAAGGACAAATCCGCTGCAATATAAATGCAGTTTCAGACAATGTGTACCTTTTGATGAAAAGCTCCGTAAAGATGGACATCTATTAGCAAAAGCCTGACCAAAGAAAAGAGAAAAATCACATGCTGTACTGCCATGTGTTCTGAAGCATTCTTGAAAACATCTGTTGTGAAAATGATGATGAATAATTGAGAATCTCTAAGCCTGGCCCTGGGATAATGAAGGATGAAAAATAATTTCTGTAACCTTGATTAACTTATTGAAAATAATGCCAGTGGCAATATGTAATACAAAAATATCTCATAAATAGTTTACCCTCTTTGTCTACCATACTATTACATAATTGTATTATTAATTACATTTGCACTGGAGTTACAGTCTATATTGACAGGTCTGAATCTATGAATGTCAAATTAGCATGGCAAAAAAGTCTTTTCCAAAAACAATACGTTTATTTTTTTCTGTTAATTTAATAACAAAATCAAAATAATATAAATTATGCTCCACTGATGAGAGGATGTGAAGTCAAATCAAGACTTTTGGCCTCTTCTTGTTTCATCGAGCTACAAGTAAGAAATTCTGACTTAAACTAAAACATGGTTCAGTCTGAAATTGTGCTTGTTAAAATGTCCATTAAATCATGGGCAGCTATGATTTAACCCTGAAAAGTCTTCCTCCATCACAAGATGAGACCCTGTCAACACTGATTTAGATAATCTGATCATTATTCCAGCAACATATACTGTAAGTGAGGTCTTTCAATAGGGGTGCCGTGGATGCGCATTATCTATTGCGTTTATCTTTAATTCTCCACAGGGGCCTCAGCGAGAGAAGGACGAGGTCTCTGTGTGCCTTTCTTCTCCGCTCGTAAACTCACACAAGGGTTACTGTGATGCGCTGTCCTCTGAGGCGAGTTTTATGACTCTGCACTTTTTAAGTGGCGCAGCCATCTCCTTTGCAGTCCCTTTGCTCTGCGCTCTATGTTAATTTCCCCAAACTAAAATCCAATGGACTATGTCAGCGAGGTAAATCATGCAGCAGTTTTTATCTCGCTGTCATCACAATGTGGCAGATGTATAACGAGCCATTAGAATGATAAATTCGAAACAATATCTCAACGCCATCGCATCAAAATTGTCTGCTGGTGCTGGTCCAGAGCCTCTACTGAAAACAGAAACATTGAGAGCACGCTGAAATAGAAGGCTAGGGAGGAAGAAAAAACCATAAATGCAAAACTGTAAGAGAAAAAAAGCACACACACTATATGTTGCAGTAATCTTTCTGTTTTCTGTAAGAACACTGATGTTGGTTTTGTTTTGTGGTCAAAAATAAAGTGCAAAATCATGTGATAGGTATATTTTAACCATTTCCTGATTGGCTCTGACTCAGTCAGACCAGTGCAGTTGTAAAAGGAGGCGGCATTAGTTAGAGGGGCGGAGTTAAAGTGACATTATGAAAAGGTGTGGTTAGTCGTACTGTAGGGAAGGTCAATCAGATCAACTCCTCCCATTCCCTTTAAGAGATATCTGTGCACAGCACTGTGATGTTTTCCTGATGCCAAGATCTCTCTGCTTTCTTAGACAAAAGACTGAATATTTTAATTTTATGTATAGAGAAACAAAAGGCAGTACTGGAACTGTAACGTCTTGGTCATTTTAAAACCTGTCAAAAACGATGATAAAACAAAACATTAATTCGTAATTCTATTTGTATACTTTTGTATTTGGATACTTATTTTTTATTTTTCAAGATTTACCACCCAATTTAGTCATCTCCAGTTCCATCCACTAGCTAGGACTCCACAGATCGCACAGTACCACCAATACTTCGAGGCTGAAGGCATGAAGGCAGGTGCTTCCTCTGAGTCACTTGAAGCACCACTGCATCTTTTCAAACTGCTGCTGACGCAACATCACTGGACAGCTTAACATGCTTGATTAAAGTTACATCAGCTAGCAGAAACCCATCCTGGCTAGCACTTCACTGAGGTGGAGAGGAAAGGCCATAACGCCCACACATACATAGCAAAGACACCTGTGCTCTTGGACTCACAGCCATGGATGGGTGAAGCACCATCCATGGCTGTTCAGGGTTCAGGGATTGAACTTGCGGTCTCCCACTGATAGGGCAAATACCTGGACGGTTCCTCACTCAGAAGCCAATTTGTACACTTTTAAAAATCATATAACAATGAAAATATCATTTTTGTTGTCTAATGTTTCTTACTGTTATTGGCCTATGGATGTATATATAAATATGTATGTGTGTGTGTGTGTGTGCACGTGTATGTGTGTGTGTGTCTTTATATCTTGAAAAGATCAAAGTGCTGAACAGCTATTAAGATATCGCAACAATAACTGAAGCAAATCCAGTATTAAAAAGGAACTGCAAGATAGTACACTAGTAGATGGATGGCACCAAGACAAATAAACATGAAAAGAAAAAAAAAAACTATAAATAGTAAAAAATATAATTATTTCTAACCAAATTAATAATCTGCCATCATACCATTAGACTGTACTCGTACCATTAGCCCTATGACTTCTAAGCCTTAAAATGATAGATTTAAAGCCTCAAGACTCACTGCCATGAGTTATTCAGAACTACTATAAAACCGATGTGTACATTATGAAATTACGGGAGTGAAGCATTGAAAGGAAGTGCAGCCCCACATAAGAAATGAAGGGGTTAATTAAGTTCAAATGGACTGAACACTTGACAGTAGAAAGACTCCATTTGTGCACAGATCTCATCCAAAAGCGTATCGCTAATTCTAATATGAGGGACGAGTGACGTTACATTCTGAGACAGTGGGAGCACTGCCATGAGAAACTGTTACACTGGCTACCCGCACCATCACTATCTCTACCCTCCAACACCAAGAGCAAATGAACTGCTTATCAACTAATGACGTTCAGACTTGTGATTGGATACAGCTTCCACATACTCACTATGATGTCGATATGTTTCCCCATCCTCCACTCTCCCCCAAGCCTAATCCAGTGTTGGTTTCCATATTTTGTGCTAAAGATAAGCCAGCAATAATTTACTCCCTGACTAGCCTGGACAAGCTTGGTTAGGTTTTTCTTCTTCTTTTTTTTTTTTTTTTTAAGTGTTTTGCTAGGACTTGTCTGTACAACCGTATAAAAAACTCTGAACAGCTCTGGTCAAATTACACATTTTGTTGATTTTCTATGTGAAAATTAGTTCATGCATCCTTTAGAGGCAATAAAATTAAATATGGTATTATTTTGCATATAGTATTGCAAAATTTCAATGTATTTCCTAAGTTTAACATAAGGGAAAAACAAGATATAAAATGTGCCATTACTTTTACACAGGCCATGTTTTATGTTTTCTTTTTTTCCAATATGTTTATTTTTGCAGATAAACAGTAATTGGGCATTAAAATGTGCAGAAGTACGTAGAAGGTGTTTTCTTGTTATAATCCATTTATATATTATCTCTAAATCATCTACTTGTCATAAGACAGATGTTAGCTGGTGACTTTTGTTTATTATTCCTTTTTATTATCACCAGTGTCTAACATTCATGATGAAAATGTTCTTGCAGAAAACCTTTTCCTCTGCATCTTATAAAGAGTGCAGTCCACATGGAAAAGAGTTACAAGTTTGTAAGACATTAATTGTATTAAAAGAACTAATTTAACAACTAAGAGCTACTTTAAGAACTAATTTAAGTACATTAAACTATTCTTTAGAAGTGCAATATTCTATTTTAAATTTGACTGTGAGCTTAAAACATTGCCACAGTTTACCATGAACAGCACCATGTATGAAACACCATAGGTCACAGTAGAACATCATGTACAAGAGGGGCTATGATTGTGGATGACATTGTCTGAAAAGACTAAACTGTGTACAATTAAAAAAAAAAGGTGGGAAGGTTTCAAAGTCATTCTTTAGAAATATATACACTAGATTACTGAAAGTACTTCAAAATCCTGAACTAAGTTGTTATAACATAAAAATACATTAAGCGAGGGGATGGCGCTACAGTAACTTTCAGCCAGGTCAAAATAAATGTCCTGATGGGGAACTTTGGCCCACTGGCTGCACTTTGGGCAGTTTTGATCTTGAGCTAGTGAACTGAGAGCAAAATTCCAATATAGTAACACCCAAAGATAAACACACGGCCTGAGATTTCTTGTCAGTTAACATGTGTGCATCAAAATGACAATTTAGCAAATACAGCTCACTATCCTCATTGCCTTGCTTCCATGAGCTCCTCATTCGATTCGGATGGAAATGTGAGAGAGGTACATACAAAGGTTTAGATGTTTTTCCTCCCTGGTTACTGTAATGAGCCCATGAAGAAAGCACAGGTTACATAAAAAGTAAATAAAAAATAATTTCCAAGCAAGCAGTAAGTTTTTTTTTTTACATTTATTTTGCTTAAAATATTTACTATTTTACCTTTCTACAATATAGCAGGAAGACTGGCCTAAATATCAGCAAAAAAATGTCATGTAAATCAGAATTATGTTGGTGTGATTGATTTTAAGAGGTTAATTTCAGTCACCTTTAGAGATACTTAAAAAATTACTTTCCTTTGCCATCCGGACAGATTTATTAACAGAGAAGCTCTTGTTTTTATGACATCCATTATTAAAGCTAACTCAATCATGTAATGAAGGAAAAACGAATCTATTGATGCTTTTAAGGCTCAAAAGAAAGGATCGGCTTTGAGTAGATCTTTGAGTTAATTTATTCAGAAATGATGTATGTCAATCTTTTATCCTGTCAGTGTTTATTGATGCCGTACCCTAGCCGTGCACTCTAGGATCTGTTTGTTATGACGCCGTAAATCCCTACCTCTCTGGCAAGCGTGTTATTGTCAGTTTGCTAAATTAAACCTAACGGCATCAATAAGTGCAGCACATCATTAACTTGACCACAGACCATAAATATTAGAATCTACCTCCCTTGCTTCTCCGTCAACAGAGCTAAATAATAAAAGTGTGGCATTTTTTATTCCCCTTTTCCCAGTGTGACAGAATTATATAAATTAACATTTAATAATTTCAATCTCCTAAATTGACTTTCAAACATTTTAATTAGCGAGCACTTTGCTCACAACACACTTGCAGCAGATGGATGCCCATGTCAGCCAATTTGAGGAACCAGCAATTATTGACTCATTTGCATTCTTATTTCAAATATTTTCCATCTAAACTATTTCACTTGAAGAATATTTTATCTGCATAGCACATGCTATAGCAATTGCGGGTAGTCAAGCATGCATTTATCAACTGTCCCTATCAAAAGTCCCTTAGGAATAACAGTAAGTGAAAGCAAGCCTTTTACATACATGAGGTTTTGTGTTGTCAGTGCCATATATATATATATATATATATATATATATATATATATACATATATATACACATACACATGTGTGTATGTATGCATGTATTAGTGCTTATACTTTTTTCACATAAATCATTAATACGTCTGGCTAATTGCATTACATCCATAGCGCATATCCACCACTGAACAATGCAAATACCCTCTCGATGAATGTCCTCTACAATTCTGAAAGTACACTCATCTAGCTATTTATACTAAAGCATGTACAATGTCTTTAGAAGAGGGAAAAACAGCATTGAAGGACTGTACAGTGCTCTAAAGTACCTCTGGTAATTGGTGTCGAGCATGTACTTTGCAACCAATCATAACCTCTGCTCTTACAAAATCCTTTCACAGCCACTGCTGTACTTCCATGACCCCTACTTGATCTCAATTCTAAGACGTACTTTTCAGTGTACATTTGATGATGAGTGTCACAGAGCATCTTCCCTGATGCTCCTTTATTGTTTACCTGAATTTTAGCCCGTTGCTTGTCTAATAGCTGCAGAAACTATTGACTCACAAGCCTGAGGGTTAATGCGGGTGTCCAGGCTCACCTCCAAAGGGTCCTATAATCTTCCCCATGAGGTCTCAGAGAACCAGCGTCTTGAATCTGGCCAGAATGTTGGACTAGGATGCTGGCATAACTGCTGAATTTAAAGTCAGCCACTTTATCATTTATAAATCACAGAATACACACAAGTCTTACGCACTTTTACTGTAACAATTCCTCCCAGAAAGAATCAGCTCCAAACATTAATGTTGATCGACATTTTGTATGCGGGGCAGTAAGTAAACATTATGTCTAGCTTATGGGATTCGCTGGTTCTTGTAAGAATGCAAGAAGAGCATGCATTTTTTTGCCCAGTTTTCTCAAAAGGGAATTAGAACATTACAACTATGTACACAACTGATTGCCAAAAACTATTCAGGTGTTGTGTTACCTTTTGTGTGTATAATTTGTGTCCTCTGTTCTGTACCTTTATTGTGCCTGATTGCTAATGGCACAAGCCATTCAGCAATCTCCTATTATGAAATCAACAACAATTTATGGCTCTAAACACTCTATTGCCTATTCATTCCATTATTCCATTGATTTCTAACCCCGTCAGTAATGTGCAATGATTACTACCTGAATATGGCCAATTATCTGTAAGGTACAGTGTGCGCTGGGAGCTATCCTCATGTCCTTGAGGAAAGCTTCTCGAATAATTTTATCCTGGAACATTCTAATCACCTCCACCAGGAGGTTTTAACACATATAGTTATAGGTATTAAAACTAGACCATTGTTCAGAGAGATGAGGAAGGCACATTGCTTTGATAATTAAAGTGACTGAAGTTCTACCCAACCAACAGCACCAATTATAGAATTCAAACAGTATAATTTCAACCGCATAGATTCTGTAGTTATTAACCAGTTAAACATTGTCCAGACGAAAACATATATCACGTATACAAATTTTGTACAGTGCATGCTTTTGATCTGTGGATTTTATCACTGACTTAAATATCAATGAGAAAAAACCTCAGTCAACTACAGCTTTGAATCTTTCCCTTTGGCCACAGAGAGACTTTTTAATAACTAGCAATCCATTTTCTTTACTGATCATTGCTTTTATTGCCTGGTTTTATGGGACGGTCCTGAGGATTGTGCATTCTCTGCCATAATATGTGCCTGATTAAAATAACAAGTGAGTGCGTCATTCACCGCGCTGGACTGTACAGTGGACTTACCATAGTGTATTAGCTTTCGCACAGAGAGAAATACTGCTAGCCGTGTTAGTATGCATAGGCTGTATAAATGCCTAGGTAAAACTAGTGTTTAGTGTCAAACCTGCCTCTGTTGTTGTTTTATTTTTAATATATAAATATTTATATACAAGTATGTTTAACACTCATATAGAGAGAGCGATGGGAGAAGGCTCTGGTTAAAGGTGACATTATGAACTGCTGTGCTTTATGTAAAATGTATATTGCAGTGTCAGATTTATCTGAAAGTACAGACGAGAGAATAAAATATTCCTCAGTGGATTCATTTGAGAGTTATAACAGCCAACCTACATAATTAGAAGCTGAAACTTTGCATTGTATGTTTGCAACTTTAGACGATGATTAATGAAACATTTTGGGCAAACCTCCCCATTACTGACTGCACAGTTCCCCAGCACCCAACTGCCATAAAAGCAATTACTGGCTGTGACCTTGTTTTCTGTCTGAGTACATCCTGCTAATGCGGAGCCACAAAAGTAGCATGTAGGCGATAGGCACCTGCAGACATGTGAGAGGCCAAGGCTTTTCATATGCGCGCTGGCGCAGGAGGATAGCTTGGGAGCCGGATGGGATCAAAGGCAGCCGGGTGATTGGCAGAGTTTCCACAGGGCAGTGGCTGATTGAGTCTGGCGTACAGCAGGCCAGCGTGACGTGTGCCCCAACTGGGACTGGGGTAAAATAAGCAATCAACAGGCTCAGAGTCCTGAGAGGATCTACAGCAGGTATGTGCGTATGTGTATGTGTGTATAAGTGTGTGTACAGAAGGCGGTTGAGTTGGCGTCACCCTCCTAATGAGGAGCCATGCAGCGGCCTACGTCTGTTCTGTCCTTCTTTTTAACCTTTCCTCTAATAGATTATCCACTGTGTGGCAGTATGGAGTAGCACATGGGGTCCCCACCTGGACGTCCGCTGGTGTCAAATGCCCGAGGGTGGGAGCGCACCATGCGGACACTCAGTGGACCGTGCTGCACGAGCGGGCAGCCAGTGGACAGTTTGCTGCTATTTTCTGAAAACAGAGCAGTGTTTAGTATGCAGTGAACGTAGTTCATTACAGTTAAGCAGCCCTGAGCGCAGCCAGATGGTCAGATAAGCATGGACTGCCACCTCTTGGTTGTGTGTTTGCAAACAGCAGGGCCCAAAAGCAATTTCACGAACATGGTCAGGGAGCCTATGTGCTCCCCGGTTCCACATATGTAAATAAAATGTGTTTATGCTGCTTACTGTGTCCATCGGACGCTCTCTTAAACGTTAACTACATTTCAATCCAGCGTGCCGATAAGCCTGTCTTAGTTCCATTTCCCACTGGAGAAGTGTGTTATCTCGTAATGTCTACAGCAAGGACAAAATGCATCACGTTCATTTAGTCCCGCTGTTCCACATGGGACACTTCAAATCATTAATGCCTGGAAGATCCAACCGCTGGACTAAGCAGCCAGTCTGTCCTTCCACTCTCATTTGAATAATATAAGAGTGGATAAATTACCATTATTACGGGCAGAGGGCCGTCACACAGGAACATACCGCAATCCAATCATACCATTGCAGGAAGCATGTTGGCTGGAGGATGGAGGCTCATTAAAGAGCTCTAAGCCGGGATCCTCTCCAACTTAACCCGGTAACCTGCTAAGCTGTTCTACCATGCGAATCCCCAAATGAAAGGGATCAAACCAAGTCATGCTGTGACTGCAATTAACAAATCCAGAAATGTTGTTTTCTTCTCTGCTGAACTGTTGAGCTCTCACCACAACTTTGCAATGTTTTAGATTTAAGGGCAAACAAAAAACTGGAGATAAACAGTGCTGACTACATGACATATTTCACCATATTTCAGCTTCTATAACAACCCCAAATGTCATCAAAGTTTGTATTTTTTTTCTGCATTAAGGTTGCCTCGGCTGCTGAGATTGGAATATTCCAAATGAGCAGGTGGACGACCGGGGTTTGTAGTTAACTTGTCTCATATGAGATTCACCACACTCCTCTCATAAGTGTCATCACAGCGCCTGCATTTTCCTGGAGAGTGTCAAGAGGATATAAACTACAGTTACCAAACACTGCGGTCTTGAGAGGTAAATACGAAGGAGCTAGATAAACTTCCTCCTTTTCCCAGGCGAATGTCACACCCATAAGTCTTCACTGCCATTTCAGGGTTTGAGGCAGAAGAAGAAATCTCATTAAAATGTTCCTCTCATACTGAGTAGGGGGAGGCAATGATTCTCTGGCATTTAAGAGTAAATAAGAGATGGAAAGAGGCTGTGTCAGACGGGAATGCATGGTCCATTGGAAATTGGTGTCAGCCCCTCAAATTAGTGGCCATGCTGTGAATTTGAATGGAGTCATTTGGGCTTGATCATTCATGCCACATGATTTTGTCCTTGTACAATTTCCCCCAGCCAAGTATAAGGTATGGAGAAGTCATTTTTGGGTCAAGTCTTGCTGCTGAGGCATTTTCTGGTTCAAACACAAATTGGTATATGAGGTGATATGGTGTGGTTCTTGGCACCCAGTAAAAGCACTTAAGTTGTTAGTGTGGAATTGAAGCTGCTGTGATTTACTTTCAGCATGAGTTATGGGGAACACACCATAGAGCAGTCTATGGTGAGTCTTTCAGTGGTGCCTTCAAATGTAGTGGTGGATTTTATTCTTCAAATCTGACCATATCCCCCAATCCCCCATAAACCTAGCCTAAGGCTGACATCCCTACTGGACCTCTGAAGTCATGCAGCACTATACTAGACCTCAAGCTCTGAAGAACAAAGGGTGAGAACCAAATGGCAATACAGCTTAAATGTGAGAGAGTTAATGCAAGGAAGATGTAGGTCTACTGAAGTGCTGCAAAACGAACATGTGAGCAAACAGAGTTGGTTTAGGCCACTTGTGTGACTCCAATCTTGGTCATGCACAACATTGTAGGTTTAGCATCCTACCTTATTTAACACACCTGATCAGCTTATAATCAGCTTATAATAGCAAGGCCCATGTGAGTTAAAGAAAGAACGTAAATAGAAGATAGTGCTCAATATGGACATACAGTTAAGATCTGAAATTCACTGGGACCTGGTCTTCCTAAATAACCAAGGATTCCCTTAAATTGCAAATAAGAACAATCTAACTAAAGCTGCAACACTGGCTTGCCTGAGGACAGCACTGCATGAAACTTGCTCACCCTGGCTTTCCAGCTATAGTCAAGTCACAAGAACCTTTGTTAAGCTTTCAGAACATTATAGTCTGAATTTTGTACAGAGGTTACTTATACATCAGATGCACAGTAAGCCAATAGTTTGGAAAGCAGAGTGAAATTTTACCCATAGGTGCTGGATTAAACACACATTCTCACATTGTATTCTGTTCTCTTCTTGGAAGTTTAAGATTTGCATTTTTTAATCAAATAGACATGTTTTAAATGAAGAACTATTTACAAAATGTTTTACTGATGTTAAAGCTATCACCACTGCTTGGGCAAGAGAGTTGGCAGCCAGCCAACACTTGAGCACAGGGACCTGCAATTACTGCAGGGTATCTTCCATACTGCATAGAATGTGATGTTTGCTAAAGCTGGTGGATAACGCTGCAGCTTGTGGAAGGCTGAAGTTTGAGCCCAGCTCACTGGAGCACACCCAGGACCGGTGTGTCCATATAAGAAAACTAGTCGCCTAGGGTGACACTTTAGGAAAGGTGGCAAAACTTATAAATATGACTAAAAAAAAAATATGACTGCATATCCCCAGTGCTCCACAACTCCATTGGGCTAGAGTATTAAAATAACCCCCCCACTTAAATTGTGGTGGTGGTCTAGAACAGTGGTTCTCAAACTGGTCCTCAGGGCCCCCCAGACTGTCCACATTTTTCCTGTATTCCTATGTGTTGTGAGATCTTGGGGCCCTTGTGGACCAGTTTGAGAACAACTGGCATGGAAAACATGGCAATGATTTTACACCTTAATCTATTCTTTATAACTGTTAACATTTGAGCTTCTGTCTCCTAAAGCTAACCCAATAGGATAAGCAACAGACATTAATGCTGAGTTTTCATCAGTAATGAGAATAGTTTACGTCATCTTCATCGATATACAGGTCAGTAAGGCACTGCAGTGTAATTTAGCAGCCATGATCAGCCACGACTTGCCATGGCCTTTTATTCTACCTTTGATTCAGTGGCATATAAAAGACCTTCCATAGCCGTTCTAAATCTGTCACCTTTGCATTGCTTTTTCAGTAAAAGCATGCTGGGCCTTTTACTTCGCACAAAGCAAATGAAGGCAGTACACACTTTTTTAAGAGCTACTACCTCCATTATCTACCTCAAATCTTTGAAAAAGTTTCTTTTGACAAATGCAGCTCTCTCTTATCAGAAAATTGAGGCGGTATTGCTCAGAGCAGATGCAAGGGAAGCGGACAGACATGACACGTTGAAAGGCTGGGGCTAGTGTGCTGTACAGCAGATGCGCATCAGTCTGGTGAATGTGAAAAAATGTGAAAAATGAATACATAGAATAGAAGCAGATCAATCAGCAAGAGATCTTTACCACTGTATTAGACCATTCACTGTAAATTATTACTGTTGTACTGTAAACAACAGTGAATATGATGATGGTATATTCACTCTCACAAAACTTCATCATAGTGATTTGTTCATTAAGACTTTGAAAGGCACTTCTTAAAACTGTGCACTGAAGAGTGGTGTGTGTGCTCTATGCATAGCCTAACTGCTGCGTCCTATGCCAGCTGCGATAAGGCCTCACATGGGCCTGTTCTATCTCATGCGTCTTTTATTCATAGTGGACAGCATCTCTGGCCGCAGATATGGCAGAAATCACAAGCTCGATCTCTCCTCAATTGAACTGTGCTTGCCGAAGCATAACCTCCATCAAAAATAACAAGAGAAGAATAGCAATGGAGCAGAACATGCTGTGGAGAAAAACACAAGTGGCCCCTGCTCAGGGGCCAAACATTTGGTTTACATTTGAAGACACATAACGGAGATAACCACAAACAATAAATGCGGGTATAGATTGCACTCATATGACCAGCATAGCAATTTCAAACGTCTGCTGACAAAATCCTCTGCCAGTTCAGGAGGAACCTGCCTGCTTTTATTTAAACTACATTATGTATGTAGCTCAGTAGCATAGACATTTAAACTGGAATCTCAACATTATTTTGCGACCATAAGTAAGGACTATGACAATTTTTCATTAGGTTGAATGACATTTTTCCAGACTGTTTTTTCAAGAAAGCTTGCAACCTTGCAACAGAAATGAGAGAACATAGGTCCGTTGGAACAGTGTCTTCTAAAAACAGTTCTGCGGGTCAGATAAAAACAGATATTTTAGTTATGGTTAACGAATAAAACTTAAGAGCCTTGTTTATAATAAAGAGCCCTTATAGATTAACTAGGACATTGTTTGCTGTTTGTGTGTAAAATGGTGTGACTCTCTGTTGAGCTGCTAGTGAGCAATGAGATGATGAAAGAAAGGAGCCAGAATCCTCTGCTGTGAAAACATTTCCACAGAGACAACTGTGCTGAGATAAAACAACTGCTGAGAACAAACACAACTGTAGCTTTAAAAAAAAAAAAAAAAAGTCGTGACCTAGCCTTCTTTCCCCACCCACATCACTGAGCCTTGGGCACCCATGATCCCATCACTGGCTCACCAGTTGTCTTTCTTTGAGCCACTTTAGATTGACACTAACCACTGCTTACCAGGAGCACCTCACAATACCTGCCATTTTGGAGATGCTCTGGCCCTAACATCACAACTTGGCCCTTGGACAAGTCTCTCAGATCCTTATGCTTGCCAATTTTCCAGCTTCCAACACATCAACTTCAAGAACTGGCTGTTTACTTGCTGCCTAATATATCCCACTCCTTGACAGGTGTCATGATAATTAACGTTGTTCACTTCACCTGTCAGTGGTTTTAATGTTATGGCTGATTGTTGTATATCTAATATTTTCCCTTCAGGAACAAGGTCATGAAACACATTACTCCATGAGTGATATTTCTATTGTCTTTGATGCAAATGTGTAATTTGCTAGTATGTTGCACATAAACAGATTAAACTGAGCATTGAGCAGCAGTCCCATTATATGAAAGCTAAACATTAGGGGGGAAGAAAAGCACATACTTTTTTCCACACTTCCATTAGCAGAACAGAAAGTCTTCCAATCTTTACGCCTCTCTGGCCTCAATAAAAGATAACCTGTTTATGATTCATTATGATCTCCAGTGCTTATGTTCAGGATAATTTGCAGCATTTTATGCAGCCTGGAGAAGCGATATATATCGGAGTGATTGTAACCCAGCCCTTCATTAGCGTTTACAGCAGCAGTGCTCGAAACGTGTGGCCCTATTCATCATTGTTATGACAGCATGTCAGTGCAGGAGCTTTGTGGCTGCTGAAAGGCTCCTGTAAAAGAGCGTTCATGTTGAATGTCCCCCGGTTATGGAACTTTAATTGGCTGATTGTCCATGGTGAGAATGGGCTGCTGTCTCATGAATGGATGGCCAATAAGGCGAAGGTGCTCCCTGAGGGCAGGAGACTACCTATTAGAGGCTCTTTTTTTTTTTTTATTTCCCCACCATCGGGTCCCATCGTCACTCTCCTCCTTCCCACAAGAGTGCTGAACTAAAACTCAAAAGTTTGCGCATTGCTCACTGAAAGCAAATGCCACACTGCTGTGATTCACTCTTGCCAGAACAATAATTAGCCCTGCTTTCCTTCACTCTTGCCTGTGCTTGACAACTGCTATGCTACACTTCCATTATTTCGTAGAAAAATGACGTCTCAAGCTCACTCATATGCCACATGTCAAATAAATGAACACTTGTAAGCATTTAGCATCTAAAAGAAATGTGTGAAAAATCTTTTTACCATTTCAAAATCCTCCACATAATTTAGAGATTTTACTATTCGAGAAACACCTTTAAAAAGGTCACACTCACTACTCAACATTCTGTAACATTTCATTTGATTCCCACATTAGCTCTGTTGTTAAAACCAGGTCTTCCACCTGTGCAGCGGCTAAAATTAGACCATCCCTCTCTCAATTTGCTGCCAAAACCCTCATACCCCTTCATCTCTAGCCACCTGGGCTACTGCAACTTTGTTCTTGCATTAACTTTTCTTCCCTACACAAGCTTCAGATGATCCATAATTGCTTGACTTCTCACTTATACACAGTCACAACACCACATTGTGTCCATTCTTCAGACCCTTAACTGGCTTCCTGTAAAGTATTGCATTCAGTTCAAAGTTCTTCTGCTCGCAAACAAGGATCGTAACAATCTCACTGTTTCTTATCTGTCAGATCTTCTTCATGATTACAAACCTACCAGCACTCTCAGATCTTCCTCAGCTCATTATCCCACCATCCAGTCTCCATAGCTATGGCGATCAAGCTTGTTCTCCATTTGCTCCTCAATTCTGGAACTACCCCTTGTATCAGTCTAACTCTGTCTCTCTACATTCAGATCCACACTGTAAACACATATGTTTTCTCTGGCTTCCAGCCTACTTCAGTATTGAATTATCCTCGAGTTGAGTCAAGTCCTCAGTTATGTTGTCTATGCACATATTACTGTGTCTTCCTGTTTGGCTGTATGTGGTGTACACTCTCTATTGTAAGCGTATCTGGGTTTTTGAAAAGTGCCTTATAAATACCATGTACCATTATTAGTAGTAGCATTTTCAAAATGGTTCAAATGGTATAATTCAGAGAACCCTTTGTGTACTGTATGAACTATTAGAAGCTATTTTTCTTATATCAGCAGCGTAGGTTTCCTTTCAGCTATGGGGGGCACAGCTCAGACCACCTGACCAATCGTAAGTGTTGTATTAGCTTTAAGGTTGTTACATTAGGAATGTGCCATTAAAGGGTTATTCAATATGCAAGACATTCTTACCTTTAGCAATTTAAAGTACTATAATTACACTTAAACATTCTGAACTTTTAATCTCCCATTTATAATAAAGTATGTTTTTTATTAACATTATTTCTATATAGACTGTTCATTACATGCACTTCAATAACATTGTAATCTAATAAATATAATAGCTGTTAAATGCAATATTAGCAACTTGTACATTCAAGTCTATTGTTGAAAAACATTCAGCTGGGCAATGAAGAACAAAATTATCAGACCGATTTTCTGCATGTTTTAACACCTCCTTACACTCACACTTTGCTTTTGATGCTCAAAAATGTTCTGATATCAAGCTTACTTTTCTTCATTGCACAGATGTCTGATCAGTATAGCCGTTAGACAGGGGTGAGAGAGAAAGTAGTGCAATAGCAGGGCTCAACGGGGCTAGAACATCACTTTATCTAACACTTCTTCAACTATTCACATGCCTTTAGAGCAAGTCTCAGCAGTGCCAACGGGACACAAGAGCTCAGACAACAAAGCTCAATATCTGGTCCAAACGCTGACATCTGGCAACCCTAGTTAGGCAAATGTGTCATGCAGGCCCATAAGTACACCTTTAAATATTGAACGCTAACAAACCAGGCTACAGTATTAGTCTTAGTCTGTAATCCAGGACAGAGATACACCCTGCGGTAGGTAACGAGCTAGCAGTGTCTTGCATTATCACAAGTGGTCTACTAAATTTACCTCACTTTTAAACATCCTGCACAGTCCTGGACATTAGAAAAGTGGCCCCGTTTCCGTCATTTACAGCAGGGGTCTCCATCCACCGGACTGAGGACCAGCACCGGGCTATGGATCATTTGGTACCGGAGTGCACAGAAAAAATTAAAACTTAAATTATATGTTTATTTACATTACTCTTAAATTAAATGTACATTATTAAAACATGTGTTTATTGAATAAAAAGTTACAACCTAATAGAAAAAACATCTTGTCCACATAATTGCATTTACAATATATATATAATCAGCAAATTATGTATTATGCACTTTGTGTTTTGTTTTGCACCCCCCACCAGTCCGTGGTTGGGAACCATTGCTTTATAGAATAGGAATATGAAAGATGTTGACTGTGTATGAACTACGTTTCTCATAAGTCTTGTGTGCACAGAAATATAAGGACGTCACAGAAAAAGACATTTTTGGTGTCATGTCGGGCTCCCTGAAATGACGCACTGCAGAACCAGCCTTAGAAAACACAAAGTCTCTTTACTGAAAGTCCACAGTAAATGTGAGCCCACCGAGCTCCAAACTCAAACCAAGTACTCCGTACAAAACCAGAAAGGTTCTAGGAAGATCCGTCTTCCCACGTGAAATGAACCCGTGCTGTGGAGTCTCTCTTGGTCTCACGAGCCAAGGTACTGTGTAGGGCCAATCCAGCCCTTTCTCAAAATCCACTGTTTAGCAGGGACTCGCAACACCTCCCTCCTGTGTGGGGAAGATGGAAAAGTCAGTCACTGGAGCTTTGTTAGCCTGAGGGGCTAAAGCTACCTGAGCCTTAGCCACAGTCCTTAGTAGCTCCTGCCACTGCCACTGCCACTTGGAGAAGCACTGTTGGATTAGATCCCTCTTGGCTCGTTCTCCTGCTCAGCACTGTCCACCAAA
>JBBPCZ010000115.1:14692233-14709647 GCA_037974445.1 Brycinus macrolepidotus | reverse complement strand
TCATTTCCGGGTCTAAATACCGTGTGACGCGCTTACTTCCGGTGCCAAGTGCGCGTCACGGACTGGTGGGCGTGACAGTGTGTTTACGTATGACCAAATGATCACTATCACTTATCACTTAAATACAGTATCGGTATCAGCAGTAGAGAATGCCAATACCATGAAGCAATTTATGACACACAAACATTGTAAAACACACTAAAGTTAGACCATATAGTAGAATTACAACAGTCAGGCATCTTTCAAAAATATTCATGCCCTGCTGTAGTTAGTCTGGGGTAATGTTAGTCCAGGTTGTTACTGAGAGAGTGAGCATTAGAGAGATATAAAAGGAACAGCTGGTGTTTTAGGGTAACAATAGTCCTTGAATCAACTTGAGAATCCGCAGAATCTGCAGTTAAACAACTGGTGCTGAGACTGTGAATGCAACATTTACCAAATTCCAACAGTTACTGGAAAAAGCAAGAACAAATATTGGGCCTAAGAGAGAAATGATTTGAGAGATTCCAACGTCAAACAACATTTAGCATTGTGAACAATGGTATAGATTTTGTGAACACACTATAGGTTTTGATACAGATTGCTGTGACTGCGGTTTAGTTGTGTTTTAACTCATTTGTGCAAAGAAAATATAAGAAATAGGTCTTAACACTTATAGTCCACATGTTGGATGCGAGAGAAATAAGAACTAATTGTCCAACTGATATATATGAAGTCAAGTAGTCAAGTCACGTAGGTGTTTAATTGTCATTTCGACCATATGCACACAGTGCACAGTGAAACAACCATGGTGCAACACAACTAGACAAGACAAGACAAGACAACATTTAGATATATAAAACAGTATATATATATATATATATACACACACACACACACACACACACACACAGGTACATAATGCATTATGAACAGTGTAGCTTAAGACAAATGCTAGGGACATGACCATCGTATATCATACAACTGTACAGAGTTCACACCATTTTGGAATTGTTCAAATGCTAAAATCACTGAGCAATCTGATGAAACATGGCAAGAACAGGGTGATTTAGTTATTATATAAACATACACATATATATTGATATGCAATGTGTTACATACAGTGCAGCTGCAAATCCAAGATATCCTTTTGTATCTCTCCAAATGCAGATATTTTTTATGGATTCCTGCAGTTGTCTGTCACCCTTTCCAAACATGTACAGAGATGATTTAAAGCCCATGGTCAAATCCATTGTTGCAAAAATTATGTTTTACACCAGAGTAATGAAGTATTACCAAGCTATTCTTGGCCTGCAGAGTTTGCTCTTCAGGTTGTTTTTGTCCATTGTTAAAATTAGCATAATCGTGTTTATCAGATCCATGGTTCATATGATGGCAATTATGTTAAATAAGGAAGACAAAGGAATCCATCAGTTACTTCTGGCTGCCCGATTCGAATGACTTCAATAGGAAAACATTTAGTTTCTCTCTTCACAGCCCCATTCTGCAACAATGTTTCAGAAACTCACAGAGCATGAGTAATAAGCAAATATGTTCGCACCGCTCCGACTACTGTCACACTCCACAGCCACGATGGAAAATCATTTAACTTTTTTCTGGTGAATTCTTAAAAGTTTCATTTAAGAAAAACATTGCATTAGAAGTTTTATATGTATATATGTAATGTGGGGTGGAGAGAATTCATGGCGAATGGAAGAATTCAAGTTTCCTCTCGACCAAGAAAAAGACAAGGCAGAGCTAATGACTTTGAAACCAGTAGACAGCAAGCTACATCCACACTGCATAGCAAAAAATAATTGTGGCCTATAATATATATCCACCCATCCCTTGGGCGAAGGGAAATTAATGAACAGCATATCTCCGCACTTTCATTTACAGGAGGGGAGGAAAACATTTATGAATCGTCTTAGCCTCATCACCGGTCAGACACACATAAATCTGCTGGTGAGTGCATGCCACAAAATTAATTGTTCTGACTCAAGACTGATGGCTTCGATGAAGACTCGCGCAGGGAGGCTAATTTCACCACCGTATCAACAACAACCTCTGGTGAATTCAAAAGGCTCCGCATGCGGCAAGGGCTTAAAATGCATTATATATGCTCTCGTAGATTTAATTGAAACTGAAAATGTTATGTTCCACTCTACTGCTCCTCTAATAAGCAGGCAATCGCCAACCAATGTTGTGGCGCAATTACGGGCCCCCCTTTCCCCTTCCCCTCCCCCCTCCCCCCGACTTTTACTTGGTCAGGCAGATAAGACAGCGGGGGAGGCTCTCTTCTCTACCTGACTGAGCTCATAGGGGAGCAAAAGAGGCTGAAGTCCAGCACTATTTATAGGTCCTTTACCCTCATCTGGCAGAACAATTCATCAGTATACTGTGAGTGTGTCCACTGTACTGGCAGGCATTAGGCTGGATAACTGATCCCCAAAAAAAAAGTGAAGGGGAACAAAAAAAACGAGAAGTCTAATCATTATGAAACGAGATTGTATGCCTTTGCTGCAGTGGGAAGTAGAGGACGACATCAATAATTGTCAGATATTTATAAGGGTTGCTACACTAACCCAGTGCCATAAGCAGTGATGTAAAATGCATGAATGCTCTGCCACCACCGGAATGTGAATGGCTGCGACTCTGAAAGGACATGGGCAGGCCGAGGAGAGGGGGAAGTAGAGCCATCAATGTCACATAGCGAACTTCCCTAAATACCTGGGCCACTGTAATGAAAAATCTAATGCCGGCCTGAAAGAGAATTCACAGCCTCGGTGCAATAACGAACAAAAATCAAGATCAGCCCCTTCATAGAGTGGAACATGCGTAATTAAGGGTTTCTTAAGGTCAAATTAAGCTTGAGGCTGATACATTTTGAATTATGATTCACATTAAAGTTCATTTTAATTATGATAATTAATGTAGCATTCTGCAGATGCACATTATTCCTATTGATTGTTTCTCTCCCACTTTCTTTGTAACTACTTGTAATTATCATTAATTATCAGAATTTAGTCCTCAGTTCCATTGCCTGGAGAGTCAAATAAGAGGCACAATGTACTGTTGAAATACTCCTCGTAGCTCCTCAGCTCCTGAGACCTCCTCTCCAGCACTTTATGCAAGATTATCAAGAGCATTTTTTTTATTTAGAATATCAAAGGGTCTCAAATGAAGCAAGCTGCGAATCTCTGAGGAAAGGACAGGGAGTGATCATCACACTTCAAGAACTATTATGGTTAATTAAATAACAACTCAGAAGCAACTCCGTTCATGAAGCTCATACAAACCCCACTGCTTTCACTGAGTATCCCTTTCTTGTCTAACCCCTTGGCCATCTGAGGAGCAACGGATGGGTTCCGATCCGTCATCCAGACAAAGCATTATATAAGCAGTGACCTTGACTGATTGATACTCATTCATCTGCTGCATGTTAATAATCTATAATGAAGTTTAATGCATGACTTCTAATAGATATTATTAACAGGCGTGAATATCACCATGCAAAATCTATTTTACGTTTCATTTGGCGATTAATAAACTTGTAATGCGTGGAAAATGGGGCCAGTCATGATGACTTGCTACTTGCTTTGGGTAAATAACACATCGAAGCTGGCCAAGGCTGACAGCTTGAAACTGCCATCAGAAATCACTTCCCCATGATGTTTTAAGTTAGTTAGCCAGCAATTAAACCAAATTTATTCGCTTCCTCAAGAGTTCCTCTGTGTTTTGTAGTACTGCTGCTCCTCAGCACCACCCTTAAATCAAGGTTGCTTATTTCTAATAGTGTTTCTGGTATCTCCACTATTGCTTTTCCCAAGCTTTTCTTAAAAACCAACAGACCAAAATAGAAAGGCTGGGGAAAGTTGAGCATTGTGTAATTTTGTCAATATTAACAATCTCCCCGTTCCTTCTCCATGGCTGTTTGTGCGGCGTTAGTCAGGTGTTCAAACATTTACCTCCCCACTTTGCTCACTCTGAGGCCTACAAGCACACATCCATCACACACTCTAGCACTGACTCACTCAGCTTTCCTCACACTGGACAAATATCTTGAGTAAGCCACATCACACAAATGCAGGTGTTTGCCAATAAGTGCCACTCACACAGCAAATGTTAACTGACCCTACAGTACATCAAGTGAAATGTCAAAAGAGCTTCTGCTGGATTCCCTCGCTGCTGTCGCTTATATTTGTTGTGTGCTCACATCCATCGCCACAGCGACGGTCAATACTCGACCAGCAGTGATCCTTCAAGCATTTTCTCACCGCTCTTTTACATGACACTGCGGTATAATAAGCACCTTGTCACTTCAACAGGAGACTCCTAGCAGGGAGGCAGCCGAAATGGACTGTCGCCGCTTCTCTAATTCAGTCACAGAATATCGGACCGTTTATTGCACACGGGAGTGAAATTACTCCGCCAGATGGCACAGACTGCTTTTGAAAGAACACTGGATCCCCAACAAACATTTGAAAATCAAACGTTTGTTAAGCTCTTCCTGTGCATATCTGTGTCTGATCCGCGGAGGCCGGCAAGCTCGTCCAGCGAAGGCGTCTCAACAGCACCCCCTTATGCTGCGGCTTTGCGACAAACTGCTGCATGTTCCTTGCAAAACTGTTTTACTTTTCTCTTTTCTCACACAGGGGCCCTTTCACAGAGTTTTGTGTAATTGCATTAATTACCCGCTAACTGCATCACCGCTGTGAAATAGCACTTAAAAGTTTTAGATATGTGATGAATTGTGTCTGAAATATATGTTATGAAATAAAAATGCCCTTACACAACTGGTCCAGGCTTAAACGCCATTCAGCACATTTAACATTCATCTTCATATCATATTCCATAGTCTAATAAGGGCATATTGCATTATACAGAATGTGTATTACTTTTATGAATGAAAACATTCAATATATTTGTATACGAGGGTTCAAAAAGATGTAGAAGTCGCAACAAAGCTCATAATTATGAGAATTATGGAAAACAAGATTAGGAGCAAATAAATCCATCTTATCAATCTACCATGCCACAAAGAGCTGCCGGCAATTTGTACTCAGACACTTACTGCAACTTGTAATGAAATATTACCAGTGTCTGTTGTTAGCGGTGTGTCTAGGCATGTGTGTGAGGGTGTGTATGTAGGGGAGCCTTTGTTCTCGAAGGCTCTCCGTGGGCAGACTGTCTGTGCACATTCTAACACCTGCACAAAGCCATCTGTCTGCTCTAACAGGATTGTGGCAACATATCATCAATTTGAGAAGGCAAAGCAGGCTCGCGTCAGGACCAGCCGCTGACAAATGCCAGCAGAACATGGACAATGCCCGGTGAGAATTTTACAAAAAAGCAGCCCCGTTCGGCTACAAGCTTCCTCTCAGTGGGTGCCCGCGGTTCTGCCTGCTTTCTCACCTCACTATGACAGTTTGTACCTCAGGCTCTGGAGCTTTCCGGAGGACTGGCATATGTCAAGACTGGAGCAAGGCCAGCAGGCTGGAGGTGTGATAGGTTAGGTGCGGGAGGTAACGGGACAGGCTCTCCTCGGCACACTCTGCAGCCAAAAGGTGCAAGAAGAGGCTGTTTGTGTCACCCTGTCACCACATAAGTTATTACCGAGTCAACACGGAGCACAGCTATTGTCTTTTTCACTGTTTTTTTTTTTTACTTTTCAAGCTTTTCCCTAGGAAGACAAACAAAAAAAACAACAAAAGTACTCTCAAAGACTGTGTACGATGATTGATGTTTCTCAGTGTTTAGTATTCTACCAGAGCTGCTAAGAAGAAGTATAGTATTACCAGTAAAATAGTTAGGAGAGAGATGTTTAGGATATTATATTTAGTTTTTAAAAGAACAGACATACTGCTTCATGCATATACTCACAATGAGTGTCCAGTTACTCCTCTGCATCTGTTCACTTAAGTGGCCCAAATGAGGCTTACTGTCACTGGAAAACATCAAAATGTCATAATGATAATATGGTTAACTAGCAGGCCTAGCACATTAAGGTCAGCGTCCAAAAAATTGCAGCCTTCAAACAAACCAGTTCAATCATGGCATTTTTCTGAAATCATTTGAGCTGCTTTTCCTTAAAAGTCCCCTTAATAGAAAATCCAGTTTTCCTTGTTTATTTTTTTAAAAACAGCAAAAGATTTGATTTACAGTGTAAACACAGTTACATTGCCAAAACACAACGTTCACTTCCCAGTTCAGTCCCCAGTCAATACATCAGGGAAATAACTGCGGTCAGCCAAGTTTGAGCTCATAATTGTTGTGATGTCACAACCATGAACACATTTGCAAAGGACCACCCATTCAGCCTACTACAGTTTGGCCAGCCATTCACAGTTATGTGATACAGAGTGTTGTTATTACAGACAGTCTGAGGCAGAGTTATTGGAGTGGACGATGGGGGTGGGAATCGACTAAATGTGCTGTTCCTGCTGTCAGGAAGTAAATGCATCATTGCAGCCTTCCAAAGGATCCATACATCTAAACGAACAGAGCTGAAGTTTATTTTTTTCCCTATCCCTGAGGACTCCAGTGCACTCCACATTACAACACAGACTGCTTTTTAAATGAGGCACAATACACAGTAGCCAAACCAAACCGAGATGATTTACATCAGTCTTAAAGACACAGAAACAAAACCACATTGTTAAAAAATGTTAACTGTTTCTGATACACAAAACCACACAAAGTTTGAGCAAGGCAGAAAAAGTAAAACAAACAAAAAAAAATGTGTGCAGTAGACCTCAATAGGCCTGAGAGGCACTGAATGGACCACTGTGAATTCACCAATGTTCTTCTCATTGAGCAGAAGTTCATTGACAGATATATTTGTTCAGACATGCCCTTAGACTCAGCCCACCAGCTCTCTAGCCCATTTAGAGAAGAGGTTTGAGCTACTGAAGAGACTGCTGAATGGAAAACGGCATTACTCAGAGATCACGGTCAATCTTCCAAATACCTTCAGTTAAACATACAGCACATTGAGGTCTTTGGACCTCCAGATGATCAAGGTCATTATTAAGGCAGAATTAGCACTTAACTAAAGTAGGTAAAATTAGGTTTTGCAGCGTATATCCGACCAGAATTATGACCCATCATAACTAATTACCACAAATGTGCCCGTGCTTATTTGATCTCAGTTATTGCCATTATCATATTCTCGTGCAGAGATTTAATCCAATGCAAGACTATTAGTAGCTCAATCTCCTGACCCAGTTCTTGCTTGATCTTTGCTGCCAAATGAGATCATCTCCATTAGTGCTTATTATTTTCATCTGGGGCATAAGGATTGATTGAACGCATTTATAATAGCATGTGGTCAGTGCTACTCACCATATGCAATTAGTATTGATTTGCTGGGGTGGGATGGGACAATGAAAAATAAGATTTACTCTAAGCAGCCGGCAATATTCCATTAGTATCAAAGAGCACAGAAGGAAATTAATCCTTCTTGTCTTTCTTTGAAAGTATATTTCTTTCATGCTTTCTGGACTGTGGGCTTATACTGCATGCAGAGCGAATGCGTAGAGTTATTCTTCTATTCAGCCTTCAGTGCTTAAACAAAAACCCCTTTTTAAACCCGGAAGTTCGGTTAGGTATTAAAACAACAGAGACTTTAAAAAACAGCAGTGTTGTAAGACTGCGACTAAAATATCGCATAAGGAGTATTTTTGGATGGGACTCCAAAGGGAAAGTCTTATGTATGTGAATTAGCATTTCGCAGCAATCTGCAATCTGCACCCCTTTCACACTTCAGGGTTGCCAAAACCACTGGGTTTTGAAAGTTTATATTTTAACCAGAATTATTGGCCCAGTCAACCTTTAAGGCATTTGATTGTGTTTCACAGTGTCAAAACTTCAAACAAAAGGAGTCAGGCACCGAGCACTCATTGCAGTCAGCATGAATTCACTAAAGTACAGGGTTATTAAAGTAGACATTGGTTCATCTCTGCAGAGGGTCATTTAAAGTATTTCTCTGCATGTATTGTGCAGAAAGTATAACTTCTCTGCAGCATGAGTTGGAGTATTATATGAAATAGAATATTATAGAAATTATTCAGCCCTTCATCTGATACCAGGATGGTTTGAGTTACATGGTCATATATGAATGATAATAGTGTTACCTGAACTTCAGCAAGTTAGAACTGCAGATTTGAAAAGCACAACTTAATTTAAAACTAGGATTCAATACATCTTGGATTCATTCTGACTGTAAGGTGTGCTTCACTGGAAATTGTAAAAATGTCAGGTCTGGATGATTTTGCTTGGAGTTGGAGAGCAGTAGCAGTATATTGCAGCTGGTTGTTCTCAAAGGAGAATGTGCTTTATTATTCAAAACTAGTCTGCCTTGGTCATAAAAAAAACTCAAGAGATGTTTTTAGATACTGAGGTTAAATTAAGTAGGTTTTCCTGTCGGATGAGCAAGGAGGTATTATGCTGTTTTCAGACACACTAAAACTAACAGTTGAACCATTGCATAGTAATGGGGGGTGGGCTCCTTAACTTCTACACAGGATCTTCTCTCCTCAGTTAATTATGTGCTAGCATGTTATGGTATCACTGCATACCATTACTATTTATCTTTTCTATTGCATTTATTATTATTTTTTATTGCAAATGCAAGAAAATCAGCCATACTCCCTGTACAGCCCCGCTGACTGTGCTATCATTATACTTAGACAGGAGACGTAATTACTTGCTTCCGAAGCTGACAGAAGTGGCAAGCTGGAGATCTGAAAAGGGCTTATTATATATATTTTTTCTGTTACTAGGCTGTTGCTATGAAGGAATGTGACTGACGTCATGAATTACTTTGGTAATTGTGCGTAGCCTTTTGAAAAACTGCATGAATGCAGGACAGAAGCGGTATGAAAGCAGAAAAGAAAGGTGCACTAAACAAGGTTTTTAATCACTGTTGGACCAGAGCTCTAATCAATGCATGCAAGAAGAAGAAAATAAAACAATCATTTGATAAGTCTCGGGTTCAGTTCCTTTAGTAGCCATCAGTCCCGCTGCTCCCAGAGGAAGCAGGGTGATGCAATGCAGGCAGACAGTAATTTGTCTAGTTCATCAAAGGTTTAGCCCCCCGCAAGAGTCAGGCTGTTAACACTTTAGATGAAAGGGTGCGACATCCATGAAGACTTCACTCTACATAAAGACTTCATTGCACTTTTCCTGAATGCTGCAAATTCTTTCTAATTGCCTTAATAAAGCATTTACCCAGCATGTATATGCATAAGCCACCTAGGATATTACTGTAGAATACCATTACTTTTTCTCTAGAAAAAAGCTATCAAAGGGTGAGTCCCTTAGGTGGCTTGGGACATATGCTTCAGTTGAAGCTTTCTCTATTTCAGTAAACCAACATGATTGGTCACAAAATAGCCCTGATATTTCTGATCTTATACCTGTCATTAACTCTTTGTACTTAGGTCTGCTTACTTGCTATTAGATGTTTTTTTTCATACCACCTTCGTCAGCAAGGTTGTTATAGACTGTGTTTGCAGTGTGTGTGTGTGTGTGTGTGTGTATGTGTGTACCCTACCAAGGTCAGAAGGGCACTGATATCTTTTAGGACCCTTCAGAAACAGTCTGTATGTATGGAGTTAATTCTATAACAGATTGTCTATCATTTGTGTTTTATCTGCTAAAACACCTACATTGGCTCCATATGGTGCTTTATGCTAATAGATATGGCGTAGAAATAAATGTGTTCTATCAAAATGCCATCATCTTTTAGCTAACGATCTTGGTTGCAAACAATGATAATTAACACATATTAACCTTTGGCACCCTCTGTTTCACAACTGCTGAAAAAAGAAATCTAAATGTGCAAATCATAATGTTCACTTTAAACTGTATGATCCATTAGCTCATTAAAGCATTGTGATGATTTAATGTAACTTCTGAAAAAAAAAACATGGTAAATCAGAACCTGCTCCAAGAACTTTGTAGTTGTTATCTTAGTTCTGACCAGTTTATTGATTAACGAACATGATCAGCTGCTGTGCTGTGTTTTGGGGAGGAGGGATTCTCCTCCAGTTTTCCTTGCTGGAAGTAGGACTCCCCTGCCCCAAAATTGCCATGTCTATCTTTCAAAACAGGGAACATTTCAACATTTATCTTCAAAAATAGCAAACAGCAAACACATGCTGATTGCTTTGCAAGTAGGATTCCGGAATAAATGACATGCTGTGTGGGTATATGTGGTTAAAGTGATTTGGATAGTGTTAATCTGAGGTGATGCTAAAAAGTTTGTCAAGAGAGACTCCTAGTGGTATACATGCACTACCATTCAAATATTTGGAATTTCTCATTTTTATATAACAATTTTTAAATATATATATTAACAAATGTAAATATCATGAATTAGACATCAACATGTTTTGTAGATCAGGGGAATTCAACTATAGTACTTGAAGACTGAACAGTTTGATGGTTTTTCTGCTCAAACACACCTGATACAACTTTTCTTTTAATTTTTAGGTTTAGCATGATGGATTAAATTAAGAGAATATACCAAACTATACCAGACATTGGCCCTCCAGGACTGGAGTTAAATACCCCTATTGTAGTTGCTTTGTTCAATAGATCAAGTGAGATATACAGAGGACAAGCTGCAGCATTAAAATATTAATATACTGTAATTATTTTTAAACTGCTTTTTTTGTCAAATTGTTTTGAGATTTAATCACCTCTTTTATAATATGAGGCACTCTAAATATAAATATTAGTATCCTTATTCTCAATAGGATATAGATTTCTCTGTCATTCTGTTGTCTTCAGCTTCATTCTTTATTCTGGACACATCTGAAATTTCACATTTTGTATGGTGTCCTACTACCTTAAATCTATGACATGGCTCAGATTGAAAACAACTTTAGGAAAGGTAGCAGGCTCTCTGCCGTTCTTTAGATGTATCTTCATGCTTCTTGAGCTCTATCACCCTGCTGAGTGTGTGTCCAACACATCTGATCCATCTGTGGCAGAGAGTATGTCAGTATTAGAGGTTGAAACTGGCCTGTCAGGGTGGTACATACGTGTGCAAGAGCATGGGGTTGTACATCACTGATATATGAAGTAGCCAGAAACACGGTATATATGTGTTAGTGTGCAGACACTAACACACAAGTTCTGAATTCTTAATGTCCATGTATAGTATCTATAGTACTCCCATTTGCATGAAGCTAACATCATAAATTGCAAATTGCAAAGCAAAGCAATAGGAATGAGTATTACTTCAGCGCTGGAAATAAGTTAAAGTAAGTAAGTAAGTTCTTTTATAAAGCAAGTTAAAATGTTTCTGCAATAAACATTGTAAGGACACATTCACAATTTGACTGTATCAGTAAGTTCATTTTCATGTACACATGTTCAAGCATAGTTGCTGTTTTAATCAGATTTTAGAAGCTGACCTTCCCACCCTAAATAACTACTACTAACTGCAGATGGTGAGAAGATGGGGCTGGACGTTGCAGACCAGGGGTTTTCGACCACAACTCATATGGCATTGAATCATGTAGCTGTGTAAATCTGCAGATTTGCCATCTTCATTCATTCTGTTCATTCTGGTGACCTTGTGGTTGTGCTGTTGTTATTGGGTCCACAAAAATCCAAAATAATAATAAAAGATAGCAATTTGTCAATAGCAAGTAAAGCAAGTTGGATGCCCAAATTAAACCTGTCTTGGTGCTGTTTATTTTCTGAAGGGTAGGGTCCCGTACTAGTCCATTTACACAAGCCACCCCTGGAAACGAAACAATACAATACACTGTGATACAATTCAGTACTGTAGTAACTAGGGATGTATTGTTACATCCCTAGTTACTACAGTCAAGAGCATCCTTTTGTGAAATATAATCAGAGATTCCTAGCATATCACTGACAGCACATTTAACTCACTAAAACTCATCCCTAGAATTTTTGGGGTGCATTTCCATCCAGTAAAATGGATTAGCATGTGAAACTGGAGCTTTCACTGTCTAAAAGAAGGACATTGTTGCCTTTATTATTGGATCCACTGCACTATTTTCTGAGTGAGAGCACTCCTGCATTCAGGATGCAGTTCGGGTCACTAAGCTCTTATTACTGATTTGTTTCAACAATAAAATGTGACTGAAGTGTTAAGTATATTCCAATTCATACATATTGTTGCTTAAGATGGTAGTTTGTGATCCGACACAATAATCTACAAATTTATCATCATGCACGCTCACTAAAATAAACGCAATAACAATAGCAAGAAATCGAGTTTTAAAAAGGTATCGCCGCCTCAGCGTTAAAGGGAGAAAGGTTTTCAAGGAGACATACTTTCAACAACACATAAATAAAAAGGCCTCCCTCCAGATGATTAAGCTAAAAACATACTTAAATGAATGTTGGTTCATTTTTCAAGCTGCCTCATTGTTACCACACCATCTCTCATCTTTCTGTCATTCTGCATATAAAGTGGAATGTGGGTTTACTGAGAAATCTGCTGTGCATAACAATTAGGCTGTTCCATCTAATCAAATCCACACATTACCAAAAACAATGTAACAGTAAATGTGAACTTGTCATATGGTTTAATCCTTATACACTGTTCTTAATCAAGCCCTTTACAGCAGATGTCCACGCTTCTGATTCTTTAGGGCCATTGTCCAGCACAGGTGATTTTTCTGCTCAAACACACCTGATTCAACTCATATGCTAATTGTGTTTGAATATGGGAACTATCAAACTCTGCTGAGCACAGACCCTCCATACCTGGAGTTGTGCACCCCTGTCTAGGTCATTTTTGACCTCACAATTCATCCCTCAATTTTTTTTTTCCAGAACATATTAACTGAACAATAAATGGGTGTATAATGCTAAATCATTTTTAAATGTCAGTGAGAATTTCATTGCGAAAATAAAAACGAGCCCAAAATGCCACAGGCCAACAAAACAAGTACAACAATTTCGATTTCCACATTTCTGAAACATTCTGGAAAAACTAAAACATTGCATCAAAATATTTTATAACATCCATTTTTCAGATACACCTACCTTTAAATACATGGCAAACATATTTAAATTCCAATTCACTACGAGTACCATGAATGAGCAAGGTTACATATTTCTTTGGAGCATTCAAAGACTTTTGCAGAAGAATCTAGATATGCTTCCTCATTACAGGCTGCAATACCATTGTACCACTGTTCAATGTAATGTCTTCCTCTACCCACAAGAGTGCAGAGCAGCTTCAGAAATCCAGCTGCCAAGAGTCAATAAGCTCCATATCAAGGGACTACACACACACACACACACACACACACACACACACACACACACACACACACACACCCCACTTTTACAGTGTTTAAAACTAACCAGATGGAGAGATTTTATTTCTCCTATTATTACAGCAGTGTCTAATGACTCCCCTCATTACCTTTATGCCAGGCACTTCTTCTGAGGGTCAATCCAGACTGCTATAGATTCCTAATTACTTCATTCCTTCCCCATTAATACTGATCAGATATGTCTAAGAGGTCTTTTGCGAATAAAAAAAAAAAAAATTGGGTACTAAATCAACATGTTAAGTGGATGCAGATAAAAACTGATCTCAGAGTTAAAAGGCTGTTAGAAAGTTTAATTTTGTTTACGGCATTTAGCAGACGCTCTTGAGCGATGTGCATCAGTGCTCAAGTAGTCCAGCATCTGTTCTTCATACCTGTAAAGCTAGACTCAAATCAATATCTGCTTTTAACTAAGTTACTGCCAGCTAAGTTACACACCTTAACAAACCCTGTCAAAAAGAAAAAAAGTCAGAGGTCAGAGTTAAGGAAAAACAGTTAAGAGGGTAAGTGCCCCAGGATATTTTTGGGTTTTTCTTTTAATACAAAGGAAAAGATGTATAATTCCCAGAAGACTTGATATGCCTCAGTCACAAATGTAAGAGGAGGAGAACCTAAAGGGAGGATGAACTGCGCTTTCAAAACCAACGCCAACTAAATAATTGAAAAAAAAAAATGCTTCAACATTCAAACCACTTCAACTGGAGCATTTCATATAAATAACACAGCTTTTGCATTTCTAAAATGCGCTCAAATCTCAAATATACTGGGAACAACAGATAAGAACATTTGTTCTACAGTTGTTTCTCTCTTGTTGATGACTAAAAGTTGTGAAGACAACATATTTTAGCCATATTTCAGTGAAAACTTTTCTCCCTTGAGGGAGTGATTTGAGAGGATAAGCAGTGTGAGAATTATGTACAGTCATGCTTTACACATAATTGTCCATTAAGATCTATGCTCATTATGTGGTCTGTGGGTGTGCAAGTGGCGCGGCTCATTACACGGCGGTGCAGAAGGCAGCCTCAGGAGAGAGTCTACATGCACTCACTATCCACATTCTGTTCATTAGCACCACGCTGCTGATGAGTGCTTGGTGCTATTCAGCTGCATTTTTTATTTTAATGGTTGAAGATCGTCTTTGAATGTTGTAGCATAGAGTGTAACGTTTAAATTCAGAAGAGTGTCAATTTAATACATTTTTCTATACAGCAAAAGTACATACACTATATGGACAAAAGTATTGGGATGCCCGACATTACACCAACATGGACTTTAATGACATTTTATTCAAACACTTAGACTTTAATATGGAGTTGGTCCCCCCCTTTGCAACTAGAACAGCTTCCACTCTTCTTGGAAGGCTTTCCACAAGATTTTGGAGTGTTTCTGTGGGAATTTGTGCCCATTCATTCTGTAGAGAATTTATAAGGTCAGGCACTGATGTTGGACGAGAAGGCATGGCTCGCAATCTCCGTTCCAGTTCGTCCCATGGCTAAGCTCTCCAGGTTTGTTTCCAAGCGTCTTGATAATTTTCTGCTCCCTCTAAGTGGTGTAGCACTCAGGATGTACTCTTGCCGGAATGGAATGGAAAAAAAGGTCCCATTCAAGGCAGAACTGAAAATAAGAGGCCAACCTCAGCTTCATAAGTTCCATAGTGAGTGCAGTTTCTTCTTTATCTTTAAACCCATAGAAAATGTCATTTAGCTGTAAAGAAGTAAATTGTTTCAGACAGTGAACGATGCCAGGAAGAGTGTTGTAGAATTCATTTGTTTTCTGTAACTGCTTAATCCTCTCTAGGGTCGCGGGTTCCCGGAGCCTATCCCGGGGTCAATGGGTGTGAGGCAGGGACTCACCCTGGGCAAAGGAATAATTCGACAGTATAACAAAGAAATCATTCACATGGGACTTCAGATGAAAGATCTTTATTCATAAGGGCTTTGGCACAAAAAAAAACACATGTTGTGGCCAAAAAGTCTTCATAAAGATTGCACATATTACAACAAACCTTCAAGCATAAATAAGATGTGGTCTGTCAATATCATACAATCTACGCTGTTCATTGGCCAAAGTATTCATTTACTGCCATCAATGGGTGAAAGAAGAAAAAAATAATAAGTAAAGCATTAAGTCACTAAAAAAGTCATTTTAAGGTCAATGTTACAAATTATTTCCCCACAATTACAATCTCAATAAAAATCAGTTTCTCAATTCAATCCTAATTCCAGTGTTGGATGGCCAGAGTTAAGCACATCGTAACACACCAACTACACCTGGCAATACACGGATGAGCTAAAGTACAAAATGACCTGGTCTCAAGCCCCCCAGGAACAGAGCTGATGACCCTTTAATGAATTCACATACACTGCCAGTTTTCATTTTGTTTTTAATTTAATTTAATTTAATTAACCCCTGAATACCAAAGATCTGGCCATTCCCCATAATTTAAGAACAATTTAATATGTAATATCTTATCTAACAGACCAGCAATAACATTCTGTTTACCATCTCATGTGATTTGCAGTGGAGTGTGTCTACAACACAAAAGGGTAACTAATACAGTTTAAAGTAAGTCTTGCTGTGATGCTTCTGGAAATAAGTCATCTCTGTATCTGTTCATTGTTTGTCCTATGATACCATAATGTTGTGGCAACTGGCGGTGGATGATCACACTGCGTCACTGGAAGAAGATCCAAAACTCTTAGAAAGGCTATCAGTCAAAACAAAACAGGCCTCAAAAAGGAAAGGTATTATGGTGAAACTTTCTTTGATGGCACAAACCTCAGCTTCAAAACATTCAGCTTCCCTTCATTTCCTAGAAACGCTGCAAGGAACCACCAACCATTACAGTCAATATTTAGAAGCACGGATAAGACCAGACTAGATCTGGGGGTTTCCCAAAGCAAAGTGTTTGGAATGTCTGTTCTCGATTTATTTTCACTCTCCACACGTAGAGTGTGTGAGTACAGAGTTGGGTGTTTTCTTCTGACCCCCCCAATTATTCACGGAGGAGTCTTCTCAGCTCAGTCCCAGGCATTCATTGGAAACCTTACAGAAGACTATGGATACCAGTTACTTGCTCTGAATGCTGCAGTCAAGGCTATTGTAACTATACTTGGACTAATTACAGAGGGAATAAATACCTGTCTTGGTGTGCAACCCGAAATTAAAGCAGAGAGTAGGAGGCAGTTGAACACTGTGACTGATGGGCTAATAGAAAGGAGCGTGTCGTGATAGGGGAACACGCTGTTGCGTAACAGGCACTGCTGTTTCATGTAGAGTGTCACATGAGCAGCTGGGTTAAACTACCTTAAGCTTCAGACTGTTGTGCTCCTGACATTCAAATAATCCATTTTTATATAAAAATGAAGGGAGTTAGGCTGAGTCCAGCTAAAACCTACCAAGATATCTCCTTTAATGATTTAACAAGATAAAAGTTGGCGCCGAAACATCATGTCCTTTCAAAAAATATCTTAAGATGACCTTTGGATTTTGATTTGAAAATGACTGCAAAAAAAATATCCTAAAATGCCCTTTTACCTTTGAAGACTGCGAAACAAACCATAGCATGACAACCCAGTCAGCAGTGTCTTCTGTGCTGGGTGTATTGACAATTAAATAATAAATCTATTAAATGATAATTCTATTAGCCAATCAGGTCATCATTCCAGATGAATTCATAGCCGAATTGGATTTGCCTCTGAGTATTTAGTCTGGAGCAGCACATACAGCACTGCAGATGCATCATCACCGTATATAAACAGCATCTTCTTCACAGCTGTATGAGGCAATGTAAGAGTATATCTGTCATTATCATAACAGACTATATCAAGAATATATTTAACAATTCAACATTTCACAGCATTTTTCATTCCAGTTTCACATACACTATATGGACAAAAGTATTGGGACGCCTGACCATTACACCAACGGGGACTTTAACGACATTCCATTCAAGTACATAGACTTTAATATGGAGTTGGTCCCCCTTTGCAGCTATAACAGCTTCCACTCTTCTTGGAAAGCTTTACACAAGATTTTGGAGTTTCTGTGGGAATTTGTGCCCATTCATTCTGTAGAGCATTTATGAGGTCAGGCACTGATGTT
>JBBPCZ010000115.1:14670344-14688951 GCA_037974445.1 Brycinus macrolepidotus | reverse complement strand
GCTTGCTTTGTGCACTGGAGCACAGTCATGCTGGAATAGAAAAGGTTCTTCCCCAAACTGTGTCCACAAAGTTGGAAACATGGCGTTGTCTAAAATGTCTTGGTATACATCTGTGGTAGTGGATATGATTGAGACACCTGAATTCAATAACTAAAAAGTGTGTTCCAATACTTTTGTCCATATAGTGTATGTCAGAAAAAAATTGTGACATACTGTGTATTATGAAAATAGTGTGAAGTATCATGATACACTTTTGCCATATCACCCACTTCTGTTCATAGTAATGATAAACATCTCAAGTCCCAGATCAAGAAGCAAGAGCAAGTACTCCTTGCTTTATGGTGAATCGTGATTAAATTGTTACACTGAAGATAATAATTTGCTATAATTATTCATATAATGTGCATGTTTATTTTTTTTTTACATCTCTAATTCCCTACAGTGCTCTCTTAATGAACTCTCAACTATGTAGTGATTATACACAGTTGTAAAACAAGGCCTTGCGAGGGATTTCACCTTTGAAGCTGATTGAAGTGGGTGGCTATTATGTCTGGTCAGATAACCCAGCAGGCCTTCATCTGTCTGAGTGCTACTCTACTTATACTCTCTATCGGAAAACACGGCTTTGCCGGGCATATCTCTGTTGAGCTCCCCCGCCTACAGGGTGCTTTGCAAACATTTCGAATGCGACTTACCACCAGGAGATTTAACACAAGCCTGTGTTTGTAAGGGCTGGAGGATTGTATAAGGCCATTAAATAATGAGAAATCATTCCATATTTGATCCAACCTGCCAATCAATCCCAGGTCAAGTAAGCAGTCAAACAGGTGAACCAGTTACTTCATTTACCCTCTTTCACTAATAAATGCATTCTCTCAGAATCCATATTTTTAGAAATATAGGGTTTTTCTGGATTTTGGCCTCCCCACCACACAGAGCTTTAGGCCACTGAAAACACAGCTTTTGGAATCTCCAGACTAGTGTTTTTTAGACAATGTTCTTCTCATTTGCATTTAACACCAAATTTATGGTTATTTATAATGCTTTACATTGCCACCTCCAGGAATGTGAGTATTTTCGGATCTTTCGGATAAAGAAATCAAATTTTTGTTGGTTTGAATAGAGATTTTTTTTAAACGGAGGGAAAAAAACAGATTTAGACCCTGTCTTTAAGGACTATATACTATATCCATATGCTATACTCAATGTCCTTGACTACCTAAAGCCTAGGTTGTTGTACAGTCTGAAATCAAATCCTAACATTTTACACTAAACGCTAATGACAAATAACCATGTGGCACCTTACATTATTGAACATGGCTTGGTGAATATTTATCTACCATTAGTAAGCTAACATAGCAATTAACTTTGGAGATGTAAGGTTTTATTCTTTTGTTCCAACAGAGACCTGGAGAGTAACGAACAGTACTTGATTTCTGAGCTTCAATTCTGTTTGGTTTAGGGTTCAGTGTGGCTGTTTACAGAGTTCAAGACACTGGAAAAAAATAAAACGTAAACATGTACAAGCCACATTTTATGTTGTATTCTTTTCTTATGCATTAAAAAGTGTGTTCTCTGCAGAGGATCTGTTATTTCCTTTACAGAAAAGCAACCAAACATTTAATTTGAGAAGAAACTTTGCGTGCATATTTGTGCATTCACACCAAGAAAAACAGATAAACAGACGCATGCTAATGGTATTCGACCTCGGTCTAGTCTCTTTTCACTTTGTGTCATTTAGTTCAGAAACACCCAGTCAGAGGTAGCAAACTGTTACTTACCACATAACCTCAAACTATTTTAAAGTATTGCAACGATGCAATACTCAGTATTGATATAGTTCTCTAGTCCACAGGTATAGTGCAAAATGTAGGAATTAAAATACAGGTTCCTGCACACAACTAGTGTATAATATGTCCAACAAAGAGTTATTGGTGATTCAGCCATGTGTGCAGAAATCCATAATGGACAGATTATATGGGTGTAGAAACTCAAATTTCATCACTTACAGAGAGCACTATAGAGGAAGTAGGGAGCCATTTCGGATTCAAAGTGCATCCAGACAAATTTATTACTAACAGTTTAGTTGTTTAAGAGAGGGAAAAGATGGCATCAAGCTGGTATTGATATTGGCAGATACTCAAGGTCTCAGTATAAGTATTGGTACAAGAAATGAAAAGGGCCATTTTTATTGGGTTCAATTTATAGGAACAGAGTGTAAAAATGAATATGAACTTGACTTTTATTCGCAGTCCCACTGCGATTTTTTTAAAGTGGTATGGCTGCACTTTGTACTGTACAATGGCATTACACATTATTTACTTTATTACTTTCTATCTCTGTTTTTTACTACTCTGGCTAGGTCACAGTGAAAGTATGGGATTTGAGACACAGAGAGGAGTTTTAACACTCTGGGTTTCACTCATTAAGGCCTCTCAAATTAGCTGATAAGTTGTGATCAGGCATTACACAGAATACTAAACTCTGCAGTCTGTGACCCTCCAGCACTGGGGTCTGACACCTACAGTTATTCTGGCCACCAAAGTTATTCTGTCAACACATCATACTAAACTGTATGTGGAGTCAGAGCCCTGTGCATCTACCCACGCAGGGAGCCCTGCCATGTGAGCTACAAAACTTGTGCAGTCCAATATCACGTGTGACGCTGTGCAATGTGCTGGAAAGCTTATTATGTCTTAATATTTCACTCACTTTGAGATGCTTGGGAAAGGCGCAAACCGGAGAAATTCAACCACTAGAGACTTTTCCGTGGTGATTAGTCATCCTCTGAGGACCCAAGAGAGTCAGAAGCGCAGCGCTGAGGCGGGCACACGCATACTGAGCCTTTCAGTGGCTGGCCTTGGGAAGCCACAGTGGCGGCCATCTCTCATTACTCGCTTTGTGTAGAAACACCTCTCTCCGTCATCCACACAAGGCAAGACGTAGGATGCTAGGACGCTAACAATCAAAAGTACCAGTGGCTTACGTTGATCTTCAGGAAGGTCACAACAGTGCTATGAAACAGCGTGAGGTGCTAGCGGGATAGGCGTGTGCAGCACGCCCTGACAATGACACCACGAAGATTTTGACGTTAAGAGCATTTCTCTCACTCCGCTACATCCAGCAAGAAAAAAAATCAATGTCTGAAATATCACTGCTCCCACGCTGCGACTAGCACACACTGCAGAGGCAGGCAGCCGTTCTGTTGCTAGGCGATTTAACAAACTCTCAGCCTAAAGGCCCACATCAAGTCAGATTAGCTGACAAACTAACTCACTCGGTATTGAGTGTAATAGTGAGTTACTGTTGGAAGTGACATTAGTGTGCTTGCAGAAGGCTTAAAAGCTTAAATGTTTGCAGAGGAACATTTTCTGCACCTCTATGATTGTAAGTGAAAATCTTTATTCATGTTTCCGTCATGTGACCTACTGAGATCTTGTATCACAACAGAGTGGAATAAGTAAAAGATAGCAAAAGTCACTTGTTAAAAACTGTAATTTGTTTAAATTATAAATAATTATTTTTCATTTATATATACATTAGTCGGCCTCAACATTAAAACTACTGACTGGTGAAATGAGTAACACTGATCATCTCAGTACAGTGTCACCTGGGATATATTAGGCAGCAAGGGAACAGTTGGTTCTTGAAGTTGGAAACAATAAAATTGGGCAAACGTTAGGATCTGAGTGACTTTGATAAGGGCCAAATTGTGAGGGCAGACTGACCGGGTCAGAGCATCTCCAAAACAGCAGGTCTTGTTGGTTTCTCCTGGTATGCAGTGGTCATTTCCTACCAAAAGTGGTCCAAGGAAGGACAACCAGTGAACTGGCAACAGAATCATGGGCACCCAAGGTTCACTGTTGGTCAAGGCTAGCTCATCTGATCCAATCCCACAGAAGAGTTATTGTAGCAAAACTGCGAAAAAAAAAAGTTAATCAATAGAAAGGGGTCAGAACACACAGTGCATTGCAGCTTGCTACGTGTGGGACTGCATAGTTTCAGACCGGCCAGAATGCCCATAGGGACCCCTGTCTGGCACTGAAAATGCCTACAATGGGTGGACCTAGACTACATAGCAAAGAAGGGGGTGGCCTGGCCACATTAATCACATTTGCTTTTGCATTATATGGATGTCCAAGTGTGTGTGTATTACTTACCTGGGTTAGAGATGGCACCAGAATGCACAATAGGAAAAAATAAGCTGGAGGAGGCAGTTTGATGTTCTGTTCTGGAAAATTCCTTCGGCACATTCATTCGGTAACACTGCTTGATGAAGATGATTGAGTGAAATTCTTGCCTTAAAGCTGCTGAACCAATAAAAAAAATGACACTGCATTTGAGGATGGTAGAAGGAGTATGTAGCATTTGAACAAGTGTAACTACAGATGTAATGTGAGTGGACAGGCGTTTTTACCAAGAGTGGCTCATCAAAAAACTGTCTGTCCAAGAGCATATCTGTGGTGAAAAATTGACAAAACTGAAGATGACGGTGTGCCTCTTTTCAACAATGTAGAGGCTTTTAATGAAGTGGCCCGATTGAGTCAATTAAATAATGTCTTAACAAAACAAAAAACAGGAGTTTACTTAAACCGGTTCTTAATTAGGCATCAGAGACACACAATAATTGGTTTACTAGAGATGCAATAATTTTTAGTGATCTCAGTGACAGAGAGAGGTACCTATAATCAAAGGTAAAGCGAGGTAATATTCATGAGAACTTGAAACAGGACAACTCGTATTCTGTGTGGAAGTGGATAGATCTTCCCCATGTACCTCAGTGCATAAGCCTTTACATCTATTCATGTGTGTAACTGCACTACACATTCCTTGGAACAAAATCTGCTGGGCTGTGATGTGCAGAGCAGGGTGCATTCCCAAGCAGACAGCCTGCCACTTTTATCCTCAGAAGAGCTATCAAATGAGGCCAGCATGTCCTGCCTCTAAACTCTCCAGTGAGGCTGTGCCACCGAAAGGAAGAAGACAAGGTGCTACATAGAAAGAGAGCTTTGAAGCTTTTGCTGCCTTGATTTTCACTCCACTCAGCAGACTTTGTCTCTGCTGATTCCAACTAAGCTCAGATTTACTCTCATTTCGTAGCATATATTCTGTCAGGCAGAATAACAAGCCTGGATCAGTGTAACGTGCTGAAAAATCCCAACAACAACAACAAAAGCCAAGAGAATGAAACCCTTAGATACACTCTTAAAGACTAAGGCTACTATGTAGCTATTGGCATGGATGTTCTTAGAATCAAACCTTACATAATGCGTAGGTTCTTCAAACTTGAAACACATTTTTGCACATCTCATTTACAAAAACGGTTCTTCAAAGAACCTGGGTCTAAAGAAAGACTTGACGAAGACCCTAGTGGTCAAAGGTTGTCAATAATAGATGAGGGAGCTTTGTAAGAACAGTGTATGTACATTCGTATTTATTTGTAAAAGAGCCATCCTTTGAAAGCTTCTTTAGGGAAACAGAGGTGGTTTTTCTGTAGAACCGCAACAAAGAGCCCTTTTCAGTGCCTTGATTTTTAAGCTGGTTCATGTTACAAAACAGCATGGCATTCCCATTAGAATTTATAGAGAAGACTCATGTTCACAAAACCTCCTGCTCTCCCATTCCTCTCATCTCTCTCTCTCCCTCCTCTCCCTTTCTCTTGCTCCCCCCATGCTTTCACACCGATGAACACGCCGCGTGCTAGTTGCTATATGTGGGCAACTGTAGATAGCACACTGGAGCAATAGCAGTGCCTCCATAGCCATAGTAAGCCAGTGGGATAAAGGCAACTCCATCTAGATTTGGAAAGACACACCAATCCCCGTACAGCAGCACATGGTCAAGGTAAGGGCTCCATATTCATAACCCTGACTGGATGCTCAGTGGTTTTGCCTTTCTCGGTTGTTTATCGCAGCGCACCATCTGCCTAGCTCTCATCTCAGCCGATATCTGATGCGCCTCCTGTTGCCAAGACGGCAAGAGCATATCAAGAGAGAAAGATTACGTTCTTTCCCTTTGAGCTTATTAGTGCTCCTATGAATGGCACCTGCAATAGCCATTGTTTAACTTGCCTGAAATTCAAGTGGGATAATAAAGAATTTGTTTGCATGACAGTGCATTGCAGAAGTAGATGAAATTGTAGATTTAGATGCACAGAGAAGTTTTTGTTTGCAGGTGTTTTAGAGATCCAACATCAAATGCACATGTATTGCTCAGAGGGCTTTGAGGGATTGTAAATGTCAGTAAGGGGAAGTGACAGGGATGAGGAAGAACTTTGATGCACCCACTCATGCCCCCCACAGCTTTTTTTTTTAGCCTCTCAAGGGAGGGACTCTCTATTTTGTAGTTCATAATAACTGCCCTTCCCTTCATTTGGGGGTAATTTTTGAAACCACTCACATTACACAATGAATATAGTGCAAGAGATCTGCTGTGACGTGCATGTTTTCAATAATCCCTCCTGAATTGCATAAGAGGACATTGATTATTGTAATGCATTGTCTTTTTTGTGTGATCATAAGTGTACACTGATTATTAGGATGTCTTTTTGTGTGAACATAAGTGTATTGATCCTTATAATATACTGTCTTTTGCATTCACAAAGATATTCCATAGCTTATATTCATGACTTTCAAAACCAAAACCAAAATCAGTCAATGTATCTTGTCCAAAGACTGAGTCCATTTCTTACTATCCTATAATGTTTATATTCTTTAACTGCAATTCACAGATACAGGAGCACAACTAGCTGAATATAGAAATGAATAGTAACCCTTGATCTTGAGAAGTACAAGGGTAAATCACTGAGCTGGATGATTCTTGGCCCTGGGCAACCACATACTGTAAGACTAAACAGACCAGCAGTGCAACAACACTACCACAGATACTTCTTAATACAATATTACAAAAATCTGTTATCCGTTAGTGTGATAAGCAAGTAACAGTAACACATTTGTTATAATTTGGTATTTATATTCCACTGCATTTGGATTTGAAGATGGGGTTCAAGTACAGAAACATAACCTTAATTTGAAGGTATTTACTCCTATATTGACTAAAACATATAGGAATAAGGGCCCTTTTTATGCGATCACCTTCAAGGAACCGTAATAATTGGATTTGCTGCCCATGTTGTTTTGCAGCCAGCTGTGTTATTAAATCATTAGTTCATGCATAAATGCACTAACAAGTAGACAAGAGTTGATTCCAGATGTGGCATATGCATCTGGAGTTTGTTGCTGTTGTCTCTCAAAGTGAAGACCAAAGATGCATCAGTGCTTGTAAGGCAGGCTAGCATAGCCCTGAAAATCAGAATAAATCCAGATATAGTAAGCAAAGTGTTGAAATGAATGGTTTATTACTGTATTAAGCAGCAAATTGGTATGCTTGACAATAGGAACATTTTAAACCAGAGAAGAAAATATAGGCAGATAACAAAAGTATATTTTCAATCATGAAATTAAGAATGAACTATTCAGGATGTAGGCACAAATGTTTGAAAGTCTTTCATTAACTGAAGACAAGATGTTTGTTCTTGAATTTTAACCATACATTTAAGAAGCATCTATCAACAGGCTGAGATGGGAAGGTGCACATGGGGAAAGTTTAAAGTATTAAGTATAAAAGACTTATACCTGTTTATGTCAGACTATAATCAAACTTTCTTAACAGATCAGTTATTGACTACAGAAACACTTTAATCTTACTCAAACTTGCCTTACATTCGTTTATCAACATTCCATCCATCAAAGCTGCAAGGAAATATAACATAGTGATCCCTGCAGTTCTATGTAAGCAAAAGGGAGAGAGTAAATATTCACTTTTCTCATAAAGATTTTTGAAAAAAGTGAAAATGAACCTTATTGTCTCAACAAGGAGTGCACAGTTGAACAAAATTGTACTTCTCCAGGCCCAATCTTCAAACATAAACATGAAAGTCAAGACCGCATAGGACAACAACAGGTAGTAGACATAATAGACAGCATATTGCACATTGTTTTTCATTATTGCACAGTGGTTGCATTATTGATACTGGTGAATACTGAAAGTGCTCAGGTGATGAGAAACATTGAATTATTGCACAAAACAGCAGTATTTCAGAAGGTATGATGCGACAGTCTGTGTGTGTTCAATAGACCCAATAGGCCAGCATGTTGTGTATTGTTGGAGGGAGCTGAGTAGCCTGATGGCCTAAGGGAAGAAGCTCCTGCTGAGTCTGGCAGTCTAGCACCAGTGGGCAGAAGGTTGAACAGTCCACAGACAGGGTGGGTGGGGTCTCTGACAATCTTGGTGGCTCTGCTAAGGCAGCGAGACAGATGTAGATCTTGAATATATGGGAGGAAGCTTCTGATGATTTTCTCTGCTGTCCTCACCACTCTCTGGAGGGGCTTCTGGTCAGAGGCGGTGCAACTACTATGCCAGACTAAGAGGCTGCTGGTCAATATGCACTAGATAGTGCCTCTAGAAAATTGTGTGGACAGAAGGGAGGAAGTTTGATCTCCTCATCCGTTGCCGAAAGTGAAGGCACCGCTCATTGCGTCCTCTTGACTAGGGAGGTGGGTTTATTTTATGTTTTGTTAAGTTTACATTTGTTATGCTACAAGGTTTTATGTTAAAAGTATCAAAATAAATGATTAGATGTATTGCACATTTTTAATTCTTCAGACGTGGTTGAATTCTATTCTTCATGTCAAACTAAAGTGGACATTTTGATCAATTACAAGTAGGATTATTACGACACTGGAATTCAGACTTTGGTAATAAATGTTTTTTCACAATGCTTAATACCAAAATGATACTATGGAAAAACAATACAAACTGATAACATCCATATGTTTAACGATTTAAATTCTTCTCCGTTTTAAAATCTAATAAAGTAGTACAAAATACAGCATCAAAAAAATACATAATACATAACCTAATTAAAGTGTCCACATACTACATTTTTTCTCAGTCATAACTCAGTTTTACACAATTTTACAACCCGTCTTTATCCCTTAGAATTATATAGACTGCCTTTAAGACCTCTGTTCTGACTGGCCACCCTGGACTGTGCCTCATTCAAAAAGCAGTCTGGGCTGAAACACTCAACACCTTCAGCATAAAGGCGCGGGCTAAACTTCTGTGGGTTTTGTAATGAATTTAAAGTGGGCTGTTTTTAGAGCATGTAATTATTTAGCTGTGTGCCAAAAAATGTTTTATTTATTTGCTGAATTTTATATTAAAATTGTGCCATGAGCAAAACTTTGGACACTGAGTCAATTCTCTAGTGTTATTTTTATAAGGTCGCTGAGCTTTTTTGATTCATTAGGTGTTTGACCAAGTCGTAGGCGTAGACAATTCCAGAGCCTAATAAATGATGTGACCTTCAAACCTCTAAGGGTGCTGTGCTTACTCTCAATAACCATGGACTCATCTAAGCAGACAACTGAAGATCTAAACTAAAGGTTACTGACTCTTACAAAGCAAGAGAAGACAATAAAAGAGAACTAAACAGTACTTGCTTGTAATTTTCATTGTCTGTAATGTCATTAAGAAAAACAAGAATTCAAGACAAGATCTTGAAAACAAAGAAAAATCTGCACTCATCAAAGGCATATTTGGATACAAAAGAAGAAGCTTTTTAATAAAAGAACACCTTGGGGGTGGATATGTTATGCTTTGGGGTTGTGTGACAGCAAGAGGTGCAGTAATATTTTGGAGAAAGGATTCTACTAAATACCAAAAAATCTTGGAAGCTAAAGTCCCACAGTCAGTGAAGATACTGAAGAAGAAAACAGGTTTGATATTATAACAAGACAATGATCCAAAACACACTTTAAAATCAACCTTGAACCATTTCATTAAATGAAAGATGAAGGTTTTATGGTGGCCATCATTATTCTCAGACTTGAATACTATGGTAAATCTGTGATGATATACTAAACATGTAAATGTATGTAAAGTAACCTGTGAGTGTTTCTGAACTAGAAGCATTCTGCAAGGAAACACGTCCTAAAACAGAAAGAGAACATTGTTAGCTGGCTATAAGAAACATTTGGAGGCTGCGATTTCAACCAAAGGGACCAAAGGGGTCTTACTAAGTACTGACTGAAAGAGTTCCCAAACTTATGTACATGCCATATTTTACTTTTACTTTTTTTTTTCATCTGTTCAATTCAGCAAATAATAATATCTGGGTATTAAAATGTGCAGAAACGTGTTTAAGTTTGTTTCAGGCAGAGGTTGTGTTAATGCCTTTTCACAAATTCAATAAAATGTGTTGTTTTACCAGGGCTGCAAACTGTCTCACACAACAATATAAACTGCGTAGACATATATACAATCTAACTAAAAAAAATACATTTAAAAATTTAGTATCTAAGTCACTCCATTACGGGCCTGACTAGGGGTATAACACAATGCCACCACTGGTCTATGTTTCTGTATCTGTTTAGTACTACAGTGTATCAGTATTTATATTTGTATTGAGCTGGAAATGGGAATGGCGTGAAAAGGAAGTTGTTGTGGTCAATAAGAAAAGTAACTAAATGACTTTTTTTTTTTCCAAAAAAGGTAATAAACAACATTGTACATAACCTAAAAACAAAACCTTTTTGTTGTTTGATAATTAACTGACAACACTCAAATTGCTCTTCTGCTATTTGGACCACTGGCCAATGGCACTGAGTTTTTAACAGAGCAATGATAAAATAAAACAATGAATAAAGGCATAAATGTATAAAATTGTGATTAAATGCTTAAAACGCAGAGTTCTTTCAGCAAGTAGCCCACTTAACCAATTCAGGCAATCAGCTTCGCTAATGTTTGTATATTTAGTCTATAAATTCAATCATTAATTTGTTAAATCATTTGGTCAAACAAGAGAGGGGTTAATACTTCACAAGGTCATTTCCTGCTAAATCATTTCAAAGCATAATGTAATACTTTGCAGGAGACAAACTTTATTTCAAACGTTATTTCAGTCTACACAGAAGTATAGCATCATTTCTCACCGAAAAAATCAAATGTGCACTGGTTTTTCCTACCCCAGTTGGAATCAATTGGCCAAAATATTTGTTGTTTGAAGTTTGCTGGTTTAGTTTTGTGCTGGAGCTACAAAGCCAATGTAGTAACGCAAGTCTATGTCACTCAAAAACACAGTCATAGATCCACTCCAAAACTAGAAAAGGAAACTTCAGGCATCCAGCATGTCTTGGCTGATCAGTGACATGTGGGGTAAAGGGGGAAACTGTATAAGCTTTTTGGTGAACTATTCTTTTAACACGGCTTCATTAATACAACAGAGATCAAGTTAGTGGAGAAAAGGACTCACAAGGGCAGATGTACATGAGTTCTTGTGGAGTATCTTGTGGTACTTTCTGTGTCATAGCATTGTATGCTGCTCAAAATTCTCAGAAGATCATGTGCACCTAAATAAACAAACAAACAAACAAATATGAAAACATGTACTGCTGGTGTATATATAACTACTTATGTCAGTATTACATGCAATAACATACTCGGTATAGGGAACAACTTCTAACCACTAATTGTGTCACTAGTAAAACTGTTAGTTATTTGTCTATAGTATTAATACCCCAGCACTTGTGTATTATAACAGTGTATGTTGTATGGAGTTTTTTTCTGCAGAGTTTTTATTTAATTTCATTTATTTTATATCGTTCTTGTAACATAAGCAATTTCCTCCAGGATCAATAAAGTTTTCTGATTCGGATTCTGATCTCATACATAGTAAACATGTGTTTAGATTATGCTATTCGTTCTTCCTGAATTATACATTTGTACTCTGTATTAGAGTTGACAGGACATCACAGAGGAAGATAATCAACATCTTTATATTAAAGATAATTGTATTTAACAACAAATGGTAAATCATCGTCATATGGCAAAACAACTCCTTATATGGAAGTTCGCCAGTTTGTGTTGACGCTCGAGATGTCAGACATCGTGCTGAGCTTTGTTTGGTGTTCCTATGTCACGTAGAACCAAAGTTATTATAATTTAAAAAACATGTAATAATAACCACTACTGGCATTTTAAAGATGGCGTCACACATAAAAGCCCATCAAGAACAAAAATGCCCAAATTTCTTTTATTTTAGGTCTCAGAAATGAATGGGGGGGTGGCGCCCCAAGCAAAAGAGCAGCAAACACCAGTTTCAGACCGGTTTACACCAGTTTTTATTTGTTGAAATCAGATTTTTACTGTTTATGTTCTAAGGGTTCTAAGAGTTCTAAGGGCTAAGATGGCATGAATTTACCTAGTTAAAGGGGCTATAAACATAGAAACTATGCTTAATAGAGCAACCATTCCTGTTACCAATCCCATAATATGGATATGAATACTCTAATGTTAAAGCTGACGTTCTCCACCTCTGCACTTTTTATTACCTCTCTGTCCCACTTCAGTTCCGGTATGGAGGAGTGCAAACCCAAAATACTCTTTGCCTCTAGATATTTCTACATACAACGGCTTCACACAGAAAAAGTACTTTCAGATGCGGCATGTGATTTTCAGCGAACACAAAAAACAAGCGCAAAGTCTCGTCATGACAAAGACAAGGACGATTTGATGTTTCATAAATTCTAAATATAGCACAACTGACCCCAGCCGAGAACAACATGATGTGAAATGGCAGTGGCCATCATCTTTCATAGGTGGGCATCACGAAAAAAGGTCAGAGCCAAAAATAGAGGGAACAGCAACCTTAGGAGGGCCGTGACCCAGCCCTGCCCTGCTTCTGTCATGACAAAGTGTGAAGGCAGCCATTGACTCTGAGGCCTTCAGCACCTGCCTAATGGAGGGGCTGAGGTGACAGAACTCGACCCAGTGATGCTCTTTAAACACTCCTGCCAAGCTGTTTAAAGGGCTAGTGCAATATTTTGGCTATTAACTTTTTCAGCATGTGTTTTTTACCAGTATTACAGTTAGGGATTTGTTTGGGCTGTTGACAGAGAGATGAAAAAAGCTTTCAGAATGTCTCTAATTAACATTAAATCAAGTATGTGAGCGACTATTTATAAAAAAAATATGCATACCTGATGAAAAGGTAAAAATGTTTTCTTTAACTGCAACTTGAATAGTAAATATCAAAGCCTGAATTCACTGAAAACACTGAAATTACATCTAGAATTAGGCGAATAAAACAGTTTTATTGAGTTTGTATGATCTAGGAACAGACTGTGACAGATTCCTGCCTATTCATATTTCCTGTATGCCAGGTCATAATGAAGTCAGACAGGAACTTCGTCAACTGGACTAAATGCCGTGGTGAACCAGTTAGTAATCAGTTAGTAACAAAAATACTGTCTACCACACCCACAGCAATGAATATTATCTATCATGTACAGTAATTATATCACCTGGCCATGGAAACAATTGCATTACTAATTATATTATATTAATAAAATATAATAATATAAAGAAAACAGCAAATATGATGTAAAAAAAAAAGTTGCAATTACTTTGGTTATGTATGTAACTGATGTGTGATAACACTGGGGTGTTTTATCAGTGATTTGGGGCAGCTGGTGGCCTAGTGGTTAGGGCGTCGCCCATGCAATCAGAAGGTTGAGCAAGGTACCGTCCCCACACACTGCTCCCTTCGTTGGTGGCAGCCCCCTGCTTCACTTGGTGAATGAGTTAAACGCAGAGGAAGAATTTCACATTGCTCACACTGTGTGCTATGTTCACGCGTGACTATAAGGGGCCACTTTACTTTTAGCTAATAAAATGGATCAGATTTGGATTTCAGAAAAAAAATAGATTTGATTTGGATTTGATTAGATTTGGATTAGAAAAAAAAAAGATTAGATTAGATCAAAACTTGATGCAATGGAATAATTTCATGGTACACTTTATAACACTATTAATGACTGTAACCCAACTTATGAATTGCTATATGGCCAGCATTTGGCATAGCTAACCACAACACTGTTCTTTGGCCTGACTAACCACAATACAATCTATTCATTACTATGGTCATTCATTTACAAATTTGGTATTGGTGGACCCGTTCCACTCCAGGTAAGCAGACAAAGCATATTCTTCCCAGAATGCTCCATTGGTTGATCAGAGGTTAGAAATAGGTTAGAAATAATAGGACTCCAGCAGGTTTGCTTCAGCAGAGCAAGCAGCCAAGAGCTCACAAATAGCCAGAGTGAGGGAAGGAGATCAGATGGCATGACACATGAAAAGTGGGCAGAAGAAGCTCAGCAGGAAACAATCGTGCACCGGAACCGAGAGAGCCACATTGTAATGGCTTCACAATGGGCGTGAAAATATGATGTCCTTCTTCTGAGATGAGTTAGCTGCAAGGGATTCCTTCAGCTGCAGACTGACGAGCATCATGAATCATTTGTCATTGATTTGGGCCATAAAGTAAGAATAGTGAGCTGTAGATCTTTGCTGAACACATTTTAATGTGCATTTACACTGAACCATATTGGCAACGACCAGACACTTTAGTTTGGTACACTGAGTCAAAGTGAACAATCAATACAAATAATAGTACATGTTCTAGAGTCTAGTCTAGACATTCTTTTACACCAAGTGTACAGTGTTTGCAGAGAATAATACTGCATATTATCTGCACCTGAGACTGAGCTGTAGTCTTTGGAGAAATGTACATGATGCAGCTTGAGGCTCTGGCTGAAACTGAAGAGCATAAAATGGAAATCTAGGACAGTCCACCGACAGTTTGCGTGTTACAAAACCAAAGACTTCAGCATGCATGGGCAGCTAAAGATCCGCAATGCGCAGTGCAAACATCAAAAGGAATTTTCGACTATTCACTCGCTCACAAGCCGGATCTATATAAAAAAAAAAAAAACGAGGAAGGGAAATGTTAGTCGGATTTAAATTTTATGAGCCACCTCATGAGAATTTCATAAGGACGAAATACTCAGAGCATCTTTTTTTAGTAGCCCCTCAAGGACTGATTTTTGCCACATGGCTGAACAGTACATGCAGTGGGTTCTCTCTGACGAGACAGATTTGTCAGTGGACTTTATAAATAGCGTGGCACGTGTCTGGAGTGCAAGGGAATGATGCCTCAGCCTGTACTACTCAATTTACTCTGAAAAACAGCTTCATCTTTATACAACTGGGATTAACTCAAACAATTGTTAAAGCACTCAGTGAGAGGAAATCTAATAGTTACAGATGATGAAGCGAATAGCATCTGAAATGCATCTCCTAAAAGTGATGGGAATGACATTGCACATAACACTGCACCAGTTTAAATCATTAACACTTGATACGGATGTGGCCTGTGTCAGTGGGCTGCTTCACACTGATTATCACTCTGCATTTTTGTGCATGAAATCACTCCAGAAATTGGTTGCTGAGAACTTCAGTTGTTAAACATCCACTAAATGAACATTAACAGTATAACACAACAAATTTGAGAATAATTTCAGCACTGCTTATTGCCTTATGCAGAGTGAATGTGGTGGGTTTTGTTTCACACTCAATTTTTAAATGCCTGACCTGTGAAACAGGATAAGTAAGGAGCGTATTATTGAAATTATGCAGAAAGACGGCTAATGATGCTTTGCCATGTCCTACCTGAAACACCCCATTAACACACACACACACCTACACACACACACACACACACACACACACACACACCCCATATTCTGAAGGACCACATCTTAGATCTTAGTCATCACACATAAACACCACTTTTAGTAATGCTGGCACTTTTACAGTGATCATGTTGTACCTAATTAAATTACAATTACGGTAAAATACATTAAAGGATAAATGTGAATCTAATGTAATATAAGATGTGTTCATACTGATTGCATGGATGGGGTAGACACACAAGGCACTTTGCTAACAATGTAAAAAAAAAAAAAAAAAATGTCCATGTTTGCAGATGGGTTTTTAGTAACAAACACAAGAACAAAGGAGAAAGATTTGTCAGACTGAAATACTACTTGCAAATCTGTATCTTCAAAACTGACATGTACATGGCGTCTCATTACGCGATGACTCTGCTTTTATCTGTGCTAAACATAATGCTGCCTTTTCTAACATTTTCCCATCAGCACAAAATAAGAAGTGCAGTTCACTCACAGGTGAAAAGCTGATGCTCAGAAAAATTAGAGACGTTTTGCAGCCATTAGAAAAAAACAAAATCAACAATAAACTGATTTCAACATTCCCATTTAACGTCTAAATCCAAAGGCAGTAGATTAAATCTTCATTAGAGGTTATTGTATGGTCCTTGTGTGCTCTCATGTAGATGAGAATTGGCTCTGCTGGGAAATGGTCCTTTATATGGATCCAGAACTGTATGTCTCATCTTTTGAAGTGTGTGTGTGTGTGTGTGTATGTGTGTGTTTGTATTGGGGAGGAGGTTGTGATAGGGTGAATGAAAAGGCAAAACAAGTGGAGTGTGGAAATGACCATGCTGTTTGTTTTGCATAGGGGAAAAGTGGCATCTGGCATGTTGGTAATTGAGAAACATAAGAACAGCGTGTTTACTAACATTCAGGCCTCCATGTTTTCACAGGTAAAGCCATAATAGCAAAAAAACACAACCCAGACACGGTGAAAGACGCATTTGAAGCAAAAACAAAGGGTAAGCACTTCCAACATAAATAAAAAACAAGTATCTCCAAACTGGCAACTTAATTATATATACACACACTTCATAATATAGTTATAAATGTTTATATATAAATATATTCTATTTAACAATTATGTGATATTAAATATAATATATTATACTGTAGTATATATATATATATAATTTTCTTCTGACTTTAGACTGGATGAAGCAGTCTGGATTTGATTAGTAATTGCAAGCCATCCAATGAGACTGACTGAATGTATGGTTACATTAATCAATATATGACCCCTTTTTATATCTGCTTCTCTACATGTGTAACTGAAATTTAAGGGTTATCCTGCTTTTAATCTGCCATTTCCATGCAAACTGCATTATCTGAACTCAGCCTGTCTTTCACTCCCAGACAAAAGTAACAGTCAAAACACGTCAGAACTTTTAATGGTGTACGTCCAAGTCGCCATATAAGCCTGTGAAACCTGCTGCTCTTCCTGTCTTTAAGAATCCCTCTCGTGAATTGGATTTGTGGACATGCATGTAAAATTGAGCTGATATTCAAACTACATGAACATGTTAATGCTCTCCACAAGCTCTGTGTTTACTAGCAGAAAGCATGGTGCTGCGTAGCAAATATATTTTGGTGGATTTGGGTCACTATTTTCAATATGTGGTACAAAATTACTTAAACTGTTTTTTTTTTACTTAATGTTAAGAATGTTTTCCTTCTACTGTAAAGTGGCCTTTGTGTAGATACAAGGTTTTGTTCCGACAGTGACAATGTACTCTGATTATATGTTCTAGTGTTTTATTTACTTCCAGTTCCTAATGGTACATAAAGTACAGGGTACCGATGACTTCACTACAATTTTCCATAGCTACAGGTCTGATTATCTTAGTATGCTCTTCTATCACTGTGCCGCACCACATGTTTGGTCTGCAAAATTTCTTCTTGTGATGTGTCTTTTTTATCTGACAGTGTTTCATTTTTCCAGATCCAGAACCATGAAAACCAGACTTGGATGTCTGTCCAATAAATCTGACTCATGCAGCGACTTCTCTGAATTTTTGCATCCTGGGCCAGACAGGTCCACAAGATACCTAAAGTAAGTAATAATAAGTAATGAATGATCCAATGAATATTAAAGTGAGTAAAGAATAAAGTCTGCTCATTAGATGAAAATAGAGACAAATTCACTGTGATGGTCAGTCTGTAGACGTGTGCAATCATTCGTGTTTTCACATTTCTGTTTAGGTTGTCCACAGATGAAGTGACTAAATGGGCCGATTCATTTGATGTTCTTCTGTCTAACAAGTGTAAGCTATGCTGATCATCTCAGAATAATTTCTCACACTAGCCCAACACCTGAACACCATGTTTGAATGTATTTATTTATTCATTCACTTAAATATTTAGATGCTCTAGCTACTGATTGATGTGTGCAGTCACTATTACTCATACTGTGGTTTTAATAATGTGCAGAACAATTCTTCACTTTTCCAAAGGAGGCTGTTCAGAAATGTTGTCTTGGTTCTTCCACTGCTCTTATATAAGAAACTCACTCTATATTGATGTCGAGGATATTTCATTTCACACTGATTTGGCAGAGACCTTCACTGCCTCGCATAAAATGACAGATTTGCTCAGTCTGTTTCCAGTATCAATTAGAACAGCATGTTCGTTTCCTTTTCCTGTGACTTACTTCTCATTGCCAATGCAGAAAAAACACAAATAGCCTCTTGCTATACACTGAGCTGAAAATCAAGATCACGCTAAAGGAAAGCTTAGAATTTCTTAAAGAATTAGTTAAGCACTGGTCACCAGTGTTATAATTGTAAGCAGGTCCTTGGAGTAAATAAGAATGGACACTGACAAGCCACTTCATCAGGTATAACTTCCTTGTATCGACACTCATTGTCCATTTCATCAGTAGCACTTACCCTATAGATGCACTTTGTAGTTTACAGTTACAGACTGTAGTTCATCTGTTTCTCTGCATAATTTGCAAGCCTCCTTTACCCCCCCCC
>JBBPCZ010000115.1:14651722-14670244 GCA_037974445.1 Brycinus macrolepidotus | reverse complement strand
TGTTTCACTTTATCTTTTGTTTCTTTATTATTTTCCATGATTTCTTTTTCTCGTTCTGTCTTTTGCCCTCATACCCCCCCCCCCACCACCACCACCCCCCCACCCCCCAATTGAAAATAAGCATTACATTATTTGTCTGGATTACAAAGGACATTTACACACACACATTATTTTCATTATTTGTCAGTAGGTCTTAATTTAAAAAAAAAATCATTCCCATGAGACTAGTACTTGGTAGAATCCCCTTTTGCTGCAATAACATCTTTAAGTCTAATAGGTTTGGGTTTCTACCAGCTTTGCACGTAGTGGTTGTGATTTTCACACGTTCTCCTCAGCAGATGAACTTTAAGTTATTCAGGTTGGTTGGATGACACTTGTGGGCCACAGTTTTCAAATAGTGCCACAGTTTCTCAACTAGAACAACGTCTGGACTTAGGTTTGGCCTTGTACTTGAGATCATTGTCCTGCTGAAAGGTGAAGTTTCACCCAAACTTAAAAAAACAAAAAAAAAAAAACAAAACAGTATTTCCCTGAACTTTAACAGGATGCCGAGTCCATGCTGAGGAAAATCATCCCCACAACATGATACTGCCACCCCTATAATAAAAACACTTACATTTTAATGCAGCTTCCTCATAACTGACCTAACAGTGCTCACTAGGATATCCAAAAGCTAGATATTAATTTGTAGTCTTTTCCTATCTGGTGCATGTCTATAACATTATCTCTAATTCCATTAGAATTCACTTTTGGTCTGTATTTTCTTCAGACTCGCAGTGTGACCAATAGTATTTGACTTAAGGGCTCATTTATCCTCAAAAGGTGAACCTTTTTATTGATTCAAAGACAAAGGTCAATTGAAAGCCAATTGTGTCCTAATTAAGGCAATATTTTTCCTGTGAGTAAACCTGGAGCTTCCACTACATAGGGGTTTAATACACAGGCAAACAGCATTTGTGGTGGTGGCCTAGTGGGTAGGATACTTGCCTCTGGACCAAGAGGTCATGGATTCAATTCCTACCTTCAGCACCACCGCTGGGTTCCTGAGCAAGACCCTTAACCCCAAATTGCTCCAGGGAGACTGTGCCCTGTAGTTAGGGAAATGGAAGTCGCTTTGGATAAAAGCATCTGCTAAATGCCGTAAATGTAACATTTTTCAGTGATTTTTGTCATAGAATATTCTCCCACATAAAAATATGACTTTAATTCATTTTGAGGGTCAGCCTTCTGAAATAAAATATGACACTGCACAAAATGTCAAAGTATCAAATCTGATTACTTTAAAAGGATTTCTGTACAAGACTCAATGTTTTTAAACCAGCTCCACGAGGATTGTTTATCCAGCAGTGATTATGCCTATGACTGACTGTTTTGAGTTCATATAGGTCAAGCCCTGGTTTCCTTTATGCAGTGTTATTACTTTTGATAACACAACTATAGGTAAAGAAGGCTTCATTTGTGAGACGTCCTATCCTGTGGGTCCATGAAGCCTTGACACATCCTATAGTAAACAGAACTATTTGTTCCTTCGGTAGCCAGGGGACACAACACTGCCGTTCTCACCTCTTGATTGTCCTTTTATTAAATTTTCGGAACAGCACTATAATTACATTTACTAGCCCTGCCGTTTGTATAAGCTTTAATTGTATCTGGACAAACTGCTCCTTACAAAAAAGCCCCCGAGCAAAGGATGTATGCCTTTTTCCCGAAAGAAGGCAAGCAACATGCCACATCCTGAAAATGTAACACGGAAATGATTAATATTTTCTGAGGATAGTCTATTAAAAATATATGATGCAAATCTCACATTATTGTTCTACCAGCATTCAGTTGTTTGTCTAAATAATTCACTGCATTCACATAAGTGTTTGTTAGACACATGCTGGGTTCCGCTTGTAAAAGAAAAAAAAAATCTATTTTTGATTAAGAATAGGGTGTAGCACTCCACTAAATAATGGGAAATAATGAGCAATCCACATGCTGGGACGCTAGCACTAAACAAACAACCTCCTGCGTAAAGATGGATGGGAAGGAAATAACAAAACCCCAGAAAATCAAGTGGCAAAACATGACCTCCTGACATGCTGTCACAGATGTCACACAGACAAATGAGAACAACAACCGTGCCCTTGTGAGCATTTCCTGTAGCCAATATAGCCTGGTCCAAGCGCAAAAGTACAATCGTTGATGAATGTGATGGAGTTTTGAAGCATTTTATGAACATTAAATGTCCAAGATCTCTAGATTAAATAGTTATGTTTTCAGATTTTCCTAATAAAGCGCATGTTTGTTTTGCAGATGGCCTGGCAGCGTTCAGAACATTCCTCAAAACAGAGTTCAGTGATGAGAACATTGAGTTCTGGTTAGCTTGCGAGGACTACAAAAAGATCAAATCGCCAGCAAAGCTGTTGTCTAAAGCCAACAAGATCTACAAGGAATTCATTGATGTTCAAGCACCTAGAGAGGTATGTTGGGTCAACCCAACTAGATCATATTTTGCTCATATAAAGCACACAATTGCATTCAGTATTGTTGATTTCCACCTGGCTGCTGACGCAACATTTGCACAATTGTTTTAATGTTCAGCATTACCTTGTATAATATTGCACATCCTTGTACCAGTTGCACACTTATTTCTTGTTTAGAGTTTATATATATAGTTTATTTATATATGTTTACACTGTGCCCTTTGTACCCTGTAAAATCTGGAGCCACGCCATCTCATCTCACTGTAGACATGTATATAGTTCACTTTGACTTTGATATATCAAACACTTCTGTCATCATTTAGATCAGGTTGCTATAATCAATATACATGAATATTCAAAATGTGTCCTCAAAGACAGTCAATTGTCTATGCAGTTCTTTATAGAAGGTCATTTTAACTGCACCTGTCTCATTGCTTCCAATATAGGTTAATATAGACTTTCAGACCAGGCAAGAGACCAAACAGAAGCTCCTGGAGCCGACCCCCTTCAGTTTTAATGAGATCCAAGCAAAGGTGTACAGCCTCATGGAGAAAGACTCCTACCCTCGGTTTCTGCGCTCCAAAATCTACCAGGAGCTGCTGAACAGAACACAGATGTACTGTCAGAGGAAATCTTTTTAGAACTGAATCTCTGTGTTGTTTTGCTTGTATGTAAAACCTATGGAGATATTAGAACATACCTTTACTGTTACACATATCAGATAAGTCCCTGAGATGACTGATTACGTAAATGATTATGCATTGTAGAACTGTGAAGCTAGTTTGCACTTGTATAGAGTATAACCCTTCTGTCACTGTCCTCCTGCACACGTGTTTATACCGTTTTCCTTCCCAACAGTAATGTAGATTTTTTGTCTTTATCTAAACATTTGTATAAAATGTTATCAAAATGACTGTCAGCCTTGGTCAGTGGTTCTCAGTTCCAGTGAAGGACCACCATTCATTGCACAATGTTGTAACTGTTCCAGCTCAGATACAATGCACCAGTTCATGAAGGCCTATGAAGATTTGAAACAGGTGCATTAAAGCGGGGAAACCACAAAAACGTATAGTGTTTGAAGTTATCAGGGTTGGGACAGGGAACTGCTGGTCTGTAAGCTAGTATAACACAGTTTATATCCAGGGAGGGGACAATATTTTACATTTACATACCTGTGCTGCACTAAATGAACTGAAACAGGTATAGGTATGCACCCTTTACTATAAAACATGCAGTTGGTCAGTGTTCTTCAGGTACCCATGATATCCATGATATGCTTAGAAACGTATGCTGTGTAAACACGATAACACAATTGATCACGATAGTGACAAAATATCGTCATATCGCCCACCTCTATGTCCAGATAACCAGTACAGGTTTGTTGTCTCCAGAATTTGTTGCACTCAAGAAAAGTATTTCGTGCGTTGCTTCATGTAGCCTTTGCCTGCTGACCTCATTAATTAATTCAACTTTGTTTGAATTCTTTGAAAGCTTGGAAAGTTTAAAAATGTATCATCTTGTCGGTGTTTCTTTGTTGGATCAAATAAAGTGTGTCCTCACTTGACTAGTGTTGCTCTCTTTTCAACTCATTTGATGTGGCATGCACAGAGTGAATCTAGGACAAGCCTCAATATTCTCACAAGACTGACCATTTTATTTCACCTACTACGTGTGATTCATTTTGGAGCTGAACGCCAATGACCAAATGTGGGACAGACGGTCGTCTTTTCAGCAGACAGCACATAAGCATATGTAGGTCAGCTAACAATAAACAGAAGAGTTTTATCACAGCCACCCTACTAACAATTCATTGTAGTATCATCTGCTATATTAAGCAATCTTGCGGCTGCTCTTGTGGCTAAAAATGAGAGACAGCATATAAAAACAAGCTGTAGTAAAATAATCTGATCTGCTTTAAGCCTTGAAGCTGTTAAAATGTACAAATTTCGTGACATTAAAGGATGTCACATATTTGGCACTTATCTTAAAAAGGAAGTATGTACAAACTTCGAAATACCTTAAACTTCTTTAAAATGTACATTAGAGAGCTGTTACAGTCAATATCCCATTTTAAATTCCAGGTTTATGAAATATCCTAGCATTGTCTGGCAGACAAGTACGCTGCATTAAAGGATTAAGCCGACCCAAAACCCAGAAACACAGACTGGCCACAAAGGTTAAGCAAGCACTTCTAACAGGAAACCTTCAAACCTTTGTTGTGACTGGTGGCTAGGAAAAAAACAAACTTCACTAATGTTTTGAAATAATTACTATCTAAGATAAAGCACATTTTCCCATAATTATGAAAGCATGAACACTTTTCCAATTAGGAGGCATACATATATAAAGTTCTGTATATTAAGTATTTTTAAAAATATATTCATACACCAATCACTCACTACATTAAAACCACTGATAGGTGAAGTGAATAACAGTGATTATCTTGTTACAGTGGCACCTGTCAAGGGTTGGAAGATATTAGGCAACAAGTGAGCAATCAGTTCCTCAAACTGATGTGCTAGAAACAGGAAAAATGGGCAAAAGGAAGGACCTGAGCTACTTTGATAATTGTGATGACTAGATAACTGGGTCAGGGCCTCTCCAAAGGACCTTTCAAGACCTTTCAAGAGTTAGGACCTTTCAAGAGTGATCCAAGAAAGGACGCCTGGTGTACTGGCAACAGGGTCAAGAGCGCTGAAGGCTCATTAATGTGTGTGAGTAGCGTGTGGCTAGCCTGTCTGGCCTGATCCCACAGAAGAGCTACTGTAACACAAATTGCAGGTAAACTGAATGCTGGATAATGATGCATATTATAGTTCAGCTCCTTTGGCATCAAGTGGTTCAGGATCTTCAACAAGCTAAATTGAAGTAATCCTAAGTGGTAGCATTAGCAGAGATGCTACTTGTGCTTGACTTTTGTTCACTTGGCTACTTTTGTTGCATTACAACAACAGTGTTGGTGAGATTAGGTACACTGTATGGACAAAAGTACAGGGACACATCTCTTAATTATTGAAACTTTGTGGACATAGTTTGGGGAAGGCCCTTTTCTGTTCCAGCAAGCTCCATAAAGACATGGTTGGATGAGTTCGGTGGAAGAACTTGACTGACCCTCACAGAGTCCTGACCTCAACCCCATCCAACACCTTTAGGATGAGCTGGATTGGAGATTGTGAGTCAGGCCTTCTCGTCCAACATCAGTGCCTGACCTCATAAATGCTCTACAGAATGAATGGGCACAAATTCCCACAGACACTCTAAAATCTTGTGGAAAGATTCCAGGAAGAGTGGAAGTGGAATGCAAGGTCATTAAAGTCCTGTTTGGTGTAATGGTCAGGTGTCTCAATACTTTTGTCCATATAGTGTATGTTAACTAGATGCTTCTTATTGTCATAGCCTTATTTAGGTGTTTCACGCTTACTCTGCAACAGCGGAAAATTATGCATGTTCCTTATTATTGACTTGTTAATGATGTCTATGGATAGTGGTGTCTACCTGGCTTTAACTTAAAATACATAAATTAATACTATGATGTACTTTAGAAGGAATGTAGAATGGTTTAAAGTCACATTAATATAAATAGTAAAGAAATGTAATCTTTTAAAAATTGATCTTATAAAAAGATCTGTTTCAAAGTTGCAATGTGGGGCCTCCATGGACTAGTTTGTCCAGCACATCCCACAGATGCTTGGTCAGACTGAGATTTGGGGAATTTGGAGAAAACCAGGTCAGCCCACCTTCTTATACTGCTCCACAGTCCAGTTATGATGCTCACATGCCCACTGTAGACACGTCTGCTAAATGCCGTAAACGTAAACATTATGTCAGTGGACATGGGTCAGCATGGGCACTCTGACTGGTCTGCAGCTACGCAGCCCCATATGCAGCAGCTGCAATGCACTGTGTGTTCTTTTCTATCATGGCCAGCATTAACTGTTCAGGAGTTTGTACTACTTTAGCACTTCTGAGGGATCATACTGATCAGTATACACACACACACACACGCGTACAGAATGTATAAGCCATTTTATCACACTTCTGTGTAAAGGCACAAATGGGGATTTCACTGAAAGCGGACACTCAAGGTGCCCTAAAACAAACAGACAGTGATGGGAACCTCGGATCTGGCCTTTAGGAGCTGATTCAGGAATATTCCCGGACAACTTCTCACTCACTGACTTCCCCCATTAATTCACACCATTTAACAAGCATTAGAGCTGACAGTGACCTTGAGCTGTGGCTTAGCACCTCGCTGTTTTTTTTTCCACATTGCTAGGAAACGGGAGACTTGGCCTGAAAAGTAGCCAGCAACTGTACTGGGCCTGTAAACTAATTTACACTAAAATAAACTTTTATTGAACTGTAACATCAAATTCATTTTAAAAATAAAAACCTCACCATGATTTTAATGGCTAAAATTAGATGACCCACATCAGTGAGTTTGTACGGTGTGGACACAGCCATAGTAAATAAGAGCAGCTCGCTGGCACATTGCAGTGACACACACAGGGCTTTTGTATAACCCTGTTGTGTAACCTAAAGATGTCTGTGAAGCTCCAGTCTTTTCGGCTTTATAAGATTTATCTCAAAATCTGAAAGTGCTGTAGGGATAAACCTCACAAGATCAGGAAATGGTGTTCCAGGCGAGCCTAGAAGTGATTTAAACAAATGGTTTTCTGTTTATAAAGGTTATATTTACCACTGTGGCACTACGAAGGATGCACATGCCTAACTAAAATGGGCTGCAGCAGAAGTTGAACAAAGTTCTCTTTTGAGAGCAAAAAACTTCTTGGAACTGTAGCTGGCCATTTCTTTTAATGACTAAAGGTGATACCGCATTCCAGACACACTCAGTTAGAGAGGAGGATATCTACACATTTGTACAGTCCTAGCTGCAATTCCTCTGAATTCTTCATGAGAAAGGAAGCAACAACATGGAGTGGTAGATAGAGCCGCAACAAGGAAGCAATTAAATTAATAAAGAGTGACTATAACAATAGTTGCCGATGAATTTCATTATTAATTTAATGGGTCTATGCTGATGTGTCACAGTGTCATTAAGGGAAAAAAGACGTGGAAAAAACTGTTCGAACAAAATTGTATATAAAATATGTCGTGGAAAGTTTTGTGCTGTCTCTCTCGTGTGCAGGTCCCGGGCGGCAGTGGTGGAGGACAGCCGATGAAGAACAGCTCAGGCACCTAAGGCGCACCCAAGCCGGTATATACCATACGAGAGTGAGTGTGGTCGCCATTTTGAGGCCGGGTTGGGTGAGGGTGTCTGAGCGAGTGTGTGTTCTCCACAGGGCTTGAGTTGCCGGGAGCCACAGAGACGGAGAGCAAAGGTGCTTGAGGGAGGAGCAACGAGGGGGGGGGGGGGTTGGGGGGTTGTGGTTTGTGTGAAAGTGTTATTGTATCATTTATTGTTATTTTAACATACTTATTTTTGTGCACTTTATTAAAAATGAGCTTATATGTTTTGCACATGTATAGCATGTATATTTGAGTTAATCTTATCAATTTTGAATAACATTGTCGTTTTGAATAAAATCTGTGTATTTTATCTGATTCATTTATTAATCAAAGAAATAATCAACTTATTTATTGCTCATCAAAATAGTTCTTCCGCTAGACACTGGGCTTGACTACAGATAGTGATGAATTTGGATGACTTGAGAATTTGGCATTGTTCACGATGTTTTATTACACATGAACCATGACAAATGTTTTAAAACCCACAGCTAAATCTTTTGATTTCTAATTTGAAGCACTTAAGACCAAGTAAATTATTGATGTTAAGGATATTAAAGGCTGTACTGTTACAAGGCTGTGTTCATTATAACATTAATTATTTTAAAGAGATTCATCACCCTATCATTGTGTTTCCCTGACACTCAGTTACTGATATTCCACAAGATCAGTAGTTTAGTGTCACTCCAAAGCCATACCAAACTCAAACAGTTCTCCATCACAACAGCTAAAGAGCGCTACTGAGATTGTTAACAGTCCAGTGTGTGATAGGTCAACCCTTGTTAAATGGTTCTCTAAAACATACATGAAAATGAACTTGCTTTTCAGTGGATCAGAGGGAGTAGAAGGTTCGTACTCTCTCATTCATTTGATTTATACAAGCTTGATGATTTAAAGGCTCTCTATCTTCCGAACCGTCTCTTTTATTTGAGGTCTAAGGAAGATTTGTGAAACCACGTCATGGAAAAAACGTGGGCCAACCCTGACACTTCCTAATTTATGACAGGTATGAATGGGTAAGGGACTTGCCCTCGATACACGTCAAAACTTCATAGCGAACAGTTGCTCACTAAGTCCAACATCCTACTCTAAACGAGGTCGAGAGACCGAAATGGTCTCATAGCGGATGGCATATCACAACCAATGACCGTACTGACGTCAGTGTTTTAGAAGTTAAGTAATTACTGATAGGACTAGTGATGGGCTTAAAAGGTTTATTCTTTTCATCATTTCACATCTACGTAAAATGTATGACGTGCAACAAAACAAATCATTACGAATTCCTGATCACTGATTGTAAAGGCGTACTCCTCGGCACTTTCAAAGACAAACGTACATGGTAGAATGTTTATGTGGGAGTGGGACATACTGCAAATGATTGTTTCTCAGGTAGTTTAAACAGTTTTGTATTAACAATGTCGTCTCTGAGCTTTCTAGCACACTTACTGTTAAAACAGAAGTACACGGTGCAGATAAGACTGACGGGGGCATATAAGGCATGTCCTCCTATGAACTAAGCAAGTCCTTTCCTTCACTCTTGGCACTCTCAAAGCCACCATATCCATTTCCTGCAACAGTAGGTGATCCAGTACCATCCCTTTGGAGAGAAGAAGCGAAAAGCTCCTGTCACCTCGTCTCACCGTGACTCTGGCGTGTCAGTGTAATTGTCCTGATCTGGGACATATTATCTCCCTGAAAAAAGGGGCCTTTGGAGGACAACAAGAAGGTTATTTTCTTCTCTTTGCATGTCTCTCTGTTTTCTGAGCTTGGGGTGATGGTAAGGTTCTTACATCACTGTAGACGTGCAAACATCTCAAGGACATGCACAAGAGCTCTTTGTCCTTAGCTAGCCATATATTTCTTTTTCTCAATAAATACAGATTTGTGTACCACTAAGCATGTCAGGTAAAAACAAAAAAAAAAAAAAAAAAGAAAAAAAGTCCAGTGACATCACTAATGACCACCCACAGGTTCGTGGATGGGATATGGGATTCCCCGAGGCCCTGTTCTAGTGTGCCCTATTAAAGTTAATCAAATGTTCCTTATTGTGAGCACAACCCGAACGTGTCAGGCTAGCCTCAACTCACGACCCCTTTCTGGGTAGGTTTTGAAATACAGCACAAACCTTACACTAAAAATTTGAATTTGTATTTGAATTATTGATGGATTTTTGTTTACCATAAATGTAATATGGCCTCAGTTCATTAACTGCAAGATGCTGTCGATTTCAACTCCAGTTAAGAAAACAAGGTTCTAAGGAATCTGGAATATTTTTTATTGGTAAATTCATCACAAAATGTTCACATCATATGAAAGTCAGCTGGAATTTTCAAATGATGTAGAAAAAAAAATCAAAAATCAAAATAAAATTCTGAACAACAAGTATGATGATGAATATTTGAATACTAAGCCTGGGGTCAAAAGGTTAATATCTTCTAAGTGAAGCTCTGATCTTGCATCCTCGCCCTTCTCTAAACATGTTTTCCACTCTTGGTTATTTTATACATGTTGGGAACAACAAGTAACATCATTACAGAGAAAAAACATAATACTAATAAAGCTAATATTTATCTCCCAGGTTTACCTTGACCAGGTCAAGTTAATCCAAAAATTCAGTCTTTTATCTACTCCTAGAGTACCAGGTTAGTGTGCAAACAGTATTAGAGCACAAAGAAATGTCACTGCAACAACTAGTTTCGGCAATTCCCATTTCCCTGTTTACTCCTTTTGTAACACACACACACACACACACACAGAGTATACACTATCAGACAGAGGGGCAGGAGGAGAGCTGCAGTCTGATTGGCTGAAAGGAAGGATGATGCTTTGCCTTCTGCTCTATAAAACCCCTCTCCTACCTCTCCAAAACCAGACTGCTGATAAACGCTCACTAAAATCAACACCACACCAAGGACAATTCTCTCTTCTTTGGACTTATAATGTGCAGAAGACTAGCGGCACTGCCAGGCACTTGCCTAGAAAGGTACTTATTTCATATGAACATCTTACAGGAGCTATTAAAAAAAATACTAAGTTATAGTATATAATGTATATTTTTTTATTATTATACTTATAATTTGCAATATAATACATATTTTGAATATATTTATGCCGGTGCAATGTTATACCAGATAATGAAAATGTACAAGTTCAAAGAATGTTATCTGCACATCACAGGGCTAAAGGATTAAAAGCACGCGTGGGCAGCTTTCTGGACTGGAGACTGCTGTGCTATGCCTACAAACTGAGGAAACCAAGGTAGAGTTCCATTCTGCATATGACATTAACTCCATGTATGCTGCATAAGATAAAAACAAAGCCGTCTCATATTCATGTAATGCCATAGCACTAACCAGAATATGTATCCATTTGCAGACTGACCTTGGAGGAATGCCTGAGGTGGAAAGAGTCTCTTGAGAAGCTACTGTCCAGTAAACGTAAGTGTCATGTGCAAAGAAATGCATGTTACCTACAGAAAGAGATGGCGTATAAATAGATTTCTGGTGTTCCGTGAAGATTAAAGGCTCTTAAAGCATTGTGCACTGCCAGTGACATTCTGTGCTCAGACAAGGCTAAAATAGGACAAATTAAATGTGCAGTGGAGTGTGGGCAAAAAAAAAAAAACCTAATCATAGTAATGGGGCTGCAGTGCACAGATGTGTGCGTGTGTGTGTGTGTGTGTGTGTGTGTGCTGTCTGATCTGTGTGGGATGCACTAAGCTGATGCAGCATGTTACACATGTAATCTCTTTCCCTCCCTCCATCAGATGGACTGTATGCCTTTAGAGCTTTTCTGGTGTCTGAGTTCAGTGAGGAGAACATCGCCTTTTACTTGGCCTGTGAGGAATACAGGAACATCAAGTCTGAAGCCAAGCTGCGCTCCAAAGCCCAGAGGATCTACAATGAGTTTATCGGAAGTGAAGCACCAAGAGAGGTAAGGAACATGTGTGTTCAATTTATTCATGCGTGAATTCTCAGCACTGGGGATTGTGGCGGAATTTATATTTCATGTACACTGCCAGGTATAAACAGAATGAACTCACTTTGCTTCTTCTTCCTCTCCTCCTCCTCCAGGTTAACATTGACCATGAGACTCGAGACATAACCCAAGCCAATGTGAAGTGCCCCACACCAACCTGCTTCGACCAAGCACAGTACCGGATCTACATCCTGATGGAGAAAGACTGCTACCCGCGGTTCCTCCGGTCCTCCGCCTACCGAGATCTGGTCATCCAGCTGACCAAAAAGAACGCCAAGGCTGCCACAAAAAAGGCCTGAAGGAACTCAGTCAGCAGGAACTGTGAGGATCCTAAAAGGACGAGAGTTGAAAGGGGTGAAAAGGGGTGGCCGTCTGATGAAGAATCGGTCCAGAGAGTGAATGATGGTGGTCAGTAGAGATCCTAAAATTGGGAGCAGGCCTATAGTTGGGACTAAAGACGACGGCAGAGTGAGCGGCAGAATGGAGTGGGAGAAGCTAACCAGTCTACCACAGTTGTGCCCCATTGACGGAATCAAATGGATTCGAAAATGAGGATTAACAAGAAGACTGTAGAGAGGACTGTGTAGCACCTACATCGCATTAAAAAAACAACAAAAAAAAAACAACAAAAAAAAAAAAACACATGCTGGTGGAAATGTCCCGACTTGAATATGCAAATAAGCTTGTTATTTTTTTTTCTATTAACACTCATTTTTAATAGGGAACTCAGTTGAACTATTTATTTATTTATTTCCTTTTTTCCATTTGCAATCTGCTAGTACACTGCTGTAATTCTCCAAAAAGAAAAGAAAAGAAAAAAAAAAGTGTCTTGGAGAGGATGCGTGCAATATTTTCTTTTAAACTTGTTGTACTGTCAAACAAAATGAAATAAATGAAATAAAACTCAAATACTGCCATGAGACTTTGCATTTCTGTAACATGAGAAACACACAGGTCAAACAAAGGTCAACATTAAACTAAAGAATAAAGTAAGTAATGGTAAAACAAGAAACACACTCATAAAATGCCAGTTCACTCCATTCCAGCTCTGTCTTCTTTGAGGTCACACAGCAGTATATGAGTAATTTTACTGCCGTGAGAGACACCATACCAAACATTTCACCCTTTGGTAAACAGGCTCGTAATGATGGAGCCGCCAGCTTCTCTTGTATTAAATCTCCTCCGCTCGGCGGCAGAACGGATCATACAGTGCGGGTTTACAGAATCACCAAGGCAACTGTTTGGGTCTGGTTTCCAAAGCAGAGAGCACACCATTTCCTCACTTTTTTCTTTCTATCCTCCTCTTGTTCAGATATCAGTGTGAAAAGCTGCTGTTTGGACGCCGATTCTTGGAAACAGGAAATCCCTTTGATAAGGTTTTTGCGTTTTTGAAAGAGCAGTGACAAAGGCTCGGTTGTCTCTGTGTTTGCCCAAACAATAAGTCACCAGTAATTAAAGAAATAAAGCTGTCATTTCCAGGGCTTGTCTATGAGCAAACATATCATGAGGAGATCATCAAACCCAGTTTGTAAATGTAACCTTTACTTCTAAACTCTTTGTGTGTAATTTTACACAACAGTGTTTGGACTGATCTCACGGTCAGTTTAGAGAATTCATCATTTGAACCATAACATTAGTACTGTCTACAACCACTGTACAACAAAGATCAAATGTTTAGACATTTCAAATCAGTATCTGTGAATATTTCAATTTCATCAGCTAAGGGGCAGCAACAGATGGTGCAATGGACATATTTGTAATATTCAGCACTCGATCGCAATGAGAACACGCAGTCTGCGGCCTAGATGCCATGTGTATTATACGTGGGTCTCAATCTAAGCCAAATCCACCAACAGTTCAGATGTTCCAGAAGATTACACTATACACACACACACACACAAAATGGTAAATGGTAATTTGATCACTAAAAGAATAACTTTAAATATGATAGCACTCAAGAATGTATGAGCTAACAGTTATCCTAGTTATGTAATGTAAAACTACATGAGCTGCAGGTGCATTTTAAACATTTGCAGTGTCACTGTTATGTATTTACAGTCGTGCACCCTGGTCAGATTATTATGCCTTATTGGTGAAAAGTGAAGAGGTGCAGACACTCACTACAGATAGCACACTTCTGCACAGTTTAATGTGCAATTACTGTTTGTTTTGCTGAACTGAGCATATTGTAAAAGTTATTTCTTATTTATTTATTCATTCAATTATTTGTTACAATATGTTGAACTCAGCAAATAAATAGAAACCGTGCTGCAAAATTTGCAGAAAAATGCCACATTTTACTGTAGAGAATGTGTAAACTATTTTCACCCAGAAAATTAACATATCTTCTGACCAGAAATGTGAAATCTTTTGCATCTGATTGTAGGTTCTCAAATTAAATTCACAATATTTTCAAAACAGTCACTAACTTTTAGTGAAATTAATTTTGTACCAGGTTTATACGTATTCTTCCAGAACCTGTCCATTACTGCCATAACATGAACAACATGACCTTAATAAATATGAAGATGATCTCATTCTGATACAGTCCACCTTAATGCCTAAGATAATGCTCTTGGTCATGGTCTTGTTTTTATAGTTAATGGTCTTGTTTTTATAGCTCTTATAAAAATGCTCATAAAAGACTAGTGAGAAGTATAAAAGTAAAGTGGCCCCTTACAGTCACATGTGAACACAGCACAGCACACAGTGTGAAATTCTTTCTCTGCATTTAACCCGTTCACCAAGTGAAGGAATGGGCTGCCACCAATGGGGCACCTGGGAAGCAGTGTGTGGGACGGTACCTTGCTCAAGGGTACCTCAGTGATGACACTAGCAGTGTTGGGACTCGAACCCACGAACTTCTGATCGCAGGGGCAACTCCCTAACCACTAGGCCTCCAGCTGCTCCTGATGGGCGAGCGGTTACTTTTGATAAAGTATCTTTGTCAAAATTTAAAGAGCTACTGTAGCAAAGATAGCTGAAAAAGTTAACATTGGCTATGATAGAAAGGTGTTAGAACACACAGTGCATTGCAGCTCGCTGCATATGGGGCTGCATTGCCACAGACTGGTCAGAGTGCCTATGTTGATCCCTGTCCACCAAGGAAATGGACACATAAGCATCAGAACTGGACCATGGAGCAATGGAAGAAGGTGGCCGGGTTTGTGTGCGTCACTTACCAGGGTAAGAGATGGCACCAGGATGCGCTGTGGGAAGAAGGCAAGCAGGTGCAGGCACTCTGATGCTTTGAATAATGTTCTGCTGGGAAACCTTGGGTCCTGACATTCATGTGGACGTTCCTTTAACACATACTGCCTACCTAAACATTGTTGCAGGTACACTCCTTCATGGCAACACTATTCCCTAATGGCAGTGGATCCTTCTTGTAGGATAATGGGCCCTCTCATACAGCAAAAATTGTTCAGGAATGGTTTTCGGAACACGACAAAAAGTTCAGAATCAGAAAACTTTATTGATACCAGAGGAAATTGCTTAATTGCTTAGGTGTTGACTTGGCCTCCAAATTCGCCAGATCTCAGTCCGATCAAGGATCACTGAGATGTGCTGGACAAACCATGGATGCCCCACCTTGCAACTTACAGGATTTAAAGGATCACCTCAGGATTACCACAGGACACTTTCAGATGTCCTGTGGTGTCCTCTGATGACTAAATGTTAATTGCCTGTTGTCTACAGAGAATTGTTCGAGTAAGAATTTCATTTTACGTTGTATAATGTACTTTGTACATATGGCAACAAAACAATTTGAATTCATGGCTTGATGGGACAGAATTGTTTTGGTGGTGCAAGAAGGACCTACACATTGTTAGGCAGGCAGTTGTTATGGCTGATCGGTGTCAAACTTATATATAGAACCCCCCCCCAAACACACACCCACACACACACAAACAAAACACACAACATTAGATATAATTAAGTTTAAGAACAAATAAGTAAAGAAGCACTGTGCCATCTTATTATTTGTAACATTAAATAAATGAAGCAGATTTAAGGACAGTTAAAATGTGGTTCTGTATGAGTGTGTGTGTGTGTGTGTGTGTGTGTGTGTGTGTGTATGTGTGTGTGTGTTATTTTTGCTTTTTAATCATTTCTTAAATATGGATGTACAGAGATACCTAGAACTGCACACAAGTGGATGTCTTACTATGAACAAAAATAAACTGAAGCTAAGACCGAAAGACAGACTATTCTAAAGGTAATACGTTAAATGCATGTAATATGTTTGTGATGATATTCATATTTCATGACATTTTTGGTTTTAATAATGCAACTTGTTTTTAAATGGTGATTTCATTAAACTGATTATCATAAAACTAAATTATCATACCACGGGACATCATTTTATTCACTGCTCCCACTGTTTTAGCTGCATCTTTATATGTCACAGTTTACCTAAAGTTTCCAACCACAGGAGGTTCAATTATATTAAATATTATCAAAATGTTAGAGTGTACTGGAGACAATTTCAGTTTGTTTGTGTGAAGACTGCTTCTGACAAAAATGAAACAACATTGCCCCCAAGTGGCAAACAGGCATTCCAAAAGATCTCCAGAAGATCTCAAACAATGAAGACTTGCAAAAGTGTTGGTGTGCTTTCATTTAAAGAACTATTTATTCTTTTGTATTTGTTTCAGTATATTAACTATTTAAACCACATAGAAAACAAAGCAGTTTCTGTAATAGACATAATGCTGCCCTACAGACATCTCTACCTTGAGGGGTGTTCCCAGTATGCCGTAGTTACTGCTTACCAAAAATGTTGGTCCAAGGAGCAACGCCTGATGGACCAGGGACAGGGGGCCCAAGGCTCACTGGGGGGCATGGAGAGGGAAGGCAGTCCTGTCTGGTCTGATCCTGTCTGGCGGCCTCTTTCATTAGGATCAGACATCCTACCCCACTGCAAAAACTGTTCAGGATTGGTTTGAGGAACACTTATCCTTTAAACGTACCTTGGATTCGTTAGGCCTGGGGTCATAGCCTCCAAAGGTAAAATCTCCAGATCATGGCTGGTGGTTTAATTTTTATTTGGCAGCCATCGATACTTACATCAATACAATATACAAATAAACAGATGGACTGCAGTCTGTAATAAATAAATAAATAAACTACAAATTTCATCTATACGGTGCATCTATAAGTGGAGCTGATAAAACTGACAAGGAGTGTAGATAAAAGGTAGGCATACCTAATGCAGTGGCCCTTTGTGAGAAGCTTGGAGAAATTGTTTTTTTTTTTTTTCTTAATGACAAACTGCACAATTATGAAGAAGATATTTCAAAATTAGCACACTTTTTCTGGATTTTGTGTGTGTGTGTGTGTGTGTGTGTGTGTGTGTGTGTCTGTGAAAAGTAGTTTGTCCTTCAACAGCAGCAGTCCCCCTGGAAACAGCTTAGCACTATTGAACTCTGCTAATTACTCACTTTGTCACAGATTGTTGTTACTTACGGCACTTAAGAATGTTGAGATCAGTAATGAATCAGTAGTTATTATAAAAATAGTCACAATTAGAAAGTGTCTCTGAAAGAGATATGAAGAAAACTTAAGTAATTGTTCAAAGTAAAGTGATCCTTAGCATGAACACACCACACCACAGCACACAGTGTGAACAATGTGAAATTCTTTCTCCACATTTAACCCTTTCACCAAGTGAAGCAGGGGGCTGCCACCAACAGGGGGCCCCTAGGGAGCAGTGTGTGGAGACGGTACCTTGCTCAAGGGTACCTCAGTGGTACAACGTTCTGATCGCAGGGGCAACTCCCCAAATACCAGAACATCAGCTGCCATTATTCTAAATAGTTAATTATAAGTAGATTATAATTACTATTACTAAGTAATTGACCACTCCTTGGTAGTTAATAGCAGTGATTTAGGTATTAATGCAGCACAACTTATTCATTTCTGATTAGTTCCTGCATAGTGACCTATTAACTATGAAACAGTATTATAGTGTCACCCATGCACTTATAAAGCACATGGACCTGATAGGATATAGTATAGACGCAAGGTGTAACGTTAGTCTTACTCCATACACACAGCCCTGATGCATCTTTTCTTCCTCTTCATCTTTGCATGTGACTGATTCATAAAAATCCATTCAAGCTTCAGCACTGTAAAAAGAAAAAAAATCCACCTCAGTGGAAAAAGACCTGACAACGTCTAAATGTTAAATACTGTTGATAAAACGTTAAAAATACTGTCCATGATGAAGTTTTCCCCCATTCAGTCTGCTCCAATCACTCCCAGTGTAAATGAAGCAGTCAGGACTGGAGTTAAGATCACAGACTGAAGAGCAGAACACTCACGCTTAGAAAAAGCAAAAAATTAAATAAATCCACTTCTCAATTTCATAGCTGTTATCAATAAACTGATAAGTGATCCCAGCCTTACAGTTTACAGGATTTGTTGTGCCTGGTCTTGTGAACAGCCAGTCTTCCACAAAATTACCTAGAACACCACCACAGTGACGACAATCCCATAGTCCTATTCAAAGCACAACTAATATTAAAATAAAATAACAAAATTAGAACCCCACAAAAGGTTTCTGCACACACAGGCAAATACATATGATGTGAATTATAGTCAAACATTGATTGCTTATCAGCTTCATCCAGCGTACTGTGAAAAAGCCATTACTGTGTTCATCACCTATTGGTACTGAACAGGGACGTGCACAGGAATTTTAAGGGGCCATTGCTCTGACCTGAAAAAAGGGCACCCCCTCCCCCCCAAAAAAAAAAAAATCACACAGACTGTATGGAGAACTGAAAAATATACCGTGTCTTTATTAATTAATAAACAATTAATG